>JAUBNQ010000002.1:9419711-9436311 GCA_032353495.1 Ctenopoma kingsleyae | reverse complement strand
TTATCTTGAAACAATCACAGGCATGTTCACAAATGGAGCGCAGACCGGGATCTTCCGATTTTCCAAAATAAAAGAATAAAAGACTGAAAGAAAAAAGAAAAAAAAGTCTGCCGTCTGTGCTCCATTTGTAAACATGCCTGGTGCATTGAGCACGTCAGTGCAAGAGGGTCAATTGCTGGTGATTGCATTGCAAATGATGGTGGCTTTTCAATCGACTCAACCCCCCCCCCCCCCCCCACCTACATTTGCGCGGCATATATCGTGTATCGTGGTATAGCTTACAAATATCACAATATTCTTTTTAGGCCATATCACCCAGCCCTACTTCGCATGTAACATGAACTACGCAACTTCTCAAAACCTTTTCACTCCCACACGTTGTGGACTACTCCAGCTACCTGCCTCTCACTTCACTTTAGTTCAGTAACCAGTTTTGATGTTTTCACTCCCAGTGCAGTTCTTCCATCATCTGCTCACTTACTGCCTTTGTATCCCTCCTGATGTTCCAGTCCAGCTCCGGCTGGCTGGCCATTGTTGTGAGCTCGTATAGAAACACACTAGCTGCCCTGCTGCTATTGCATGTAAAGGCAACATGGTCCTGAGACCTCCTGATGTCAGGCACTATGCCCATAGTTAAGTGCGTTTCTGCTGAGAAACTATTTAGAGCAGGGCAGTAGGATTCTGTGTGACTTGTGCAGCTGAGGGGGAGTTTTGAGTGGCTATGTTTAGGTATTACAAATATCTCAGCCATTCACATTCCTGCTGTTGGGATCCTGTCTTGGCCCTCTCTATTGCTATGGTTAGTGCACCTGTGCATCACAAGCAGACACAGTCACTTTTAATACATTTAAAAACTCCTGGACAACTCCAGAAACTACTTGCTGTAGTCAGACAACTGAGGATGTCTGATGTCTAATCAAAATTCATTTTCTTCAGTGTATCTTCCAATTGTTGCTGCATTTAGTCCTTCCTCCTGCACGTTTTCTGCCTTCGGTGTGGTGTTCTGTGTTAAGTAGAGGTTTATTGTTGTGGCAGAAAAAAAATACAATAAAACCGTGACTGTAGAGGAATGGTTAAAGTATTCTCAACAAGTGGCCATTTACGTAGAGGAAATTGGGTTAACATGGTCGAGTTCTTCTCAGCTTGAGAAAGTATCTGATAACGCAGCCAAAAGTCCTGCATGTATACATCCCAGAGCTGTTAATGGCATCAAACCTTTCACATATAAGCGTCACCTGAAGTCTATTGGTAAAGTGGTGCCTGAGCCAAGTTGTAAAGTCTACATGAGGCCCACTTATGTCGAGTTTTCATCTATGTGATGTGAGAACTGCCGGGTTTGAAACTGCTTTACATTATTTATGAAGTGCTGGCAGTTTACCCATTTTCATAGTATATTCATGTACAAGAGTTTGGCTTAAGGTAAGCATAAATTGTTCTCTGGAAAAATGTTTGACACAGTGGTGACTATCATGTTTGATTACTACACCAGTTACTGTATGTTTTTTGCACTTTTTAATTTTTGTTTTTTGGTTTAGTATGGCCTGTAACCTCTCTTATTACTTCCATACACAAACACACTATGATGCCAAAATTCTATCCCATATTTCTTTCATTAGAGTCACCCTCCTCCCCCATATTCCTTCTCGGAGAGGAAGAAAGTACAAATTGAGTTGAGTGGAGTAATTGAACTCTTTTTCTCTAAGCATCTGCCCACCCAGCGCTTTCTCTTTTCCTCTACAGTAAAGTGATAGGTTTTACCATGTAGTTCCACAAGGATGACAATGGGCCAGGTCAAGTTACCTACAATCATGAGTGCTGGCTGAGGACACACACACTGTGTGCAGCATGATGGAAGATGGACCGGACCACCCCAGAGCCTTTCGTGTGGGCATTAGGTGTCTTACAATGCACAAGGATCCAGTGGGAGCTTCTGTACTGTCATTTGACCTGCAGCTCCACTGACCCGTTGCCCGCTTGACAGTGATATATGTTCCTCTTTCATGCATTCGAATAAAACAACACACACTTTACATATTTTAGTTAAAACTGTTGTAGTTGGTATTGTCGTCTTCTTTAGCCAACAGTGACTTTTTCAGAGCATTTTTTAAGCTGTCACTAGGTGCTAGCATTGTTTTGTTGTTCCTTGTTGTTTTGTTGTGCCCTCCTCTTCTGCAGTAGTTTAATGTTAGCTGACTGGAAAAAATATTGCAACACTAAGTCAGATTTTTGCTTCGTACCTTGTTGCATCTACACCAATGCCTGCATACGTAAGTGCCTGGGCTAGCATCTACTTATTTGACTTTCTTCTCACCTGTTTGAAAAACCACAATGGATGCCTTTTATCTAAGTCAGACCATCAGGCACTTGTGTTTTTATGTTGTAATTAGAGAGCAAAGCAGCAGTTAAATCATTGGCTGTGCTGCTGCTCTGAAACATCTGGTTAAATCCTGATTGGGTGTGATAGCTGGGAAGTTGGGTGCACAACTGTGTCCTGGGCTCAAGCATTGGAGGTTGATGCTTATGCAGTTGTGAAGGTGTATGGCTCTGTTTCTTTCTACTTGTTTCAAGCCACCATATCAGTCGCTCTTCAGTCATGCAAGCCTAAAAATAGGACTTGTGTAGTTTTTCTTTACCACTTGCTTCTCCCCCTCCAAGGGATCCAGTTTCACTCCGTCTGGACTGGTGTTTATTTTCAGATTATTCAATACAGATTTGCAATCATTGCTTAATTTCATTGTTTGGTTTCTGCTTTGTCTTTTCTCTTTTGTGTGACATCTATGATTAATTTTGTTAACTTTGAACTCATTGTCACTTTTCAACGTGAAAAGAAGAACAGCAGGTCGCTAGTCAGGAACCCGTTGACTGAATTGGCCCATGTGTAGGTTTATGATGCAACCTTGTGTGATGTTTGTTTTCCAGATTTCAAAGTTCCAGTTTAATGTAAAGCTAAGTCAGGACAAAGAAAAGCAAATGTTCTGGAAAGAGAGAGTAATTTAAACCATGTTTGTATGAGCAAGAGCCCAGGTCTCTTAATTTTATTCAGGTATTGTTTTCAGTAACAGTGTAGTCATGGAAACCAGAGTCCCAAAAAATCCTTCATTTTTTTAATTTAGTTTTTTAGTCTTTTAAACCTCATACAACCAAATAATTTTCTTAAATCCAAGAAATGCACACTCGATGAAGACTGAAGATGTACTGCTCTTTAAAACACAGACATGCCTTTTATCGCTAAGCTTATTTGCTGTGAACAGGTTTTACATTTTACTGAGCGACAACAGAGACCATTCATCTCTTCACCCTAGTGGTTAACATGCAAACCATATACTGTGATTAGACCTTTGTTGTCTGTCATAGCCCTACTAAACAGCTGATAAAAGCCATTTGATTCTAAGCTGGACTTAAACCTAGGAATTTGTATTCCAGTCTGAATATACAGTGACCTTTTAATAAGCAGGAGTTCAATGCGTCCTTCAGCTTCTCCAGACCCATCTCTCTCTCCATTCTAATGATGACTTTAAACCACTAAGTCCCTTTTTGTCGTCACCTCTGCTTTAGGATCCCATCTTGGCTGAGATACTGCAGAACAATAAGGACCAGATTGTATGTTATCATGAACACGACTCACTGCTGGACCACAAGGAGGAGGAAGCCTTGAGTGAAGAGGACCGCAAGGCTGCCTGGGCTGAATATGAAGCTGAGAAAAAGGTAGGCAAGAAATAAAAAAAAAAATGCACACAAACACACGCTACAAGCTGCCATATCCAACAGTTCTAAAATCAAAGGGACATGCATACGGCACTCAGCCCCTTTGTCCATCGTTCTTCAAACCATTGACATCAAAGTTCAAGATGAGCTAAGAGAGGCCCCACTTTTGTTTGTCAAGATGTGTGAGTTAGTGTTGAATCTGTATAATCCTTTCATCAGCTAGAAAAGGCAGAGGACGGGGCCTCATCTCTGCTCCTGTGGTGGTCATCAACCCACTGAGCTGCTATACAAATCACTGAGACTATCCATGCATTGTCAGTGCTGCTTCCTCTAAGTACAACGGTTTACAATCTTCATGCTTTTCCTCTTGTCCCCTCATCTTCCCCCTCCTTTCTTGTGGGGCAAATCAATAGGTAATTAGTGGGTTTTATTTGGAGAGCTATATCGAAGCGAGGGTTAATGTTAGAAGAGCAGGAGCAGGTCTCTTCTCCCTCTCTGTGTAATCCTAGATTCTAATTTGTTCTAATGATTATTTTTCCAACACGCTCTCCCTCCTCTGCCCTCTATGTGCCTTAAGCGGCTTTCCCCTCAGAGCTCCTCCGCTTTTCAAGTGAACACAGGGTTTCCAGTCACAGGAAAAACAGTGGCACTGAGGTTGAATGTGAGGATTTCAATTGTATTCGCATCATTGCGATTTGTCACACTCTAAAGACGCAGAAGTAGTTGCTCTTATCACAACAGGCTGTTTGCTAACATAGTGTAAACTCTGAGCTTTGTTGGAGAAACAGCTGGAATGTAACCTGGTCTCTGCTAATGTCTTCGCAACTTAAGGGTTGGCCAGTGGTGGTCAGGAAAAGATATGCGTATGAATATCAGATTTGCAACTCAGGAAATGGGAAAAACTGTGAGAACATGATCAGGCGCCCAAAACTAAACTGAACCCAAGAGCCCTCAGTCTCACTGGGATGACTTCAGCTACAGAGCTTAGAGAGGCTTATGTCATAAATTCATATTTCAGATGCTGAGTTTTGGAAATAAAGTCAAAATTTTATGTCTGCGGGTCTGAAGATGTATGAAATCTGCAGAGCATGTGAGGATGCAGCTGAAGTGTGGCTGCTTCTTAATAGCAAACCCAGTAGTGGAGTGTGTGTGCTGTGGTTTTGTGTTTGTTTGTTTTTTTTGTATGGTTTGTACTGAACACCTGTCTCTGACCAGGTCCAAAGAACCCCCACTGCTCTCTAACACACAAACACACACACACCCACACTTGCATACCGGATGGCCAGATTACAGGGCACGAGAAAACCATCTGCAGCAGGGGCTCAATTACACACAAACATCGGCATCCTGCTGGCCCTTACTGGGACAGGACTGTTTACCTCAGGTCACTACTCTCAAACACATTTTGTAGAATGGAAATAAGTTACATGTGTGAAGAGTTGAAAGCTTTGTTGTTACTGATTGAACAGGAAGCTGAGCTAGATCACTGTGTGAATGAGGTTGTCTGGTTAACCACAGTGATGGCAGACAAGTCTTCCACAATCAAAACACTGGTGGCTGTTAACACCTGCCATACTGATTTTCTAATCCTGGTCTTCTGTCGGATGCCTCTGCCTCCTCGCTGCCCTCTGTTTCTCAGGGTTTGTCCATGAGGACCAACTACCAGTCATCGTATTCCCAGATGGACATGGGCACCCCCAGCTACTTCTCTTACAACGTGGCGGCTTTGGCCTCCATGAGCAACCAGCAGCTGGAGGTAAGTAATGAGCTCCACATGCCCCTCTCCTGTCTCGCACTCTTTCCCCCCGCGGCATGGCATCCCACATTCCTCAGACCTCACTGCTAATTGTGACAACAGTCTAGTAGCTGATGAGCCCGTCCCTGCCCCACTCCTCCACCCAACAGTATGTAATACTCCATGTCTGGGGCAGCAGCTATTTATACACAGTGGCACATCTGAGTGAGGAAGAGGACAGAGGGTCCAAGAGTCAAATGAGTGTAAAAATACAGTATGCTGACTTCAGTTCTTGTACTGATGGCATATGAGATGTAATTCTGTTATAGCTGTGTATCTTTGCAAACAGACTCTTACAGACAGCAAAGGAGATCATGTCGGCAGATTTGCAGCTAAGACTATCAAACATAGTGATGGAGCTGAAGCTACGACCAGCTGAGCTTTAGTCCTTACCACCTCCTTATGTAAATATTTCTTCGGTTAGGGTTGGTTCTCTCTGCAGTTGTCGCCATGAATGATACAATTTGACTTTACTGATATAGTTAATTCAAAAATATGGATTAATATTGACTGAAGATGAATCCCACACTAAAACCCACGCTGTTTTATTTTTTTACCTTTTTCATTTGTATTCAGGATCTTATTAATCAGGGACGGCAGAAAGTCATTGAAGCAACAAATGCATTGAAGACTTTATCGCGGGAGTCGCTTGAGGATACCGTCAGCAGAATAGTGAGTGTCAAAATATGTTGTCAGTCAGTCTTTCCAATAGAAGTACTTTTTTTTTTCCATCTTTCTGTCACAAGACTCCCACATGATGCAGGTGGAGTCCCGGTAGTGTAGTGTTTGAGGTTAATGTGTGTGATCTGTTGCAGTGGAAGGAGAATCCGGCACTCACGGAGAGTCAGGTCCAGTCAATGGCTCTGGGACGACAGGCCAGTGTGGAGCTGGAGATCAAGCGCAGGGAAGCTGTTTACAGGGACGTTCTCACCAGCCAGCAAACGGTAAGATCTGCTCTGTGTTAGAACTGATGACTAGAAAACTATATCTGCTGTCACAGTTTGATTAATTACTGGCACATCACTGTTCAATGCCAGTTATTCAGTTGGTGGTGCTTCAAGGAGATCTGCACACATCAGAAAATGTAATCAGTTGTCATAAGTAATGTGACCATCACGATCAGACTGGTAGAACATGTTTATTCAGTCATGAAGAGCAGTTTAATCATTCGTAAACTTAAATATAACAGAGCCTGTGAGAGCACAAAAGGGCAACATTTACGCATTGTTATAACCTGAATCTTCATAATTGTGTAGTTGAGTGTCACTGCTAAGACCCTCCAGAAGAAAGAAACTTTGAAGTAGTTCGTGCAAGGTTTTAACTTTGCCTCTGAAACCACTTTGTGTCAGGCAGTAGTGTAGATCAATGAGCAGAAAGATCACCGTTTTCTATTGAGAAATTTAAGTTTAAAATGACCCTGAACAAAGTTATACCATCAGTCCACAAAATGTTTTTATTTTGTTTTTGTATACATAACATCTGCTCTCTTCAATAACTGCATAAGCCACTGCATTATGCCTCGATGATGAAATTTGTCTAGTATTGTCTGTTACTGTATTTGGCCTGCACATCTGTATTCAGACGTGCTTTGAATATGTTATTACAATAGTAGTTGATGTATTTTAACTCTGTTTGTGTCTTCTCAGCTGATGATGTTTGTGCAGAAGCTGGTCACCAACAGGAAGATGCAGGAGCAGCAGCTGGCCATGGCTAACCAGGCCAGCTACCTGAACCAGCTGGCCCTGCAAAACGGCATGTTGGGAGGCAGCGGGCTCAGCCAGATGGAGCTACTGGGGCTTTACCAGCAGCTCCACGGCCTGGGCCCCCATCAAAGCATGGGGAAAAATCCTGGGCCCTCCAAGGGCCTGTAGGTCAAAAAGACCCTTCCTCAACCCCCACTCAACTTGTCGGCTCCCAGTGGCCCAGTCCAAGTGAGGCCCTGTATCAAATGCACTGTGAGACCACTGAGCGCTCAAAGCAAAATGACACACCATGGGTGGTGTATTGGTGAGACACTGCTGTCCACTGGGGCCTCAAGTTGGATAGACTCTCAGTCCTTTATTGTGTAGTTCACTGAGAGAAGTTGGAATATTATGTATAAATGACTGTTTGAAAGATCTGTTCAATTTCAACAGAAAAAAATGTATATACCGCCTTAATGTTATTCAAGTTCTATATTCATTTTTCATGTATTTAAAAACAAACAAGTTTTACCCCCAATGCTTTTAAGCATTGCATTGTTTTCCCCTTAAAAGAGGGTTTCCTTATTATTTAAACTCGGTATTTTATACTGTTTTAAATGCCTAACTACACCTGAGTGGGACCAGTGGTGACAGGACTTTGTGACATGATTATTAGCCCCACTAGATTCCTCCACCAAAATCGATCAAAGCAGACAGCTGGTGGTGCTGAAAAGTCTTGCTCTTTTTGGAGATAGAAGAAATTAATACGTTAACAAAACAGGAAAAAATGGCCTTATATTTGTTTCCTAAAAAAAAAAAAGCTCTGTAAAGTTCTGAGATTTGTTGAGAATCTTTTCTATTATGCTTTTAAGTGTGTACATTAGTTGTCGCTGAACATGGTAATGGAATGCTTGTGTTGTTCAAAACTGCCTGCTGGTTCCTATGAACTTTTTGTAACATCATTCTCATCGTCACGTGTTGTCTAGCATAGCACTGTGCGTCCTGTTCATTGTTTATGTTCCACTTGTGTTGATCCCAAGCTTGGGTGACTGTCTGGGTTTCACAAAGCACAACTGATTCAGCCGTGTACCACAGGGCCCAAAACTTTCCCTTTACTTGTCCGTCAAAGTTTGAAATTCTCGTTTTAAGGTGGAATCAATAGAAAGAAGTAAAGACTGGAAATCATATTACATCTGGCTGATTTGTGTCATGTGCTTTGTGAGAAACCCCCTCCTGGACGCTAGTCTCACCAGGCTGGCACCCAGACTACCTGTAATCTACTTTGGCACATTCTTACTTCTAAATGCTTAAACTGGTGTAGCTGTTAAACACAAGGAACATGTACATTTTCCATGAAGAGACACCTGTTGTCTCTAGTTGGCTCCTGTGTTTGCACAAGGTGTATTTAATGTAGAGAAACTTTTTTGCCCTCCTCTAAAAGTGTTGTTGTATTTGCTTCTGTTGGCAAATACACCAACATAATTTGCCATGATTTTGATCTATTATCTTGATAAGTATTTAATATAACATTTAATAAAGTGACCAAAAGGATGAGCAACTCATCTGTTTGAATTGTTTATTTTTAAGACTAAGATTTTTCATTCTTTACTTATTAAGTGTATTATTTGACTTCATAATTTAAAAAGAGGGGGTGGGGGGATTGTTTATGACTTCCACAAACATTTTATTACACCTGCATGGTAATGTGTCTGAAGTCTGCGGTCAGTGTTTTGGGGGGAATTTTATGACATTATTATACTGTTCAGGAATGAAGAGCAGAGTTAGCGGTTTTCTTCCTCCTTCGTTATGCTAAGCTAAACATTTCCTGGCTCCACTTTCGTATTTACCTCTCAGATGAGCATGTTATCTAATTCTCAGGCTTTTATTCACTTCCTTGCCAGTTCCAAAAATGTAGAACTATTAATTTAACATGAGGAAAGCAGGTCGCTGATACATCCAGATGCAGTGTCCCTGTATTTCACACCCACAGCACTAAGTGCCTTTTGTCCCACTCTCTTCTCCCTTCAATCTTTCATCTATTTTCCCCTTTCCCGGTATTGTTTTCATTTCTCAGTCTGCCAGGGTTTTCCCCTGCATGTCTTTGACTTTTCCATTCCCTCCCCCCAGGGGAGCTTGCTCTCACAGCTTACAGATATCTGCCAGTGGAGAAACATTACAACTATTGCAGATGTTGAAATGTTGATCCCATCCCCTCTTAGCCCCAGAACCACCACTCCAGGTTTGCAGCACATCCCTGCTGTTTCTCTGTGCAGCAGGCAGCTGTTTCTGTCCATTGAAAAGACCCACTGCAGACTACACTATAGTTGAGTCTGTGAGGCCCCTGCCACGAACAACCAATCACTGCTCTAAATCCACGATGATGTGTAAAGCCAATTAGGAGTCGGGATCCAGTTGCATAAGGAATCTGATTTTGTACGGTGGATGTAGGCTGACTAAGACCTTATGGAGACAGACGGGGCCCGTACACATTACTTGGTAAAGGGTTTATGAGGACAAATTGGCATGGGATTGTATGATTGTTCTGTGAAAAAAAAAAAATCTGCTGTATCTTTTTACCCAGTGTTCTCTCTGTATTGGACACTAACAGTAATGTTCATTGCTTTTAAACACACTACATTTGAGATATTTTAATAATAATGACCACCTTGCATAATAACCATCTTTGTTACCTTCATCCAGACAAAGGGAAGCAATATTTTAACGTTGCTGAGACAGGCCTGTGGTTATTACTGGGTGAAAAACAAACTTTCACTGAGCCACTCTTCCAACATTAAAATAAAAGGAAAGAAATACAACATTCACATAGATTCTTTATCTGGTTTTAATTGGTACATCAGATTTTAATCCAAGCAAAAATAGTCTCTCACAATGAGTTCTTGAAGACAGGACAATTTTATTGTCACGTTCATTGCAGTTCTTCCTTTTTTTTTTTTTGTTAGTTTTTTGTCGTTTCAGTAGAATCTACAGTCCAGATAACCTCAAGTTCATTACAAAATAAAGTCTTTGCAATAAATAAATATATAGATTTATATTTATACTTTATATGTAGAAAATAAATATATTGTACATCTCATAAATAGGATCACCCATACGTACACCTCAGCTGCTTGCATTTTTACTAATGTTCCTGACACTCTGAACATTACAAGTCACCATGCTTTAAAAAAAAACAAACCATCCCTTATCCTTTACCACCACAGAGAAGTGCTTTTACCCCAAGCTTAACCGTTTGTTCCGTGTACAATTCCTGCTGCTTGGTGTTATTATTTAAATGTGATGAATGTGATCATTACATGGGAAACCAAGTGAGCCCACAGCTTGGACTGGGTATGTGCAGTAGGTGCTCTTTCATCTGTCACACATTCATCACAGAGGTTTCGTATCCAGTCTTTCATCTATGATTTTGAACACAACTTAATAAAACTCCTGCTCGGTTTAACATTTCTCTCGATGAGTACCTGATCATCCAAACCTGCCATTCAACATGCATGCAGCAGTTTTTGTATTTCTGAGCATTGCCTCCTATGTATTTTTATGTATTAGGCATTTAACATTACTGTGACTTTATAGTGCATGACAATGCACAGTTGGAAATCTGTAGTGCTTTCTGTTGTCTGGAGCTCATAGAAGTCTCTGTTCTATCAATCATTTTTTCTTCTCTCACAACTAACAAGAGACATGACTCCATTTGTCACTGCATGCCACTATGTCAATATGTATGTTTCCTCCAAAAAAGTGGTTATTGAGAAAACATGGCACCTGATTTGATTGTCCAGATCGCCCCACAGCTGGGCAGTCATGTGGGCCTCCTCCATCCATGTCTGCAGTGGTTTTACAAGAAAGCGTTCCCTCCTCTCTGAGGTCACAGGTCCACTGCTGAGGCAAAGAAGCAACATCCAGGGACATGCACAATGTTTATATCAGTGCTTGGCAGTGGGCCGAGGCGCAAACACAGTGACCTCAAGGTAAACAGTTCTCTAAGTCCAAAATATCCATAACACCCCCTCTCTCTTCTTATTTTATTCTGTGCCTCCTAATGTAACCAGTTCTCCAAGTGTAAGCACTGGTCACCTGTACTGGAACACGTCTCTGTATGCCTGAGGGATCTTTTCAATCTCCACCGGCCTGGGTAAGAAGTGGGTGAGCTTCTGGTGTTTTTTAGTCCTGCCACCCTCCCTGGGTGAGCCGTCCTTGTTTAAGGCCACGTAGTAGAAACGTCCCGTGTCTGTGTGTTTGTACAAAGTCGAAGCGTAGGTGTTGTACCAATTCTCCTCAAACTGCTCCCTGAATACACATTCTGCTGTCAGCTTCTTCTGCAGGAGAGAAAACAACATATTAGCCACAGCTCCTGCTCACATGGCACTGAGTGAGAAAAAAAAGAAGAATATTTGCAACAACAGAAAGATTAAAGAAACACACATTGAAATGCAGCTGAGATTGAGATGGATGGTGCTACTTTGTGCAATGATTCCACTCCTTCTGATGTACAAGTTTTTATTTGTCATTAACTAGTCTGGACTGCACAACGAAAGTTGAAACGAGCCAATAGAAACTAATTTAGGTGAGTGCTCATTATGACAAAAGAGGGGAAGTCATTATGAGGAGCTTTTCACTTTACACCCCACACACACTGTTTCCTCTGACCTGTTAACCTCTCATTGTGCATGGAAAATTATCTCCTTCCCTGTGATGCAACAAGAACAGTGAGCAGGCACACAACCTTCCCTCACTCTCTCAATCACACGCACACACACATAGACACACACACACACGCGTACACACAGAGCAGCTCTCAAAGCCTCAGCCTTCACTGACAGCGCGGCATGAGCGATGGCTGCGGGTTCAGCAGGTGAGTGTGCTGGCTGAGTGAGTGTGTGGGAACAATAAGAGACATAAGAGGTAGAACTGCTTTCCTGCCAAGACTAGTCAATCTCTGCTGCTCTGCGAGAGGGCCAAACCTCAGTCAAAGGTATCATTGAGGACCAAGAACCAAATATGAACCCCTTTTGAGGGTGTCCCAAACAGTTGCTATCTCCTCTTCCTCCTGAATACCCTTGGACTAGCGTTTTTTTGGCTGAATCAATGTGGCTCATGATTAGCTGATCTCTGCCTTTAAGGCACTTTATAGTTCTAGCAAATGTTTGTGCAAGAGTCTCAGTTTTTACTCCAGAAGCAATTTTGTTGATTGGCTGTCAGGCTTTGCTTGGCTGCGGCTGTGTGGTGGAGCTGTTGTCTGTAAACACAGTCCTGAGGGCACATGACTGGGCCAGTTCCATTCTGAAACACACACACAAACCTCATTGAATCAAAAGCTTGTCACAGTCTGGTGGTTGGGGGGGACGGAAGCACCCTCCTGTTACCCTCCTCCTTTTCCCCCCACCTCCTGTCCTCTCTCTGATTCAGACAGACATGTCTACATCGCTCTACAACCCTCTGTCAGTCAGGTGACTCAGTCAGGTGTGCAACTACCCCCAGCTTTCCAAATCACTGCCTCTCACTATCACCCACCCCCTCCCCCAGGGTCAAAGCTCCAGGATGCCAGACTCTGATAGCGTGCAGTAACAATATCTGCACTTTCAATGTAATGGCTGTGCTTAAAAGTAGCCTCTGTCTGAAATGTCCTGAGCCAGGGGGAAGTCTGAACCCTGAGAGGCCCTCAGGTAATGCCCTGGGACACCTGATACAGGTAACCCTCAGATACTTCCTCCTCTTTGTGTTTATCTCTTCCTTTTCCCTGCTTTCTGTCTCCAGATGCCAACTGCGTGTGAGAAAAGGTCAGCCAGGATGAAAAAAAAAAAAAAAGACTGTGTGTTGTCTAGAAACTGCATTTACTGTAGAAAGGCACAACATATCTCACACTGCAGTTCAAGCTTGAGTCCAGCTGTGCACAGAGAGAGAATCTTCACCAGATAAACCCACAGCACACATCTAAAGTGACTCCAAACTCTCCTGTCTCCACTTTGGGAAAATATGTAAACATTTCTGCATATCTCAAAGCTAAATGAAGAGGTCGGTTTGTTCTCTACAAAGCTGCAGAGACTACTTTTACTTTGCATCTCTTGACATTTTAAACAAGTAAAAATAGATTTTTCACTTTTTTTTTTTTTTTTGTCCGTATTAATTTCTCAGGTCTCTATGCTGAAGGAAAGCAACAGAAGAGGGACAAATGAAGAACAAGCATGTGAGAGAATCACATAGTTGTTTTGTCTCATTGTGGTTTTCAGGGAACCCTGATAACAAACTGACCTTCAGGTTTCTTCTGAACACTTCTTTTTGACAGCTGAGTACTTACTTATATTCTCATTTGTACAGAATGGCTTTACAAATGTGTATTCTGTAAAAGAAGCCATGTGAACGAGACCCCGGGCGGCACGGCGATGATGGGTTTCTAATTGAGAGGAGGGGTTTTTGACTCACCGACCCATAGAGCTCTCCTTTCTCATTCATGCCGAGGTAGAGTCCAGCGTCCACCCCTCTGATGCTGACAAGACCCACTGCCAGACTGATGAACTCCAGGATTCCTGAGGTCAAACACGCATAACACAGAGCGGTCAGGAAGGCCCACAAACACACTGCAAACCCCCCCGAGGAACAAACAGGACAATAGCAACAAGTGTCCATTAGTGAAAATGTGCATCAGTGGTGTGGGTTTGGGTGTTAAAGTGTCAGTTGTTTTGATACTGCTGCTGATTCTGCTCTGCAATTTGAAGAATCAGCCAATGAGCCTTTAAATCCAGCATCTTCATACTATGCTTCAATTAAGAAACGTTTTAAAACCACACAAAAAAATCTTATTTTGTCATTGACTACAACAGCAAAGACAAATGAATGAGAACAACCCCAAATAAAGAGTTCTTTGATTTCTGCGTTTCCTTTTTAATCGGCCCTATAACATTATTTCTACTCTCTCATGATAAGTTGTGGTGTCTATAAATGTGTCCATCCTGTCTTTGGAACTTCCCAACTGGCTACTAAAACAGGCTGAGAAGTCACTTTTATCAAGAGATGTGGGTAAAAGTTCTTTGGTGAGTTGCTGACTCACAGGAAGTTGGAGAAAAGCGAACATTTACATCAAAGTCAGGGGAACAACCGGTAAAATTAAAAGCCATTGGCACTTGTGATGCAGAGGTTAGTCAGAGAGGATCCAGCTGGCTGCGCTGCCCGGCAGAGGCCAGCTTACAACCACCTGGTCCCCATCTCCTCGACCTCATGATGCCAGAGGATGGCAGAGAAGATCCCTCTAATTTCATGTGGGGTGAAGAGTGTGTTTCATATCCCTTTAATCAGAACCATGTCTACAGCTCAGACAAAGACCTCGCATTTTAAAGCTAAGTGACGCCAGAAACAAACACGCGGACCACCCATCCCAGTAAACCGGCTCAGTTTTGGCAGGAGTCTGAACATTAAACCTTCACTGAATTCCGCAGTGGTCATGCTTTAATTTAGAGTTATTCCGCTTTTTTTTTTTTTTTCTCCCGCGGCCTGCACCTGTGAGATGACTGCACGGATATGAGGCGCGAGACATGTGCGCGTCTGCCCTCCGGCCGCGTGTGTTTGTTTAACGTCGAGTCGCGAGCCGCGCCTCGTTCCACTTACAGTAATGCTCAAATGTTACGAGCAGGCGGCCGCGAGCGTTGCGCACGCGCTACTTGTTTGCGGCTGAAGGCACCTGCGTCCCACGCGCAGCGGGGATTACCGCAGAAAGGTGTGTGGTTGTGCTTTCCAGTGCGCCAGGTGACGGTGACGCACGAGTGAGTATTCTCTGAGGACGCACGGCAGGAAAAAGCCTCTTAATTAAACTCACTTCACCCCGATGAACACAGTGAAAACTATCTAAAGTGATCATACTGAATATTGTGAATACAAAGCCGTAACAAGCTATAGTCATATTCCTCATCATATTTGTCATTTGAGATAAACAAATAGCCTCAAACTGCTCACAGCACTTGAATTTATCTTGCACATGTTGAAAGCTAAAGGCATATTTTCACCAAATCTGCTGTGATCCTGTCTCGTCCCATATACAGTCCCATTGGGGAATATCTCCAGCTGAAATCCGGTCCTGCAATAGAGCTGTCGCCGTCTCAGAATCCCTTTCAGGTGGACGAATTCCGTCGGCGACCCCCGCTGCAGCCTCCCTTCAATCTGCCCCAGTCGCTCATTCAAGCCCACTGGAGACTCTGGTAAAGGCATATTCCCGAGTGCAGGAAAGCTTTGTAAATCCAAGTCGACTGTCCCCGCAAAACTCCCGACCTCTGCCATTGTGTGCACAGCTGTCACATTTACCGTAGGCATTTATAAAATGTTTCGGTGACTCAAAGTGAGAGAAAAGTTCACGCAAGTCCGGTCCATGCACTCACAAAGCGTACCCAGCGCGCAGTGCTCCTCCAAATCAGCGGAGTCCTCTGAGTTTATAGGTCGTCCTTTGCTTTAATCATCACTTTGATATCTCTGTTTATCAGATGGAAAGACTCTATTATATACATACTCCCCACGCATCCTCACATTGGATATTCAAACACAAGCCACGCCTGGCTGGCATCCCGTCTTACGCGCATCAGTTTCCTCTACTGACTGTGCAGCATACTCGCAGTCCCGACTTTTACTTACTGATGCTGCTGCGATCTGTGCGTTTCTGTCGTTGTTCTTCTAGAAAGCTGTAGCTATGTACCTGTTCAAACAAATCCAAGTCCCGACGTATGTTTTCATTGCTCCTGCGCTTCTGTTTGCGGTCCGAGGCTGTCTGCTAAAGCCTTATCGTCTATCCAGGGGCAGGGAACTTTGGCAACAGTTTGTGGAGCATTAAAAAGCGACAGAGATTCAAAAGCAAAGACCATCATTGTTAAAACACAAAGTCGAAAGCTTCATTTATCATGAAGTGTAACAAACACTCCACCACACTGGGAATCCATAATTTACACTGTTTAGACTGTTTTTTGGTCACAGCCTCTCCTAGAAAGAAAAAAGGAAAACCGCAAAGTATCAGGCGGACGTTCTCTCATAAGATGATCAAAATAACCTGTGCATAATCTCAGAGCAATCCAAACTCCTGCACAAGTGCCAACCACTGCAGTTGGACG
This sequence comes from Ctenopoma kingsleyae, assembly GCA_032353495.1. Lineage (NCBI taxonomy): Eukaryota > Metazoa > Chordata > Actinopteri > Anabantiformes > Anabantidae > Ctenopoma > Ctenopoma kingsleyae. The sequence continues at coordinate 9,420,028 of JAUBNQ010000002.1, read as the reverse complement.
ATTTCATGAGAGCATTTTCTCCACCTCCTCGTTGGAAGCAGGTGCTTCCTCGCCCCTCTGCACAACGTTTGCAATGTGCACAAGCAAACCAGCAGCTTAACCACTTGTACTACTGGCAAGGAAGGAAAAAAAGAGAAGAAGCTGATGACGTGTAGAATCAAATCTGACTGCAGTTGCTGCATGAGCCTTTGGAGTCATCAAAAGAGTCTTGATTCTGGGATTAGGGAAAAAAAGCTATACATGTACAGTACTGTGCAAAAGTCTTAGGCCACCATTAGTTTCGGGAGTGCTATTATGATCATATATATTTATTTTTG
>JAUBNQ010000002.1:9400492-9414986 GCA_032353495.1 Ctenopoma kingsleyae | reverse complement strand
AAGTCCTTTCCCATTGTTCATATTTGTGTCTTCTTCTTGAGTATGAGAAATGTGTCTAAAATGTGTGTAAAAATAAGATTATATTGTTATTTTCACAATTCATAGCTAAAAGTAGATTAGGAATTAAAGCTCATGTAATCTAATTACTGTCAAAAGAATGACTTTACTGCTGGTATGATAGCTAATGTGATTTTTAAAAATTGCAATATATCTGACAAGGGAAAGGTGAAGCACACTGGGTTGACAGAAAGTGTGCGCACCCTTTCCTGCTCTAATAAAAATGACCACCTTCCCTTAAAAAAATATACAGTGCATAGCATTCACCTCCGTCCCCCTAATATTGTTTGTACAGGCTCTAAGAGTAGCAGACAAAATGTGGTTGCTAGAAACAGTTAAAGATGTGTGAAAACCAACAGCTGTCTGCCGCTTGGTTGTATTATTGTCATTTCCTAGGGTTTGTTAACAGTCGCTATGACTTAAACGATGCAAAGCAGCACAGTGATGTGAGCCTCAAAGGATGAATCTGGCTCTCATTAGCAGGCAGCTCAGTGGCAGCATTATCATAAGACGATAATTAGACAAGCAGCCTTCATGTATATGAAAAGAAGTGAAATCAAAGTGTCCACTGGGGCCCCGAAGCTGACTGGCTTGTCAGTAGAGGGTGCTGATGTTTTCCCCTTTTAGAGTCCAGCCAACATCTCAGATTGCCTCAGAATCATGCAATGTCACGCTATGACAAATGGAGATACATTAGTTAATTAAAGTGGGGAGTTCAGAGTGGGGTGACGCAGGTTGTCTGTTTTTTTTTTTTTAGCTTTCATTCTTAAACATTCCTCTGTGTCACGATGCAAAAGCACAGTCCAGTCCAACTCTTTGACTCTCCTGGCATGAGTGGATGAGTTCTTTCTCAGTTTCTGCAATCAAGGCCTCCTCAGTCTCTGACGTAGCTTTGCTGTTATTCTCCCCTCTGTTGTTGACTTAAGTGAACACTCAGATCTGGTATATTAGTGTAGGTAATTTACTGTCAAGAGTGATTTACAGTTTGGGGGCGATCGTGTGTTTCTGTGCATGAGAAATCTTAAAGTTTGTATACCAAAAAGGATTAACAGAAGGCACGTCTTTCACATGCTCATTGACATTAAACAGTTCCTCCACCAGAGACCCTGTAATTGATTTTAAGTGATTTTTGGCAAATGAGAAACTGACAAACAATCTGATGGGGGCAGTGGGTTCATTGTTGATGATTTGTATTGCGAGACAAAAATGGAAAAGAAAGCGCAGAAACCCACTGTTTTCATCTGAAGTCTTCAACTTCTTCGTCTTTGATGTTATAGGGGCAAATAGTTGTTAGGTTGAGACAGACTCTCTGCTGCCAGAAACAAGGCTGGAGGCTGAGACAGGTGCACCGCGTTCATCACATCCTGATGGAGGAGACTGAGGGCCAAGATGTTGTTGTCAACATATTGGAAGCGTTTGCTAACAGATGGAGATGTGCTGGCAAACGTTACCTCACTTTGTCCAGGAAGAGGGGAGAGAACAAGAATAGGGTAGAAAGCAACATTTAATTTACAACGGCACGAAGGATATCGAGACAGAAAGAGAAAGATAAGAGAGAAGTCAAACGTGTCCAAGCACTACAACGGAAATAATATATAGTAGCAACAGAAAGCACAGAAACCTATTTGTGTTTCACCTGTCAATCTAGGCTGAGAGAAAATGGCTGAGACTTTGTTTATTCTCAGGTTTTGACCATAATATCCAATTGCAAATTGTGCAAAACCACAAGCAGGCTAAGGATCTTACCTCAGGAAATCTTTTTTATCCGATGCCTGTCATACTTTTCAGCCATGTCTTAGTTGCATATGTTCCTCCCCACTGCACTCCTCTATCTGTGTTTGTATCACAGCTTTATTTCTCTTGTAAGGTCATGCAGCTACAGCTGGCATCAATATGGCAGGACTTTTTTCTGTCTGAGTCCAGCGCTGGAAAGTTATATTCATAGGGCTAATCAGTTTAAAAGATAATGAAAACAAAGATTGTTTACAGAGATTAGGCCCTTGGAAATGGAGTAATCAGTGCTTTGAAAGGGCACTGACAGCGGTGGGCTGGATTACTGTCTGTAGAAACCAAGCAACACCGCACTAACTCTTCATCTCTAACAAGCTCTCAGAGCCCTGATGTCATCACAGATAGAAGATAGAGTACATTATCCTCCACTCCTCTCCATTTGCTCTTCTTTGCTGGAATGAAATTACTCAACGTTGAACAGATGGGGCACCTGTCAGCCAGATGTGTTTGAGTAATGAACAAAGTGTAGGATGAAGTAAGCGTTTTGACAAAAATGTCCAGAGAAAAATTAATCATGAGTCTAATTTCTTCTCAACCCTATTGTTTAATATGCTGTATGATTTATGTGGCAATGGATTGATTTATTTTAGCACAGAGATGCTGGATTACTCCAGGAAAGTCACCAATTCAATGCTCAACCCTAACTCGAAATATTTGTAATGTTTCACGCTTTCGTGAGCATATGGATTATATACTTATCTTGACATAAACTGCGTCAACCAGAGGCCAACTATTGTTTTTTGTTCCCCTGGAGGATAGGTTTTAATTTGTGTGGCTTACATAGTGTTGCTTGTTGGCCAAGATATTTGAGCCAGCTCCTATTTTATTGATTGGAGAGACACATGGGGCCCCACTTTAATTGGGGAGGGGTTCCCTTATAAGAGCTCACCCTAGAAAAGACATGAAAGTAATTATCAGTATCTCAGATCTCATCTAGCATGGGGGCAACATATGTTTAGAATTTGGACTTATACAGGTTTGCCCCATTCACCAGCCAAACACAACTTGTATCCTTTTGCTGACTGGGCGCACAATACAAGCACATATGTAACAACATGTGTACAGACAGAAAAAGATCTGTGAGAAAGATAGATGGAGGAGTTGTGTCCAAAAGTGAGAAGATAGTGGGTATGTGCCAAGACAAGAGGTAGAGGGCTGTTTGGCTGACAATTTAATGCAACATTTGGCTGTTCTACAGTCTTTCCTTTTGTTTTTGAGGGGATAAAAGGAAGTGGAAGGGAGGGACTAAATTCCCACCTCCATCCTAATATCTGTTCATTCAAGCATATGTTAGTTGTGTATGTATAACTGTAAAGAATAATGGTAGAAGAAGAAGAACACAGATAGTCACTAATTCTATTTTGTGGCCTTGTTTTGCTCTGTGACTGATCAAGAGAACTATAGGCACTGGATCCTCCTGGAGAGGAGAGGATGGGTGTGAATCGTTTGTCTCAGTTTGAGTCCACTCTTGGCCTCAACACAGTGTCAGTTGAGCAGCCCAGCGAGGCTAACCCCCGGCCCTCCACCTCTGACCAATGGCTCTGGCATCCTCGACTCTGGCACTGAGACATCCTGGGGGAATCTTTATTCTGATCACAATACACGGCAGAACTCTCCTATAAAGTCCCACAATAAAGTGAAACAGGGGAACTGTGGACTGTGCTGGAGAGTAATTTTTCATTGGGGATTCTACTTTTACAGATTTTTCCTACAAAATACCTTTCTGTGCTTCTTTCTGTGCTTCAACAAAGAACAAGGAACTTTTTTTTCTCTTGGTGCTACTGCTGTCAAATTTTCAACCATTTTGAGAGACTGATGTAAGGGTTTGTAAAGCTCTGCATGTATTCCAGAGGTATCCATTAGTGTAATGCTGGCTGTTTGATTGTGAAGGAGACCCTGACAGTATACTTGACAAACAGTCGGCTGATCCATTTCCTTCCCAAAGGAGAATGACAGGGGGCTGCCTTTGCAGTGAGTAGTCCCACTGTGTGCCTATAAGAGCTGAGAGTTGGGTGGTCTGTCCATCAACGGCAGATTTGGGGTTAGGCCTGAGAAAAGCAGCTCACCCATATCACTTTCAAAGAGTGAAACCCTACTCGCCGGCCGCGCTCTGCACGCTGAAGTCTTATACGAACAAAGACACCTGTTGTTCAAATTTAATACAAAGGTTTAATCAGTTTGAAACAAACACAAATGCCATCTTGTATTCACTTTGTTAAATTTCATGTGATTAAAATAACTGTACATGTTTGGGATTTGCAGTTCACCACTTGAAGCACAATTTCTTGATGTCAGGCCTCAGTCCGCGCAGTGCTGTGAAGTTATTCAAGATGCAGCTTTCCAGTAACATTCAGCGAGCAACGTGAACGAGACAGTGGTAAGCTGTAGGTGGCTTATAGTAAGGTGATACATTTTCTGAGCAAAAAAGAAATCTCATCCCTGCAGGATACCAGCATGTCCTCACTGTCCTCATGCTCATAGGAACTTTGTGCAACTCTCATAAAAACAAGAACTCTTCCAAAACCTTCAGGCTCCTCTGTCTCCCTGTAGGCCACACTGAACAAGCCAAGGACAAGACCTGTTTGGACTCAAATTCGTCAGAAATTATTTTTGCTACAACCAAGGTTTTTATTTTCTTGCAACAAAGTGAGAAGTCTGAAGCAGCAGAGCCAGCTGAGCTGATGTTTGCTGCTTGCTTTTGCAGAGACAATGGGAGGCCTCCTTCATGGCTGTTTACATTTTACTTATGAGAAATGATGTGCATGGAAGGAGGCTATAATCCACAATTAGACATGACTGAGAAACAACAGTAATGTGAAAAGCGGTGTATAGAGAGATTTATACAAAGAGAGAAAAGGTACGAGATAAAGGTTTAAAGCTGGAGGCAAGTTTTTTTTTTTCAGAGCTGCATTTTTATAATGTTACCATGTGTTACTTTACATTAAGAGAACCGAACCTCTCTTCCATTGCTATACTGTATGTCTGACACTATTTAATCCAGTAGTTAAACAGTGGACAATTAAGGGAGACTGAAGTTTGTTGAGGAAAGATGGGATTGGTTTCTACCTACATCTTTTCAGTACAGGGAAGGCAGATATGAATAGCTGTGGTAATTTGATGATGTGCTGCCCCTCTTTGGGATCACACACTGAGAGGAGGCTTTGTTTATGTGCCAGATGGATTTATGGAATCAAATAGAAGTTTTCATTTCCTTGTTTGAGTCGATGTGCAGGGGATTAGAAGGGGGAAAAATGTGGGCAAAGATAAAAGTAGTTATCAAACACACCGTGGAAGAACAAAGGCTCCTTAGTTTACCTGTTGGTTATGCTCTGATTTTCCATTTTACTTCGGCTTCATGGTGCACTTCTAGTTTAGTTGATAGATAGTTCAAGAAGGTTGTCATAGAATTTAGGATCCAGCCACACACACGCACGCACACACAGACACACACACACACACACACACACACAGACACACACACACACACACACACACACACACACACAAAACAAACGGGCTTATAAAAATCATCTTGCTGAAAAGAAAAAGAAAGAGACAAAGTGAGAAGAATAAAAATCAGTTGTGCAAATGCAACAAGTTGTTTCTTGTGATTTTTGGATTGCAGGTCAAGAGTGAAATACAGATTCTGCAATAATGAAAAGAAGTTTATACAGGCCTGTATTAATATTACAACAGTAGTCTAAAGAAAATCTTATGTTCCTTGTCTGATCATTATTCAGTGTTCAACATTCTGCTGGGCTATTATGTAGATCAGCACACATGATTAAATTCAACTACTAACAGAATGTGAAATTGCATTTAGTTTACTACTGTGTGATTCTAACATTCGAAGGACACTAACATCCATCGGTCAAGTCCCTCCAGGAAGTTGCAATGTTGCAAACACAAGTTCAGCTAGTCAGTACAGAGAGGTTTATTCTCAGTAAATGAATAATGAAAAATATGCAACCGCCTAAAAACATCAAACATGCACTGCAGTTTTGTTTTTGGAAAACCTGATTTCTGTCACTGGCTGAACATGCTTTACAATACTGCAACTCTCTCAAATGTTTGAAAATCTTTGTATTACAGTTTCCTTGCAAAGAGTCAGAGCCAAAAGATATTTAAGGCTAGCTAGCTACAGCCTCCTGTTTCTTTGTGCTGTGCTTACTTTTAAAAAACAAATACTAAGTGTATTTTCCTAAATGCTGAACTATTGATTTATACAAACAATATAATAAGGTGTTAATTGGTGAGCTTTTAATTTTGTTACCTTTGCACAAAGCCACTCTCCACCCCTCCCCCCAAGATAAACTAACTGGCTGCTTGCTTCAGCAACATACTTTACAGGTGTAAAGGTACATCTGTGAGTATTTCCCCAAATGTGAAGTGGAACTAATAGATGTGTGATGCTGGAAGGCAAATATCTAAAACTTTTAAGTTTGAATAACAGTGCTGCCTCTTTTCTTTCTCTTGCCGCTTTTGCGTGTGAGGTACAAGTGAGGTTATTAATTATTGCTCTCTCTCAGCTCTAGTAAACAGCTGTATTTCCTTGCAGGCAGCTTTGTGTATAAAACGCAGGACAAAAATGGACCTTTGTGCTTCAGAATGACGTGTTACACACAAAATGCCAGAAAGAACAGGGGTAAATAAATGTTGATGTACAGTAAATGTTTTATTAGCATTTTAGGCTACTTATCTCTCTATATTCCAGTCACAGACAGTCAACGTACTGACAGTCCAGTTGCAGCTGATTAAGCTCCATAAGTTTGGTGAAAAAGGTGAGTTTTCAATATTTCAGTGGACTTGTTTTACAACAAGAGCCTTGTTAATGGGGTTTTGTGCACTACATCCATATATCTGAGGCATCAAATCAACATCCGTACCAGATGATTTGGACATGTAAATTAAGAAGCAGTGTTGTTCTGGTATTGCAGGGAGCAATAGAGTGTAGTTTACATGACCTGTAACTCACAAAATAATTAGTTAATAATGGGCTGCTTAACTTTGAAGTAATGCTTTGTAAAGCTACCCCGGTAGTTAGCTGGACATGCTAACAGTTGCTCAGGTTACAGCACATAAACACACTATGTCTGACACCACACACCACAATTCAGATTGCTTCATTATGTGGGGAAATCCAAAGCTTGACGTTCCTGCCCAGTGTCAGTTGGACAATCACTGCTGGGGAACAGGTTTCAGTTTACAATAAAGAAAAAACTAATAGTAGGGAGACTTTAATGTGCTGTGGGAAGCAGAGGAAATATACCTGGTGGTCGCTGTTTGTTGTAATAAGTACATTTCCTTCTGTTGAATTCAGTATTAGGATGATGGAGACAGAACACACACAGCGGCGGCTTCTTCGGAAGATATGAGTATAACCTTTGGAGTGGCTTGTGACAGTAGTTCATATATCTGGCAATGGATTTGTCAGGTGGATGGACGTCCATAAACACATTCCAGAGGTCCAGACTTGAGCCATTTTCCAGAGAAGGTGGATAGCAGCAATGTTAAAATTACAGGCTTGTTTAGATTTTACCGAGTGATCGCTGCATTATGAAACTTTACATCTTTGACCCCGGGGTCTGGAAGTGCACATGTGGACACATAGCTTTTTCATTTTTCTCACAAAGCCTGTATACTGTCTGCCTGCTCTCTTTGTGTCTCAATCAGAGACTCAGATGCTGCTCTGCGGATGCACCTGGCCCATAAGGTTTCACTCACATGTCCTCTGCCTTGAAATATTAAAAAGTTAAACTGAGAGGTGCTGTTGTCTTTTACCAAACTGTCCAGTATTGGACAGCACTATTGACGGCAATATTATCTAGATAGGATGACCAGTTAGATTTAAAAGCAACATGGTCTTTACCGGGGTTTTTGGGAGATTAATCCAGAATTATTTGAACTGGGTGGGCTTGGATGAGGGGATGAGGTATAGAAGAAATGTAAAGGAGGCTGAGACTTTTACTTTTAGTCTTTGCTCCTGCGTAGGGGCACAGACACACTGTGGATCGGCCCAGTCATGAGCCTAACAGATGTGGTCCTCTCTCTGTTCCTCGTCCAGGCTTCCATGGCAGTTGTTCAGTTATTCTCTGTCAGAGGTTCAGAGTATAGGTTTAGGACTTGCGTGCGCCCTCACAGGTGTTTACTCTTTGTCCTGTCAGCATGACTGCACACTGGCTAAAAACAGCCAGCCGCTGATGATGCCCAGGACTGATAGAGGTCTCTGTTTTCATTAAGACTGGCACTAGAAGCCAGTGGTGTGAATTTAATGTTTGTTGTTCAAGGCTAAGCTGCAAATAAATGATTGGTTATCTATAGCTCTCTAATGAGAACCGCATTCACTCTTGTTTCTTTCTCCCGCTCCATCCCTCCTCTCCTCTTTAGTGAGTGATTTCATGTCTTTTGTCCGTTGGCGTCACAAGAAACACATGTGAGTGAGATTCCTGCTGTTTTCTATTGAAAAGCTGGTAGATGGTCAGATTGATGACATTTTGTTTGCCTGTGAACATGTTCTTCATTTGGATTTATGGAGCGTCTCTCCATTTTCAACACACCTGCTACGCCAGGGTGGATGTCAAATCAAAGTTGTTAGTCTCCCATCTCCAACATAGCAGTACAAAGGAGAGTCGAACTGAAAAATAAATAACGTGAAAACATGAAAGATATATTTTGTTTGACATACAATTTGTACAATTTGTGAATATTTGTAATGATAATGAAACAAATACATTTGTGCCATAGTGGTTACATTATAAGTGAAAGAGGAGACACATCCATCATTATTATCTTGACAAATTGTGCTCTCTTCACCAAAGTGTACTCAAACATGAAATACCACTGAAATATTGTGTTGCTTTATTATGGCAACCAAGTCCAAGAATGTTGTCCTTTCATCTCCTTATGATTTAGCACTATGTCAAGTGTTAAACCAGTATGAAGAGAAGAATATGATCCACAGCCGAGGCTATACATTAAAGACAAAATTATTTGTTTTCATATAGGTGAAATTTTAATTACTTTTAATATACAGTACAATAATGAAATGAACAGCACCATTTAATCAATTGTAGTTCAACTTCCACAGTCAAGTACAAAAACAATTAATGTTGGACATGAGCACTGTCTCTGATTTGTGTCTAACCTGCGGTTAACCTGATAACTCTTAGAGCAGCTCTGGAAAGTGGAAGGATCGTCTATCCTTTCTCCTGGCTTCAGAGGCCCTGTCACTTCCCATTAGCGCTAACAGCCAGCTGCACCTCGGCCTGCTCTGTCTGGCAATCAGCTCGAGAGTCTGAAACACCTGCGCATGTTAGGCAGTTTCCATGGAATAATACAGTAATCCCATCAGGAATTGATTGGGATTGGGAAAAAGGGGGGGACAAGGGAAAACAAATATGTGCCTGCACATACAGTAGACTCGATTGGAAAGAATGCCACTGTTTGTTTTTTCAAGCCAAGGAAAAAATCTCTTCTCTTTTACCATAGGAGATCAAAGAGGTTTTTTGATATGAGATGGTCTGCGTGCACTGCTTCGAAGTGAATTACAACCTTGGTGCAGTCTGCAGCCCCTTTTCGATAATTGTAAAACAAAATATGAGCTGTTATCTGCTTCACCATGAATATCTGTCTTTATTTATTTGAAAAAAGTCAAAGTTCAGACATAAGGTTTAGCTCTATATTTGGATAAAAAAGCTACCTGCTCTTTGAGATTTCGTGCGTATCCAAGAACCTTAAATCTAAAGTTGAACATCGGCAGCCTGAGCAAATTATACATGAAGCCTCTCAGCTCCTCACACAATTTTATGTCTTTGTGGTATTTCCTGGATCCAACTGTTAGCTGTTTTTGGAGAACATGACTCCCTTTTAATTCCCCTCAAAGCCCTAAGAACTCCTTCCTTTTTCAGACACTTGTACCATTCGTCAGGATTTGTTCAGATGTTTCCTCAAACACAAACTTTTTTTTGTATCTTTACTGACACACAAATATATACATGCCCGTACAGCTCAGCCATCCACTCTGCTCATTGGTGCTGGTGCAGCAGTGTTAAATCAAGATTGTGACTTGGTTCTCTGGGAATCGTTTTCCTTTGAGCTTCCATATTTCCACACTTTTGACAAATACAATAATTTTCACTCTTTCTACAGGAGAATCTAAGTGTTGTTCTAGCCAGAGTTGAACATGCTGCAGCGAAGACATGATACCAAAGAGCTGGGGAGTATTTGAAGCGTTAGGAGGCAACTCTTCATTCATCTGTCATCTCACAAGAGCACCATTAACATCGTCATTTTTCACCCAGAAGAACACAGAGCATCTCGCTCAAGTTTGATTTCTGACCATGCACTCTGAATATCTTTCAGAACATCCTCTCCACAAAGTACGCCTTGGGTATGTGGTATTTATTTTGAACTGTACTACAGAGCAAACTATGACCTCTAGTGGTAACCAAGAAACACTGTTTAAAACGTGATTGAAAAATGAGACAAGCTGCTTGTATTTTCAGCGATTACATGTGTAAAAAATATTTTCCATAGTGATGTATTTTGTTTTCCTGCTACTTTTACATGATATGCGTTTTCCACATCAAGGCAAGTGGTAATGACTGAAAATATAATCTTTTCTGATGACAAATTCTCAATTCACTGATGAAAAAAATGGTGTGTGTGTGCAGTACAACTTGAACAGGTCGTCTTGTTCTTCTTGTGCTTACTTAACTTTGTCTCCTCAACCTGCCAAGACATGAGACATTGTCTTTTTACAGGTATTCTACAAGCTGTCTTTCATGAGACTGTGCTCACACACACTCACACATACACACACGTATACACACACGTGCACAAACAATTTCCCCCTGTGTTGATGGGTAAGTGAGAATAAACATTCCTCAGTCAGGAACTGGAGGTGCCCTGAAGGACTCTGTGTGCGCATGTGTGTGAAAAAAAAGAAGAAAAGAAAGAAAAACAAAAGAGTCATTTGATGTTTTTCTCTGACAGAACAGAGGACAATCAGCTGTAATCCCTCCTGTGGCAGTGCAGGAGACACTATCACACATGGACAACCACAGACACGCTCATGCTTCAGTGTGAAGCCAGGAGGATTACATCAGGAGATGGGTATTACTTCAGGTGGTGCCTTTTCATCTGCAGGGTGCTGGTGTTACAAATGGACTCGTGCAGTGAACTCTGGAGAGAGGCATTTTGTTGAGGTGAAGACAAAACAGCAATGAAATAAACATGTTGTCAAAGCAATATCAAGCATGCTCCCTCACACTTGCGAGTATTTCTGAAGCCCCGCTGCTGTTTCTGTGCTTAAACACCTGTGACACACGATATAAGCAAAGCCTGGGAAAAGCGGGGTTGTGGTTCCCTCGGGAAGGTTGGGGTGGGGATGTGTGTGAGGCCCGAAGAAGTGTTTCTGGGGTGTTTGTCATGCTGTGCAGTGTGTGGAGCTGAGAGTTACTGGGGTCGCCAGTGTATGTTGTATGTCAGCTGGATATGCAGGATGTTTTTATAAGGGGGTTGATCCCCACCAGCACAATGCACACGCATACACAGGTGCTAACAGGTTTTGCCTCTGACGACAATGGGTTGTGTGGTCAGTACATAATGCGTCACTGCACAATATGCTGTGTGCAGGTCGGTCTCAGTGCAGTGGCAGGGTCGTTTCTGCTGCCTCTCTCTGATGTCTGCTTCAAGGCAGCCAGGCTCGTACGCCTTCTCCTCTCTGCTGTCAGCATGTCAGAAAGCCTGTTCAAAAATCTGGAGGTCTGTCTGCCCCACCAGGCCTCAGAGGGACCTCCACTCACACTTTTCCCACAAGCAGCAGCAGGAGGAGGAGGAGGCCTAAAACTCACAGCCAGTTTTGCGTAGTTACAGTAACTGGCTGGTTGTTCCTTTGCCAGCAGGAAAAAATAAATAAATAAAGGGAACTCCACTTCATAACACTTTAATTGGCTTTGGAGGCTTAGCTGTGGCTTGCCTGTGGTTACAGCGGTGAGGCAAGTGTGGAGTGCAGCAGCCACTGGATGTTTCAGGCTCTCAAACACACAAATGCTCAAGAAACCCACACTCGGCAACTACACTCTCTCTGTCTCCCGCTCTCTGAAGGCCAGGAGTGCTGTACCACAGAGTCCAGCATTTTCTTTGAAACTACTTTTCAAATCCCAGCTTCTTCATTACGCTGTGTTAGAAATACTGCATGTTGCCGTGAAACATCCCTGTTTTAACCCACCAAAAGCTGAAACATATCTTCCAAACAAGTCAAAACATACTGAGCTTGTTTCTGTTCGACCTCCTGTTCTGTGGTGTGTGTGTGTGTGTGCGCTGAGTGTTTTGATGTGTTTTGACTTGAGGCTTTTGCGGTGTGTGTGGTTCCCATGCCATTTGGAGCTGCACTTGATAGGATCATGTCAGCATGGATCTGTTATGCATGTGGCATCTGATGATGTCATTATCTGTAGGAGCTTAAGCAGTGTGTGTCTGGGTTTGTGCATATGGGGTGTGTACTCCTCTTGTTTGCTTATAACAGAAATTAAGTAGTGTTTCAGGGTGGCCCCTCTTGTTCAGATGAAATGATATAAAGGTGTCTGTTTTTCTCCTGTGCTGATGTTTCCTGGTCCCGTTATTGTGACTGAAAAGTCTCCAATTAGAGCCTGCCCATGTCACACATCTGCTGATCCCATCCATCTAGCTCCAGGAGTTTCCTACCTATTTATGAGAAAGCCATCCATCTGCCTCACGCCTCCCAATCCCCCAGCCTCCATTATTCCTGGGAAGTGCACTGTCACCATAGAAATCAAGAGAAGGAAACAGAACAACTAACAGCGAGGAGAAAAAAATATTAGAAAAAAAACATAATAGACCAAAACAAAGAGGCAGGAAACAATTGTGAAAATTCTTCAAAGGTCAATGAATTGGTAATATAATGTATAAAAAAGGAAATATGAGGAAAGAGAAAAAAGAATCAGCCATGAAAGTGTCAATATGGAGTTTGTGACGCATTGTCGGTGCAGGGTTTGCCTCTGCAAATGTGTCTCAGGGGCTCTTTATTTTTGAAGCTTGACTGCAATTTGGACAAGAGAACCAGAGGTCCCAGGGAAGGAGCCGCCAATCCTGACAAGCTGCTGGAGGAGCTTTGTGCAGGGTCACTGAGTGAACTCCATTTTCTGCAACCCTGGAAGCATGCACCTTATGCACATACACATACTTATGCATGTGCATGTGCATTAAGGTGCAGGTACTTTGTTGCCAGTTATCAGATGCACGTGTGAGTACATATTCCCAGCTTGTGCAGATGTTCATCAATGTGTTATTGTTTACTGTGTTTTCTTTTCATCATTGCTGCCAGCCTCTTCACTTCTTTCTGTCTTCTTCACGCCTCTTCCACGTTAACACAAAGCTAAACAATCATTGATATCCTTATTACTCTGACAAGAAATGTCTCAAATAATCTGTGGCCATAGAAACCAAAAAAATAATAAAAGCAAAAGCCTGTGAACAATTTGAACCCTGCAAGACAACATCAAACAAGAAGCTATTTCCCAACTATTATCCTGTTCAAGGGTATTCAGATAGACACATGAATGGTTCTCTACATACTGGTCCATGCATGTGCTAATTTGTCAGCTTGATGTAATGTAATAAGGAGAGTGAGAGTGAAAGGAGTGTGAGCGGGAGGGAGAGGGAAACCTGACATGTTCCTGTTTTGTTCGGGAGATTCCATCATAACTACAAAGGTTAAGCCTCCAGAAGGCTGGCTGCTGACTAGATGATGGGATTAGAGAATATATAATTGTTCGCTAGTCACATGTGTCATAAAAAGAGATGCCAAACGCTTTGTAATGAGGATTATGTGTCTTTTCCATGCATTCATTTCTCCACTCTGTGACATTATTGGGTCCTTGGTGAGCTGTGAGGGGCCTGTATCTCTCCCATCCTGACAGTCTTTGTCTGATTGCACACATGAGCCACCTAGCTTGACTTTCCACTCTGCACTCTAACATTTTTTCTGGTCAGTGTGGATACAGAGCACCATTGGCCAAAACCTGTAAAACTAGCACAAGCATGTTTCATTGCACTACAAGGTGTGAACTAATAGAGCCTTAGTGTCTGGCAGCAGAGAAAACTGGATGTGAATCTTTGGACTTTGACTAACCACAGCAGAAATTTGTCTGTTATTTTGCTTTCACTCATGAAAACTCAGAGAGCTTTATGAAACTTACTGTTTAGGTGTTTTATGTGCTGGACTGATGAAGACCATTGGCGTTGTCTTCTTTGAAAAGCCTGTGTGAAGCTGTTTATTGTTCATAATATTAATTGACTTTAAGTGCTCCCATAGGCACCATAAAGTCAAATGAAATAGCCTCAGTTGTATAAATTATCCATCATAAGGTGAATACAAAGATGATAAGAATCTGCAAATTCATGCAGTTTTCTTTTTGGGCTTACAGGTGCATGTGAGTGTGAGTGTAAGAGAGAGAGAGAGAGACAGAGAGAGGAGACATAAACAGGAAGAGAGAAAAAATAGTATGTTCATGAAATCCACATATGAACAATTGATACTCACACTTTTAGTTTAGTTTAGTGTTTCAGGGTTTGGATGGATCCAGTTTCCAGACTCTTTGGATAAAGGAATAATTTTGCCATC
>JAUBNQ010000002.1:9351746-9367075 GCA_032353495.1 Ctenopoma kingsleyae | reverse complement strand
TATTTACTTATTTATTTAACAGTGACCTTTTAGGTAAACATTGCTTCTTTCATGTAAATAAGGGCAACAGATGTAATATGTGCCTTTCAGTAATAAAAAATTCAACCCAGTTTCTTTTTACAGCAGTGCTGTGATATATAGTATGGTAGTATAGATAGTAAAGTATAAAACTAAAATAAGCTGGATGAATGGTACATCGATCATCTTCTGCTGATTAATTCAGCCAGGTTAGGATTCATTCTACCAATAAAACTGTCATCTGCATAAAATAAATTATTTATTTTTAACTATAAAGAGACAGAGGGAAACACAATGGAATTACTCTACAGTAGAAAGGCATGAAAACATAGTATTGTCTGTCCCAAACCACTTGATATTTTTTCTTTTAATAGCATCCTCTTCCAGGATGGAAAAATAATTTCCACAGATCTATATGCTGTATTAAATTTGTGTATGTGATGTTTTCTAATACCATTTATAACACTGTCTCCTTGATCCACTTACCTTGTTGGATAAACACGTCTTTACACACTGACGTCAGCTTGTTGATATTGAAAAGGGTGATAATTTTGAAAATTACCTATAATGATGGTGTTTTCTGTGTGTGACACTGTCTCACTATAGTGTAGTAGTTTTAGTGAAGGCAAAATCCAGACACAATCAAGTGGTTGTATATAGTTAAAATATTTTAATCAAAAGTATATCTAGAAAATACTAGAAAAAGTAACCTCGCTTTAGCATTTTTTTCCCCTTCAGTAACATTGTGCATTTAAAACACACACTCGTTTGTAAATAATAAATTGTAAGCATCAATCAGTGCATGATGTATTTCATCTTTCATTGTTGATAGTCTCTAATTTACACCCTGGAAAACAATCACATATTCACAGCTAAAAAATAAGCGTGTCCTGCTGCTGCTTAGCATGGCTCCCTCTAGTGTGTACTAAGGAGGAGAGAACAACACATGCAATTCAGTTGTCTCCTCCTATTTTCCTGCTTGGCTGGAGTTAGCCTCAATTTACTCAAACCACCAGCAGTGTGGAGGCAATTTTTAAATCAGCAGAATAATTATGTGGTTACAGTGCATCACACCTCTGCACTACACATTATCAGTGACATTTTCATTTCTAATAACTGAGCTTTTGTTTTCGTTGGCCTCAAATGAAGCCCTTTCTCTGTGTCATACTATAAGCTTAAGCTAATTCTTGATAACCTGAAGCCTCTACTGCAGTACTTGACACAGTATCTCTATTATGAAATAATATATTGGCAGGTACAGATTGACATGCTGCTGATTTAATCGCCAGTGCTGGCCATTAATGGATTAAAAGAACACATCCAACCTTATCGTGTATTGGTGGTAAAATTGAGGATGTGTTTTGGCCCTGTTATAATAGGCTCAGGCTATTTTTGTGTTATGTTCTGTTGTCTTGGTAGCAAAGTGGCAGATATTGTTTTTGCTTGAGGGTCTGAAAGGACTTCTGTAGTCAAGTATAATACCCAAGTGTATAAAGCAAGAACCCGGGTGATAGTTTTTGCAGTATAAATGGTGAATTATTAGCTGCCCCTTTATCATAGCAGGGTCAACATGAATAATTTTTTTTACAGATTTTATATAATAATGTTGTTACCATTATTTTGAAATTATACGGTGCATTTGACAGAAATAAAGGAACAAAGAGAAAAGTTTAAAAAAAGGCCTTTCCTTGTGTTAGGTGTTGAGAGGTTCAAATGAAATGGGTTTCAAATGAAAGTGCTTCGCTGTGTGCTGCTGTGTTCTCTGGCTGTCCTAATGTGC
This sequence comes from Ctenopoma kingsleyae, assembly GCA_032353495.1. Lineage (NCBI taxonomy): Eukaryota > Metazoa > Chordata > Actinopteri > Anabantiformes > Anabantidae > Ctenopoma > Ctenopoma kingsleyae. The sequence goes on along the minus strand of JAUBNQ010000002.1, from coordinate 9,365,277 downwards.
TGCGGACCGCCTAGCCTGAGTCACACAGCTGTCCCTGTGCTTTTAATTAGCCTTAATAACCATTTCAATTCCATTAGCAGGAAGCACCAGCATAGCCAGTTAAGAAGACTGCATAGACACACGGCACGCACACAGCATATCATACATACACATCCTTGAATTTACCTGTATAGGTTATGTTTGATTTCCTGCCTAACATCAGTGAAAATCCATCTTTTTAAGAACATGTGGTGCACATACTTAGATACTGTACAGTCACACTATAGAGGGCTAGAAAAATGGCTCCAGACTATACTAACAGGCTATTTGAAACTATTTCCCATCTCTTTTTATTTTTTCCTTCCTCTCTGAATGTGTCCTCCCTCTCTCCCTCTCTGCTTTCCCAGATCACCAATGTGATGGTGCCCTTCATGTTTAAGTATGCAGTGGACGAGCTTAACCAGATGTCGGGACACATGCTGAACCTGAATGACGCGCCAAGCACTGTGGCTACCATGGCAACAGCCGTGCTGATTGGCTGTGAGTCCCAGACTTGTATTGCACTGGCAGGTGCCGTGCTCATCAGAGGGGACTGTGGGACTGCCTATTATCTACGGGCTGACCTTTCCCAACACATTCATATCAATGCTGCTCCACAACCTCCTAACCTCCTCACATTATTTACATTATGTGCTCCGCTCTGCGCCTGAGTTCACTTCTATTAATCCACATGGCCCTCTCATGAGCACTGAAGACTTTCCAGTATGATACCTGTGTGCTTTCAAAGCAAACAGAGGTGGATACATTTCTAAAGCAGAAGGGAAGAAATTGTTAATGTCCTTTGAAAATAGTTGGGTATCTTTTTGTATTACACAGAGGCCAGGGATGTTTCTTTCACTTCATCCCTTGAGAGCACCTCCCTTTTTTCTCCTCTTTTCTCCTCTTTGTTCAAATGGGCCCCGTGAATACAAGAGGGGTTAGGGATGAGATGTAGCGTGAATGTGAAGTTCCTTGTTTATTAGAGTTTTTTTTTCTCTGAGCTGCTGGAGAAAACTAAAATAAATAAATAAATAAATACATATTGTAAACCTGAAACCTACTGCAAGTCACTCTGGACCAGAGTGAGATCAGCTAGGATGCAATGTACACTTAGCCCTGTAGCCACTTATTTTAATGAGCTCACTTAGGTCTTGCACACTAATGTTCCCTGGTGAGTAATTGGAGCACATGAACAGGACTCCAGACAGGATGAATTAGGATGACGAGGAAGAATGAAAGGGATGCTCTTAAAGAAAGGAATTGTATTTTTTTTTCCCTTTTTTGCGATGCTCAGGGCCTGATACTTGGAACCTGTGGTGACAGCTGTAATTTGTCTGAAAAGGTTGCACAGTGCTCATCCTACCTTGTCAGATATGGACACATTGTTCATTAGATGAGCATTCCTATTTAACGCCACATTACAGCCCCATGAAGACTGGCAGATAGAGCGATTATTACCCTGACTATGGTCTCAGCAGACGAGTGATGTTCACACAACTCTGTGAAATCTCCACAGGAAGGCCACGTGTCATTCAAACACAGACTAATATTAATATGACAGTCATGCTAGCCATCTGCTTGTATAACAGTTTACGACAAGTGTAAGGAATCTAATAACTGACTTTCTTGGAATAAAATGTGTGATTTTTTTTTTTTTTTATTGAACCAAAACTCTAGGTATCTTAAAGAAAGGCTGTGTTGCTTGCATGCATCCATCATCGTACAGATCAGCCAGAGAAAATCTAGACTCAGACAGTAGTGAAATTAAACCCGTTGACTGACAACTTATAGCCACATTTTAACATGACACCCATATTAAAACCTCCTTCCTCTCTTCTAGTATTATACACATATATTCCATTCCCTGCCACACACTCAAACTCAACACACTTGTGTACCTTCAGATACGCTCCCTCCCCTCAGTGTGCAGTGTGCTGGCCTGCCATAGTAGTGAGGCTTCAGACAGCATCCTGCTCTGTAATTACAGAGGCTGCTGCTGTTGCACTGCAGGGCTTGCAGAGCACAGATGATGTGAATACCACCATGCCACTCCACCTTTTACAAGCGTTCACTTGAGAGCAGTTGTCGAGGCTCAACCTTGTCTAGTCTCAACTGCCTAATTATATTGTATTACAGCTTACAGGTTAGGAAAGGTATGGGCCAGATTATTTTTTTTGCTGCTTTATTTCAGTGTAGAGGGTTTAGGATAAGGATATATTCTCACTTGATGGCTCCCAGCCCTGCTTTTTGAACCTCCCTGCTTTTCACAGCAGGTGTGCTAAACTCTCTTTCTCCTCCGCTATCCCAGATGGTGTTTCTCGGGCTTGTTCAGCCCTCTTTAACGAGCTGAGGAACACTGTGTTCGGCAAGGTGGCCCAGAGCTCCATTCGACGCATCGCCAAGAATGTTTTCCTTCACTTGCACAATCTGGATCTGAGTTTTCATCTTAGCCGCCAGACAGGAGCCCTGTCCAAGGCCATAGACCGCGGCACACGGGGCATCTCCTTCGTCCTCAGTGCACTCGTCTTCAATCTAGGACCCACAGTCTTTGAGATGGGCCTCGTTAGTGCCATTTTGGTGAGTTTCAGTGTGAGAATGACACACAGATGAGAAGTCATTAGCTTTGGTCATTAAGTTATTGTAGGATACCATCAGAAACACTGCTTACAATTTTCTGGCTCTGATTTCTTGTTGCTGTGCCCATTTCAGTCCTTAATGTTAGCTCAGGATCTTTTATCACCTTGACACTCTTCACAGCAGATTGTCCGGAAATTAATTTCAGGGATATTGTCTCATTTACATTCTAAATGGAATATGAATCCCCATGAACTTTTGGTGGCAACACAGAGCCCATTAGTGTCAGTGATGAATCCCAAAGCTTTGTAGCAGCTTAATGTCCTCCTGCAGAATATGCCCTGAACAGATGCCCCCCTCCTTGGCCACCACAGAAAGAACGGCTTGTCTATAGCTTTGTGCTATTATTCCACTCAGGACTATAATGTCAGCTTGCTGTAATGAGGGCAGACTTCATTGCCCAAATAGCTAAAGCATTAGCACGATGCCTTCTTGTAGTTTCCCCTCCATTTGTAACACTCAATTTCATAGTGGAATGGTCAAAAACTGTGTGTTCTCAAAATACCTTGTGACACCATCAATGGGGTTGGGTGAACTGATGTGAACAGTTGATTTTGAACACTGTTTAGTCACTGCTTATAAAATATGTTTTGTCTTTACTGCTTTTCTCTTCTGCAGTATTACAAGTGCGGTGGACAGTTTGCAGCAGTGGCCTTGGGTACTCTATCAGCATACACCGCTTTCACCATTCTCGTCACTCAGTGGAGGTAACATTGAGGATGTTTGTACTTAATTCTGTGTCTGTCTGCAGTTCAGTTGGCTGTTATAGTGCTCACATTTGTTAACACTTGTCAAAGATTCAGTGAATAGATGTGTGGCTGTCTGTGTGTGCTGCCAATAAAAATGTTCACTCGTAGGCAGAAATATGTACTTAAAAAGTGCTTACATCATTGTGCATATCTCTCTGCACACAGGACTCGTTTCCGCATTGAAATGAACAAAGCAGACAATGAAGCAGGCAATGCAGCTATTGACTCTCTTCTTAACTATGAGACTGTTAAGGTGAGATCCAGCCCACCACACGCATACACACATCTCCCATACACCCTTCTTTTCAACTCTTCACAGCCCCACCCTCTTCCCTTCATCAACCCTTCCTTTCTAGTAATTCTCTTTTCTTCACTTAAGCTAGGCACATTGACGTGAACAAATATTTACTCGTCCGTGATAATAGTGTTTCACTGGCATGATTGCCACTGTCACAATTTGCTTTTTAATCAAAGAAAAGCTCACTCTCTCTCTCTCTGTCTCTTTCTCTGACTCTCAACACTTTCACATAATCACATAATCGCTGTGTCAAAACAAGCACAAGATAAATTTTTAAGTAAATTTTAAACATCTCTCTCTGTGAGAGTCATAGTCAATCCCTCTTATTGGTTTACTTAATCATGGCCATATTACCTGAAGTTGTTACACAGCAGTTGCACATCTTATGTAGCCCAATGCCCTGTTTGGCAGTATGATCATGGATTTTTAAAATGCAGTGATTTCATATTTGAGACTGTAAAACATTTGCAAATATATCAGTTCTTCTGCATACATGATGTGTATACTGGATCAAAAACATGATACACAAATTTATTTTTTTGCCACAGAAGTAAAATAGAAAAGAATAATTGTAACGATTTATAACTTTATACAGTATGATACAAATATCATCATTTATCATTATTCAGACAGACACATTGGGATACATATTGATCTAGAACCTCAACTAATGATTATTTCCATCTAAACTAATTAATTTGTTGATCTATAAAATGTCAGAAATATTGGAAAACATCCATCACAATTTCTAAAGGCCAGAGTGACGGCTTCAAATAGCTCATTAGCCCCTGTCCACTAACACATTACACCCTAAACATATCGCATAAGACAAAGAAAAGCAGCAAATAATCACAATGGAGAAGGTAGCTGTAGGCATTTATTCTTGAATAATGTATAAAAACTATTGCCAATTAATTTTATGTTGCTCAGTTAATTGACTAATCTTTTCAGCTCTGCGTTGACCCAGTCATTTTACAAAATGCACACTTTGACTTGCTCATATTTTATTATCAGTCTCATTTGCTCTTGTTCTTTGTCCTGCTCTTCTTCTGTGTGTCAAATTGTCCACCCCTTCTTGTAAATGTCATTCCAGCTGCTGCAAACAATGAGACATTTATCACCTAACACTCAGAGCTATTTTCTTGGTTTAGTCAATGACCCAAATTGTGTGTCAATTATTAGTTTTGGACTGAAAGTGTCCTCCCCCCCATCCCCACCCCTTTCTACTTTGAATAGAAATGTCTTCTCAGGCCCAGGATGGTTTATGGGTGAATGTGCTCTCACAAACACCTGACTGTTGTGATGTGGTGTGAATATAAACATTGCATTTTACTTTTTCTCTTTGACATAGTTATGCAAAATTTTTATCTTTTGCTGTTTTAGGCCCTTTTCTAGATAACCTCCTTGCACACAGTGCACATATGAACATAATCACCATCCAGTACTGGCTGCTTTGTTGGCTGTTCCAGATATATTTTGGTACCCATGTTATTTTCTTTGCTGTATTATTTTGCATCCTGTTTTTCTTAATGTTTTGTTCAGTGTTATTTTGTGTCATCTATGTCAATGCGGCCAGATTTAGCATCACTCTGAGCTGTTAGTGTGCATATGTAATTAGATCTCCACCCACTCAGAAATCCGTTCCACTTTCACAAAGGGCTGGATGAGAACCTGAACACGGTGCTTTGCACTGCTTTGGTTTGTCCTCCATGTGCTATTTTCCTCTCTCTCTCGCTCGCTGATTCCCTGCATTTCCCTATATGCAAATCAATGGCAAGTCAGTAACAGCACAGCACCACTGCCGTTAGCTAGAGAAGCAAATCGCCCACTTAACCGGAGCAGAGAAACAGTGGTGCAAACTAAACAAACAGCAATATTAGGTAATTGGCAGCAGAGTTGAGGAGGGTCGTTGTTATGATTATGCTGTAGTGTGCTTGTGGCTGATTCATTAGGCCTTTTTTTTCTAAATGATAGCTGTATGTCTTAATCAAAATTAGTGCTGCTTGTGTGGCGTAACACTTAAGAGAGCTATCTGTGCTCTGTTAGTAGGTGTCTGTGTAAGCTGCTACAGATGTAAATACAGAGGCTGGCGACAGTTCCAGTGATGAATACTCTGCAGCAATTCCCTTCCTTTCAGTCATAACTGCCTAATAATTTCTAAATTGTTGTTTTGGCACCTCCACTATCCTCTGCCAAAGCTTCAGATCTACAGCCTGCTCAGCAAAGCAGGTTCTGGATTTTGTTATATCGCCCTGCATGTCCTTTAAGATCAGTGGGGAGGAGATGAAGACAGCGAGACATGAAAAAGTGCTTTAGAGGCCAACTGAGACCCAGACTACGCCCAGAACGGTCACTGAGAACAAATGCAGCCTTGAGGCAGTCTGCGCTAAAGTGTCTACCTGCCTTCTCTCCATGCTTCTTTAACCTTTGACCTTAACAATATTTTATATCTCTCCCTCTTTCTCTCTCAACTTACATTTTCTTTCCTTTTGTGAATCCTCTTGCTGTCTCTGTGCCCTGTGCTCCCATCTCTGTTTCTCTTGTCCGCTACAGTACTTCAACAATGAAAAGTATGAAGCTGAAAGGTATGATGGATTCCTGAAGATCTATGAGTCATCCTCTTTAAAAACCACATCCACGCTCGCCATGCTCAACTTTGGACAGAGTGCCATTTTCAGTGTCGGCCTCACTGCCATCATGTTGCTGGCCAGCAAGGGTATTGCAGCAGGTGAGTGAGGAGTTTTAGGTGGTGTGTAAGTTTGTCTTGAGTATTTTCCAGTTTTTGGAAAAACATTGAAAAAAATTGACACATTCCAAGTGCAAGTGTGCAAAATACATCACGTAACTCTTCAAGCTCACGATCTGTGTCCATAGCACAATGGGGAAAATTGTGCATTTAGAAATATGAAAGCTTAAAAAAACACTGCAAAACAAAATCAAATGGACAGATGAAAACAACAAGTAAAACCCTGACTGAACTGGATAATAGAAAGTAAATGAGAACAAAGCACAGCAAGCATGAAAAAGAGGCGTGAATAGGAAATAAAGTAGCCTTGATGCAGAAAATGAAATCACAGAGGGTGGAGATAGATTCAGACTGTAACATGCTTTGTCTGCTTTCACAGCTTGAAAGAAGAAATGGTTTGAGTGGCACTTTTTTAGATCTTGTATTCAAAGATATATACATGATACAATAGTGCTAGATGATTTGCATCTCTCTAAATTGTTCTATGTCTGTCGTGTAGGTACAATGACCGTAGGAGACCTGGTGATGGTGAATGGCCTTCTCTTCCAGCTCTCCCTCCCTCTCAACTTCCTGGGTACAGTGTACAGAGAGACCAGACAGGCCCTAATAGACATGAACACTCTTTTCACCCTGCTCAGCGTCGACACAAAGATCAAGGTAACTTGTCAACATGACATACACCTCTCCACACTGTCGCAGTAAATCCTAAAATGTTTTATTGTTTTTTTTTTCTTCCTCTAATAAAGAATATTAGAAATGACCTTGTAGATACTAGAAAGAAAATATAGAACAGTGTAGGACTTTTTAAAGTAAAATTAAATTTGCTTTATAATAAAAACTCAAAGGCTTTTTCTGGGAGCACATAATGTTAATCACACAAGTGATAAAATATTTTAACACAAGCAGAGTTATTCTTATGGCTGCACCACAATGGCTAATCTATTCCAGAGTCCTGTATTAGGTCAGGTACCCAGTAGGTAACCAGCAAATATAATTTGTAACGAGGGGGGGAAAAAAATGATTCATATTAAAATGAGGGTGCAGGCACAGGTAAACAATTACAAGATGCAGGTGGGTTAGCTGGTGAAAGAAAGATGTTTTTCTTTAACAAGCGCAATTCTGTCACGTATAATTATAATTGAGAATGCAGCTGACTGACAGCAACTGGAGATGATTAGCGTAAAAATGGTTAGCTCTGTGTCACTTTGCATTACATAAGCAACTGGAGCTTTGCCAGTGTTACGCACACCTGAATGGGACAAGTCATCCTGCAAGTCCTGCGTATAAACGGTCTCCAACCTGGATGACTTTTAAAATGATTGACTACACTTATTAACCCCAACGGTAACATGACTTAGTGGTTTTAATGTGGTGGTGGACAGGGGTCAGGAAAAAGCTATGCTGGCCATAATTGACAGTTGCCAGAACACACAGTACATTACATCTACATATGAGAAAGTGTAGCCACAGACGGGTCAGTGCCCATGCTAACCCCTGTCTACCGCATCATCAAAACCAACAGGTGGATTTAAAATGGTGAATGGTCTGCACTTATGTAGTGCTTTTCTACCTTATTGGTACTCAAAGCACTTTACACTGCTTCTCATTCACCCACTTGCACACACAAGCACACACACTCACACACCGATGGCAGAGCTGCTACGCAGCTGACCTGACACACCAGGGGCAACTTGGGGTTCAGTGTCTTGCCCAAGGACACTTTGACGTATGACTGGAGGAGCCGGGAATCGAACCACTGATCTCATGATTGACTGACAACTGCTCTACCTCCTGAGCCACAGCCACCCATAAATTGAATGTTGTTGCTAATCAGTGTACAGTATGTGATTTACTAAATTTAGCATAGGCTACAGGCACAGGTCGTGTCGCTGGTCTTACAATAATGGCTCAGTTCGAATGTGCATTTCATTTATAGTTAAGTGCAGGTAACGGCTCAGGTTGTGAGTGCGTGCTTGCAAAATTGGTCTTGTGCAGGATCTGAACTAGCTACATTCGTTATAAAAAATGATGGGTTGTCATTAAATCTAGTAATGACGTGTATGATGTGACTGAGGTGCTTGCTCACATTTTGCCTTGTAGTTAATTTATTATTAACCAGTTGTGTTCGGGAGCCACTTTATTTGGAGCACTTTTTACTTTGACTGATTCTGTAGGATGTGTAGTTCTCTTCATTTCAAGGCTTCAAGGTTTCCCAAAATTAATTTCAGCTTTGCAAATAGCAGAACACAAGATAGTTTTAGTTGTGTAGTTTTGTTTTCCACTGGTGATCTGATAAAAAGGATCACCCTACTGTGGTGAAATATTAGTTTTTTGTTGTTCTCCTTGTGATTTTTAGTGCAATACCTGTTCAGTCAGTGATAGCTTCTCTGAACAATGAGTGAATGATCACTGTCAAGATGTTCTGTTTTGAGTTGTGTTTGGTTAACTGCTTGGGGTTCATAGTTGCCTCTTTCATTAGTATTTTTTTTTGTTTTTGTCTGCAGCACTGTTTTCTTCATCACCACCTAAGGATTATTTACAGGATTGATTAATTATATCAATATTTCTCTCATGTAATTGGTTTTGTCTATGAATTGGCTATTGTAATCTTCCTGAACCCAAGCTGCTATATTTAAATTACATAACTTCAAAAAAATCAATTATAGAAGCTGAAGCAACACATTTGATATTTTTCTGGAGGAATTAACTGGAACAGTTAATAACAATTAACGTCAATGGACTAATCAATTAATTGAATAAAGATTTCACATCTACTGAAATTTATAGTAAAGGCTAAATGGACTACATTTAGACATCTCTTTTCTACCTTAACAGTCAAAGCCCTTTACAGTTTGCCTCTCATTCACCAATTCTCACACACGCACCTTGATGGTGGCGGAGTGGCCATGCAAGGCACTGGCCTGACCACTGGGAGCATCTTGTGGTTCACTGGCTTGCTCAAGGACACTTCAGCAGCTGCCAACCCTACAATTAGAGGATGACTCACTCAACCTTCGGAGACACAACCACCTACTGTCACAACTGTCTATAATTCTACGCAAAAACACATTGAAATACCAAGTCATATTCAAATATAAAAAAATAGATATGTTTTTTTTAACTGAACAATTAAAAATATCTAAAATAGATGTTAAACCATTTAAGGCGTGTTTCTCCACTCTAATAGCTTTCAGTTGTTTCTCTGAGACATTCGTTGCCTTTATCGTTTTTTATTTTCTCTTTTTAACGCGTCAGCCCATCTTGCGTCAGAAGAGCACGCTTAAGTGCAAATGTGCGCCTGCTGTCTGACAATATGAATGCCATTCTTGTCTCCAGCCTGTAATTACAGTAGGAGACATGAATCTGTCCAGTTATTTTTCACTCATCAGTAATACTTCTCTCCATTGTGATTCCCTGTGGAATGGCACTCCCCAGCAGCCCATTACTGTCTGAATGCTTTTTTTGTAGAACACATTGGTCTATTATGTAGATGTAAAATAATTACAACTCCCCCTTACTTGAAACTCTTCCACAAAATAAAAAATAAATTATTTTGGCTCTTTTCTACGTTGTGGGGTGTGAAATTATCATCTGTCTATACTAATGGACTGTGAGTTATTTGTATTAATTGGCTGAGGTGGATTGTGGGTGATTATGTTGCTATTAGGTAGCGTAGACATGAAGCAGAGCAGGCTTTTACTCTCTGGTTAAGGACAGCGCTTTATTCACTGCTGACCTTGGCTGCATCTCAGCTCTATGGCTCAGCTCAGTACGTACTAAAAGTTTTCACGCCTATTGATCCTTCAGTCAGCATGAAGGACAGCATGTGAAGGTTCTGTCTTTTGAAATGACCTCCTGAATTTGTTGTCAATGTCTCTGTTTATTGCAGTCTGTGTAAGCTCTGTGCTCCAGCATTCACCCTCTTTACAAGGTGTTGGAGTAGCGTTGCATCATGCCAGGCTTTCTCTGCCAGTGGGTGTTCTGTATCTTTCTCCTCTGTTTTCGTTTCGTCTCTGTCTCAACCCCTCTGATGGTTTGCTCTAGGAGAGGGATCTCGCGCCGCCATTAGCCATCGCACCGCAGGAGGCCACCATCCGCTTTGAGGACGTGTATTTTGAATATCTGGAAGGCCAGAAAGTCTTAAATGGAGTGTCCTTCGAAGTGCCTGCTGGAAAGAAGGTGGCAATAGTCGGTGGCAGCGGGTCAGGGTAGGTCAACTTTCACACGAAAACACTGACTGTCAAACCTTTTAACCAGCAGTGTGTCTCATTTGTATGTGCAACTAGTCTTATCTTCAGATATCATCAGTAGACTGTGGGGGTACAACACACAGACAGAATGATGCTGACAATTGATTCCACGTCTGGTTTGCAGGAAGAGCACCATTGTGCGTCTGTTGTTCCGCTTCTATGAGCCTCAGCGGGGGAACATCTACATAGGGGGGCAGAATATCCGAGACGTCAGCCTTGACAGCCTGAGGAAAGCTTTGGGTGTTGTACCTCAGGTCTGAGACAGTAACACAAAAACACTGAAAACGTAAATTTATAAACACCACATAATATTCCTTTTTCTTATTTAGAGCTTTTTCACCATCAACAAAATGTACATTAGTCTAGATATTGTGTGTGTTTCCAGTACAAAAGGTGATGTGCCTGGTAAAGTTATTATTGGTAATTATATACAACAAGGGGGCAGCATAGAACAATGTAACATTAATAGTTACAGCCTTAGAAATAAGCTGAATTCAGTTCAGGTTTTCATTGCAGTGAGCTCAGAAGCTAATCTGAACAGATGGTACATGAACAGTATTTTGTCATTTGCGTTCTTTCTCTTTCTCCCTCCTACCCTTGTCTTTATATCTGCAGTCCTCTGTTACTGTCTCAACTGCAATAAAAACATTCTCTGAAGCCTCATTTTTTTCTCTAACTGTGTTGTTGTCAGGATGCCGTTCTGTTCCACAACACCATCTTTTACAACCTGCAGTACGGGAACATCAACGCTACACCAGAGGAGGTGTACCAAGTGGCACGTCTCGCAGGCATCCATAATGCTATCCTCAGGATGCCCCATGGCTATGACACCCAGGTTGGGGAACGGGGCCTCAAGCTGTCAGGTTTGCTGCCATTATGACTACTGTTTAAATATTTTCTCTCTGCACAGGCAAGTGAAGGGGGTGTGTGTTTATGTATTCATCTGGATGATATATTGAAATATAAAATGCAGCTTTTTTTAACTCTGTAAGGTGCAGCACAGTATATTCATAGTCATAGATAAGAGACTTGGAATTTTGATTATTGGTTATTCTTGTCATTAGTTTTATCTGCTGATTCTTTTCTTGATTACTTCTTTCTTCTATAAAATGTCAGAAGTTTAACAAAACCCAAGTTGGGATATTCAGCTTGTGTGTTTTGTCCAATTTTTAGTCCAAAATCAAACCATTTTATCATCATAAGAGAAACACAAAACCAGAAAATAACACTAAAAATCCACCACCAGTGAATGTTTGGCTTTCTTTCTTTAAAAAGGCTTCAATGTTTAATCCTTTATCAAAGTAGCTGTAGATTAATTTGTTTTTGTGGTATCACTGTTTTTTAATGGTAAAATGATAAAACAAGTCCTGAATTTAACTATTTTATTTGCCAAATTTAATTACATCGAGACCTTTTTAGTGACCTACTCAGTATCTTATGAAAGCAAAAATAGTCCTACCCAGAATATTGTCACATTATTATTAATCATAAATTATTTTGTATAATGTGTTTTGGGATGCGTCAGTTTTACACAGCTAAACAACTGAAGGTTTCACTCTTGGCAATTGACAAATCACTTATATGGAAGGAAGAATAAAACAATAAAAACAAAAAAACAAAACAGCCTTAATTGTCCACACATCATCTTGAATATCCTTCGTCTGTTAAGTTATATACTGTATTAGGTGTGGTGGTAATGGTAATTTATGGAAGTTTACATTTTATATTCTGTGAGAGAGAGAATTTATATTTGCAAATCTAAAAATTATCCTAATATGTTTTCATAAATATGACATAGTTTTGAAAGTATTATTCATGAGATGTTGTATAAAAGTATACAGTGAATATGATTCACTTACTAATTAGATTAAATTGTATCTTCTATTCTTATTTTATACCTTTAAATCATGGTAGGACTTGATCTTTGGTGGTACCGTGATTATTTTAACATTCTCTTCAGTTTTGTGTATGAACTTGTTTAATGGCATGTTGCCTAACAGTTAAAACTAATTCTCATTTGATCTGCAGCGAGAGCAGACTCTGTAGTATTTGGCTCCTAGCATCACTCTGTAACTCATTTAGCCCACGTAAACACAGTGTGTGAGCACTTTCACTCAACGTTCAAGACGCAATTACTGGCAGCACAGATTTCTTTATGTGGAGTGACTGAGTGAGAGAATGGACAAAATAAAGACATGACTAACTTCTCATTAATTTCACTGCTGCTGTACGTGACAGCTGCCAGTGAGTTTGTGAGAGGAGGGGGGCTCTGGGAGGGGGGCAGTCTGGGCTGTGAGGGTCTTAACTTCGTTCATTGAGATTCTCCTCTGCCGGTGATATTTATATCTGCTGAATGCTGCTTGCTGTCAAGAGGCCACACACAGCTCATGTGTAATAAAGTCCGAGTCAGACGCAGTGGGAGAAATCTTTGTTTCCTGCTGATTTTTCTTCACAATTAAATAAAAGTCTGTTTTAACAGTCTGAAGCCTGTAGCATTGTTACTGTCAGAGTGATGGCCCCTCCGTTTGAGGTAATTATCTGATGAGAAGGGCCAGACAGAGACCTGCTGCAGCTTCCCATATTTCAAACCTTTTGGCTTGAGCTTGGTTTGCTTTTATTTATGACATCTATTGTTTTGTTTCAGGAGGGGAAAAGCAACGTGTCGCCATTGCTCGCGCAATATTGAAGAATACACCCATCCTCCTGTACGATGAAGCGACATCTTCACTCGACTCTATCACAGAGGAGGTGGGTCTGACGGTGCATGAAGACTCACATACTAACAGACACAGACATGCGTACATAACATGTCCACTAATGCCCGTTCTCTGCTGCA
>JAUBNQ010000002.1:9303046-9331755 GCA_032353495.1 Ctenopoma kingsleyae | reverse complement strand
GGACAGGTCGCCAGTCTATCGCAGGGCTGACATATACAGACAAACAACCATGCACACTCACATTCACACCTACGGACGACTGAGTATTGTACTCATCATAATGCTTCATGGGTTGTAGCCTAGTTAAGACAATTTAACTTTGTTTTTTATTGGTACCTAAATTTAGGAATAATATCAAATAGCAAGTGACCCAAATGCTCTGGAGGTGAACTGTACTTGTTAAAGTGCATATTCATGCACTACATCTTCTGCCTATAGTCTGTTAGACACATCATGCACTCACTATCACTGGTGAATAACTTGCAGATGCTTTTAGTAAAAGTAATTTGTCCACAGTTGCTATGTAGGATAAGTAATTATGTAAAAGTAATTATTTAATATTAAAACTGCACTTATGATAGCTGTATATAGTACAGGCAGCATGAACTACTGCTTACCCCACCCCCCACCCCCACCCCATGTAGTGGCCAGTAATCTTACTTCTGCTGCCAGCACTTATTTATTTTCTTTCGTTTCTGTTACTGTTATGATGCAGTGATATTTCTGTCATAATGGGCTAAGTACTGTGGAAGCATCACAACATCAGGTACTTTCCTTTTATATTGTAATGATGCTGTGCATAACCTGCTCCTTTGAGATCTGCCTCTGAGAAGTGTATATGATCAGGTGTGAGTGTGCCTTTTTGCCTTTTGTGTGTACTATTTGGGGTCTGCCTATGATGTATTTATGCAGGTAATTCCATTGAGAGAAAGCCTTTGTCAGGGGAGAGCCAGTGTACAGTCTGTGTGCATATTTTATGGCCATATGATCTAATAGGTTTAAAAGTGACTATCAAAGATGTATGCTGCTGCAGTGTTTTTGGCTCTAGTTATGAGGCCTCTGGAGAGGTGGGGTATTTATGCGCATAGTATGTGTTATGGAGTGCATGTGTTTGTATGCGTGTGTGTGTGCAAATGAATTATGTGTACTAACAGCAGCTAATACTTAGAGAATACCCTGTGCTGACTGATATTAAAATAAGAAATTACAAACACTTGTCTGTCTCTCTCCTGTTCTCTTAGAAGTCTCCTCACAACTATTGAGACTTCACAGTGAATGCAGAGTCAGTCTGCCAAGCACTTGTAAATACTAATGTGTATGTACATATGTGCACATGCTTGTTTGACCCCCTGAGCTTCTATTTGGGCATTGAAGTTTGTTTTTCTGCATGCATGAGTCAGTCCACAATCATTTAATAGTTAAATTAGTTATGTTTTTCATCTTACACTGTACAAAATGATAATGAGCAAACATTGTTGTTTGGATAACACTGAGTGCCTACAAGGAACACATATTCAGAGGACAAAGGCTCCATTGTCGCGAGGAAAGTAAGAAAGAAAAAATGTAACAGTTTACACTTTGACTCCATCTCTGGGGGCTTTAGGAAATGTTAATTTAAGTTCCCATTATAAAATGTATTTAAGTCAGACTAAGAATTAATTCCATTATTCTTGGAGGCAGCTGGGGCTCTTGTATCCGTCGAGATGGTTTGCTGCTCCCTCCTGAGACCTGTGGGTTTTCCCATCACTTTTAAAATCAATTATCTTTCTGCCTCCATCGCCTCTCCAACTCTCTCTAAGTACTCTCCTCATATTCTTCATTAGGAAACCCACCACTTCACCTATAGCTCACTATGAACACCTCAGCCGGAACTCTGTGTATTTTTAAGTGTTCATGGCACGTTTGAATGCCTCCCTCTGATTTATTAATATGTCTTACACTGTACTGTATAGCTGTAGGCCTGTGCAGATTGTTCTCAGCCAGCTTCTTCTCTGTATCTAGACAATGTCGCTGCCTCAGATATAAATAGGAAGCCAATCTGTGACTGGGTAAGACCGGTTACCTGTTGTAATACTAAAACCACAACAAAGACACTGCTGTACTGCTGCTGAGGAGCGGCTGCAGCCCTTGGGAGAGATCATGTTATTCTCCCCTGTGCGCCAGCTCACAAACATCTCATCGCACTAACTGAGGGGCATAAGCATGGATGGGCTTGACGGCTGCTTCCTATTTTAGTCATCGGCAGGTAGGCGGATGAGTTGAACTGCGGAGGATCTCTGTGCAGCGAAGTCTTCGTCTAATTAGTTTGTCTAATTATGTCTTTGTGCTGGAAATTTCTCAAATTAGTGGTATCGTGCAGAATGTGAGCATGCTCATTATGGTTGTCATGAGAATTGTTGCGGTGGTTGAGAGAAGAGAAAGAGAGAGAAGGAGTGTCATTGGAACCAAAAGCTCTCCACGGTCCAAATCCCTTTATCAAATACAAATATCTTCTAATGGGAGATGTAGCACCCAGCTCCATCCCAGGAATTCACAGGGAAACTGTTACTTTTGCCTGTGAAACACTTGGCATCATCCTTTCTGTGCAGGCTGCACCTATTTGTGTCAGACCACGAAAAGGTCCCTTTTGATTTTCCTTACTTGTGCATGAGCTGCAGCATCAGGGATGTAAGTGTCTTACATCTGGGGACACTTTTTGATTTTCCCTCCTTGTGAGGTACCACAGCATCAGGCATGAAGACACCCCTCCTCCTCCTTACCATCACTCGTGATGCTGAGCTGGTGATCCTGGCCACCAAGTGAGGGCTAGCCCCTAGATCTCCTGCCAGCGACCCAACCATCTCCCTTCCTCCTCTCCAGAGCTTCTCTTCTTTCTTCCCCTTCGTCTTCCCCTCTTTTCTTTCCCTCATTCCTTCTCTGCCACTCCTCTTTCTCTCACTCATTCACCCTTTCCCTCTATCTCTCTCCCTCTCCTTCCCCCACTCTTGGGCCTACAGTAATTGGTATTCCGAGTGGCAGCTGGGATCCATACAAACACAGCAGACAGAGGGAGAGAGGGAGCGAGGCAAAGTGTGCGTGAGAGAGAGACATGGAGGCAGAGAGAAAGAGAAAGCCAGCAAGTCAATACGCTGGTTCATTAGAGCACTGAGTCACAGTGGCCGCTGCCTCGTTTGTTTGTGTTTGTCCAATCCTCTGTCTTAAGCAGAGCCCACCGCCTCTGTCCGCTCACACTGGCAAACCTGACAGCAACACACCCCAGGCTGCCTGGTCGCCTGTGATATGGGTTTTTCTGCACTTGTGTGTATTTTGACACACCAGCTTATGAAATAATTACCAAATCAATAGTTCTGAATTAAGTGAAACATGGCCTTTTTCAGGATTTTCATAAGCACAAGCCCAAGTTCATGCTTAGAGCAGGACCAGTATAAAAACTGGTATGATACATATTTGCTCACCTGTATGTCAGTCCATAACAATTCTGAATTATATTTTCCATGACTGATTATGTGTCAGCAGTACTTTCTACACTGTTGTTGATGTGAAATGCATTGACAAAAAATAGCAGGTCTGATTATGGCTGCAGATGTAAAGAAGACAGGCCAGTTCCCTGAAATGGAATTTCGAGATGAGAAAAAAAAACTGAGAGGCTCCATTAGGAAACAAAAATAGGATTCTGCAGTTATTGAAAATATGAAAGTACATGTTCCAAAAAACAAGAGGGAGGAGTGTTCTCTGGTCACTACAAACTGAGAGCAGACCACTTGTCAGGATATTGAAAGAGAGAGAGAGAGAGAGAGAGAGAGGCAGGTTAAGAGAATGGGCTAAAATGACCTGCTCCATGTTTTAAGGCCTGTTTATTTTGGAGGAAATAGTAATAGGACAGTGGCTGTGTGGTTGTCTGGCTGAGGCTGCTGGCTCCCAGGGCCCTCATGGTGCACAGTGACCTCTCATTACCAATGCTTGAGGGAGCGTGAAACAGAGGAGATCACTCCAAAGGGCAGCTGTGTAGATGCGCCTAACCTTTTAAACCATCGGAATACGTCAACCATACAAATAACTCATTAACCTTATCCATTTAAATGAAAAGCTCTATACTTTTATCCCACACCCCTTTTCTCTCTTCAGTATTAGATTTGTTTAATTGGTCATTGCATATGATGAAAATGGCAAGTCCCTTTGCAATGTGGTGTGGTCACGGCAAGCCATACATCTGGATCCCCATGGTACAGAGACTTAACAAAACTGGTTTTAGATTTTGGGAGAGGCTGAAGAGAAAGTGATATTAGTGTGGAAGTGATATTGTGTTAGCATATGTATGGGTCTGTTGTTTAGGAAGTGGCCTCCGGCTCTGTCCAGTTGCACAGGAGGGCATTGATTGGAGGAACTCAATAGCTTGGGCCTTTTAATCACCTCACTCAGAGGCTGCATTGTCCCACAGGCTCAGAGAATAAGTGCTGGTAAAACCCCTGTGCATATACACATGTCCACTGGCTCCCAGGCTTCTGCAGCTCCTCACAGACCTACACAGCCACTAATCAATAGGCCTGATTACCAACAGGGAAGCAGACGGGGCTTTGTTCTCATTTGTTCGCAGAAAAGCTTGTCCCCTTTCCCAAACAGCTTGCCAACTTCTCCCTTTATTAGACACAATATGGTAACGGTTTAAATGTGACCTGCTGCACCTAGCCTATCATCTGTTGTCAAATGACTAAATGCTTGTTGTGTGAGCCTAGAATAATGTGCTGTTCTGACCCAGTTGTAAAGAAAAGCATTTAGACTTACACATCAGGCTTCTAAAAATGGCATTTCTCTCACTCTCACTCTCTCTTTGCACTCTGTCTCTATCTCTTCTCTCTCTTCCTCCTTCAATCTGTCTCTCTGCCTGCTTGGCTGTCATATCTCTTTATACTGTTTAGAAATGCTGTACATTGTGTTACAGGGTTGTGACTGATAGTCTGCCAGTTTCAGCTGTGGCACATCAGAGAGGATAGTACTCCCCCCCCATACCCCCCCCCCCCCCACACACACACACACACCAACACAGAGAGATACACATTAAAGCCGTGACAGTGTGCTCCTTTTGGTGCTCTCACTGATTCCATACGGCCTGATTAAGTGTTTCACAAGAAACTGGATTTTTATTTATTATTGGTAAAGGACCCTGGAAACACAGCAGCCAAAACTGCAACATACAGGAGCATCTTGATGCAGGAAAACACAGAAACTCCCTCCTGGCGTGGTTTCTGTGCCGTAGACATGCGGCAGCTTCACACGAGCAATAGACAACAATTATTGTTCTCACTCATCAGAGATTCTGAGGACATTTATATTTCCATCTGCACAGCCTATCAATAAGCCTCTAAGCTGGGTTTCAAAAACTAATAACATCAATGACTTTAAAAGGGAAAACAAATATCAAAGAAAGGCAGCGTATTAGCAAACAGACATGGTATGTGAATATGAAGATTTGAGTTTGTAGATGGTCTGAAGGGCAGAGTAGGGCTGTTGTTCTATGCCATGCCCTCCTCATTATTACCCTTCCAGTGCATACAAACACATTGAACACACACTCCTACTCTCACTGACACCTTTCTCTGCATTTTTCTGTCTTATCTCTTTGGCTTTTTTCCCCCCCTCTGCCCTCCCTTTCCCATCCCCTCATTCTTTCTCTCTCTTCTTTGCTGTGTATCTCCATTCTTCTTCTTCTGTCCTCTGCTACCCCCCCCTTCCACCCCGCCTGCCCCTGTCCTTTGGTTTTGAAGCCAAGTAAAGGAGTCGCCTTCTGAAGCAACGGGGAAATAATTTGTGGCTCAGAGAACAAAGGGAAATCTTTACTGTGAGAGTAATGGAATGGATTTTGTGATGTGGAAGAAAACTGACTTCATTTTAAGGCCTCATTTTGATAAACAAAATACGGATAAAAGACTGTGACTTAAAGGGAAAAATAATAAGGATGTAATATATAATGGATAAAATACATTCTCAGGATCATTATTATTATATTTACAGAAATAGAAATATATGTATTATACCAAAAAAAAACAACCACTAGCTTGTTTTAACCTGAGCAGCTGTATTATTTTGTATTTTGAACTCTGTAAATTGTTTTTTCGTGGATATAGTAGTGTTTTAGAAGTTTACATTCAAACTGCAGCCAATGCAATTTCAGCTCAAAAATGCAGTTTTAAAAAGTGCTATGTGCAAACCATGATGGTCACTTATTGACTGAAAATTCCTCAAAGCCCTGGGCAGACCTCCAAGCTCACTTATTGAGCTATTATCAATGAGCTGCTTTTGTCTTGGCTCAGGAGACTGTGGACATATTAGCAGGACATTTATTGTGTTAGAAAAGAAGGAATTGGGGAGCCAAAGATGCAGTGGATTATAATGGCTGAATTGTTTGTCATTGAAGAAAAAGAAAAAAGTGTTTTTTGACACAATGGGAACAACTGGACACGCTGACTGATGAGTGACTTGTAATATTAGGTTATTCTGAGCTGTTTTCTTTCTTTGCTTTGCTGTAATGTTCATAGTTAACTTGAGCAGAAATGTTGGAACAACAGGTGACTTTTCCTACACAAACATCCTACATGTGCCAACCATTTAATGAAAAGGTAAAATAATACCTGAAAGGGATGGATGGAAAGTAAAAACAAGCCCACAGATGGCTAACAAATTCCTGCTCTCACATCCTGCACACACAGGACAACATTAACATTTTCGGTCCAGCTGGCCTAGAACCTGAATATTTGCTCTCCTTATAGCACTGGTTTAGTCTCCACCATCTCCTGAGAAAAATATCTGCATTGACTTTGTTCTTCTGCTAATGTATTTTCTGCAGTTTGATGCCAAGCAGGTTGAGGTCTGTGGTGAGAGGGTGACTCAGTCCAAACCAGTTGTGCAAGTGGTAAAACTAAAGCACCAAAACAATGAAGAGTGTGTTAACAGAGGCTAAATGGCCAGTAGAACTCCAGAGTTTGGTGATAATGCTTCATCGAGGCACTGTGAGTGACCCTTTTCATCATACAATGAGTGAATTAATGCAGTGTTAATATGAAAATATCGAGTAATGCCACCCACATCAGATTGTTTTAAATGACTGAAATAGGTCTTGTTGTTGGTATGTGTATTTTTGAGCTGCCTAACTGTTTACATCTGCTTCCAGTCTTTATGCTAAGCTAAGCTAATTGTTTCCTTGCTGGCTCTGCTTTATGCTCTACTTAATGACAATGATAATGACCTTCTCATTTTGAAAAGGATTAAAATATTGCAATTGCAAATGTTGTCAGGTAATAATCTGAATTAGTCAGCAGTTTACAGCAGGGGGAAAAAAAGCTTATTAAAATTTGTTAAATCACTTATCCACACAACTAGGATCCACAAGAACGACATCAGAATGTCATTCAGGCTGGATAGGTGTAGTCGGACGGTAACAAAGCGAGGGAAGGTAGTCGGAACTGAGGCGGTACCACAAGGCAAGGAAAGCAGCAACTTTCAAATACCTGCAAAGAGTAAGGCAAGTCCTGAGGAGTCAGCTAAACGGGAAGAACAAGATCCAGGCAATCAACACCTAGGCACTGCCGGTCATCAGCTATCCTGTTTGGATAATAAGCTATACAAAAGAGGAGAGAGAACCCACTGACAACAAGACAAGGAAGCTTCTTACAATCCACAGAGGGTTTCACCCCAAATCCAGCACCTTGAGCCTGTACACTAAGCAGAAGGGACCTCATTCAACCTTGGTCATTCTCAATCTCCAAAGGTGGTTAAGAATGACCAAACTAAGATCCTGTGGGACTTCCAGATACAGAGCGACAAACTGGTAATGGCGAGCCAACCAGACATAGTGTTGGAAAGAGGAAGAAGAAGGCTCGAATGATAGAGGTAGTAATCCTGAGTGATCACAACATCAGTAAGAAGGGACGCGAGGAGCTTGAGAAATACGCTCGAGAAAAGGGCTGAGAGAAGATCTGGAAAATATGTGGAAGTTGGAGGATAGAGGCCCAGAGCTTAAAGGACAAAGACTGCCCGCAGGGAAATATTTTTCTTTATCTTTTGTAGTTGTAGAACTAACTATTGCACAGATCTTCTACGCTGAGTATCAGAAAATAAAATGCCTTTGAAAACAACATTTACAGTCCAGTTACTGTATACTGAATGTTATGTTATGTTCATGTTAAGATAAATCATTTTGGGTTGTTTAATGTTTTGAAACAGTAAAAAAAAGAAAAATCACTTAATGCACCTCAGTATTTAGTGTACTAAGTGTGCAGGAGTTTAGTCACTCCTGCAGCCAACTTCCCCTCCAACACTGGCTTTAACAAAGTTCATATATTAAGTGGAGAATGTTAAGTCATCTGATTCTCATCCATCACCACAGTCACCAGGGAAAAATAACCTTTCTGTCCCTTTATCACCAGTGATTGTAGATGACAGTACAGTTTTGTTTTTATGTCTTGATAACAACAGTTTCCAGCCTAACATATGAGCTTGTATTTATTCTATTTATAATTCACATGCCACCAATAATTGTTTCAATAGGTTAGATAATTACATTATGCCTGAAAAATAGCTTCAGAATAATTAGTTCATAGTATTAAATAAATTAATGTGACAGCTGTCATACATGTTGATGTCTTCAGTTTGGTTTAAATCTCCTTTGCAGTGTTAGAGTGAAAACACGTGAATGAACTGTTTTTCTTGGCATAATAAAGAATAACTGCATTAGTTTGTAGCTCTCGATGAAGACACTGGCCCACCACACTGAAGTAGAAAATAAATTCAATGTAAACATAAGCTTTTTTTCTATGTGCATGTATTTTACAAGACTCTGTAAAACATGTCACTTCTTGCCTGCATTATATACCGTTAATAACTTGGCAATAAAGCAGGTCTAATAGCTGTTTGAATATGACAAGAATAAAGATGGAAGGTGATGCTGTAAATGGATAGTTGAACTGAACTTTAACACAGATAATATTGTTAATTTCCCATTTCACATCGTCACTCATCAATCTTTGAGCATCACCACATTAACCTTAGTAGTTACCGTAATTTATGATCCTTGACCTTTCGTCAAAGCCATACTTACTATACCTATAATATTCATAGTAGCTATACTTTGTGGTTTTATATAACATAGTACACCTAACATAGTACATAATGGGAGTCATTTGGTGACTCCTGGGATTATTTAGGCAAAGAAAAACTGGTGCTAGTAAAATTCTGTTTTGTCAAATTTGATGTTTTTTTTTATTTTTTATTTTTAAGACAAATATTTAAGACAGACTACAGGGCAACATGTTATGTGTGTCTTGAGATAACTTTTGGAGACTGAAAAATGCATTGTCACTGAAAACAGACTCAGATAAACAGAGATATGTGGATTTCATGTGATATTGATGTATGTGGAACACCTTGACATAACAAAGATATTGAAATAAATGTGATTTTTTTAACCTTAGTAGATTTTGATTTCTACTAAGAAATATGTTTCAAACTCTATGGTGGAGAGGTTGTATTATTACAAAACATAAGACATTTCTGCTTCTAAAAGTTTTTGAGAGAAGCTCTCCCTTCTAACCAATCAGAAAATACCAAGTTTTTCAGCATTCTCCTTTATTATAAATCAATTATGACTAATACCTGAAGGGCTGTCCAAAGCATAGTGAAGCAGGGAGAGCTGGATAGAGCAGAATGGATTGGTTTTGGGTCTTACGGTACCGATAGTTTAAAGTGTTTTAGTTTGTAGCTTTAATTAAATACAGCTCTGCAATATAGTCAGTGTTCTTTTTCAAATCTGCACATATTGTAGCACATTACCTGTAAAAGAGGAAGAAAAGAGGACATTTTAAGGGTTTTGGATCAGTCCCATTACTGCATCATCATTCAGTGCTGGGATTATCACGGATCATGTCTCATTTCTTGTGTGTTATATTAGACAATAATTAAATCAGGAGAATCAGTTGTTTATGCCCCAAAAGATCCTACAGAAGCATGCAGAATGATCTTCCTTCCCATTGTTGTGATTTTCAACCACGTCTCTCCTCTGAGCACGAGGAGAGAGTTTGCCCATGCATACAGCCATTTATCACCTGAGGTAGTAAACACTCTTTGATGGTCATTAGAAAGCAGTTTTATTACAGAGGTTACTGTGTCTAGCAGTTAACCTTCTCCTCTTTGATGTATAGCAGCATAGGTTTTCAGAGCAGGAGGAGCATCCTCACCTATGGCTGGAATGTCCCCCTTTAACAGCTTTTGAATCGTTGTGCAATCATTGTGCAACCTTTTGTTTCCCTCCCCCAGCGCTCCTCCTGCTAACCCTCAACCCCCAGTCATTCCCTTCTTCCCCTTTTTCTCCCTCCCTCCTGTCATCTGCAATGTGCCCTGCATAAGTGGAGGCAGCTGCTTAAGTGCTGAAAGAGGGAGTAGAAGGGGAGAGTGGAAGTGGAAGGAGGGAGGTAAGGGCCGAAGAGAGAGAAAGAGAGAGTCTGACTCACAATTAGCTTTGCTTTCCCTCCCTGAATGCTGCAGCATCTACTCCTCCCATTGCACTCAAGGTCTCTCTCTTTTTCTCCCTCTAACACACACACACACACGCTCACGTATGCACACACACGTTTGCAAGTATAAATAAGCTGGGTTCAGTGTTTTACTTGAGGTTTCTGGTTTGTTGAAAATAATTTTGTATTGTGCCGCCTTGGTGCATTATTGACTTGAGAGGCTTTATTGTCATCTTGTTTTTTGTTATGAAATTTTAATGCGGAACCTCATAATTAGGGTGGCTGTATTTGATGCAGCTACCAGCCTTATCACTGGCTGTTGTGCTTCAGTGTTGGTGGTGGTATATGCAAGACTACTGATGCAATACGATAAATAACACACAGTTAGAATAGTGACAATCGTCTCTGTCAATAAAATGTCAGATGAAATGTCTCTGGAGCTTAAGGCAATTTGGCGAGGGTTTGCGGCTGTGTGTTTAGTGCTCTTGTGGCAGTGGGCTTCATAGCTAAAAGCACACTCCCCTGCAGTGGAATTACATAGTGACGCCAGCAAAAGCCTAGGGCTTTTATCAGCTGTCATTCACACAGGAGAAGCTGGGTACAGGCAGCAAGGCCGCCACGGCATGGCACAGGACAAAAGTCTAATACTGGGCTGTAATTGTCAGGAAAAAATCGACATCTAACAAGGTCAGCGAGGTGCTGTGGTGAAGTTGATGCACTGTTCTAATGACAAAACCGTACTGTAGCCTTGATTTTGATCAGCAAATGTATTTTCAGAGAAAATACTGAAAATATTCTCACATTTGTGAGATGCTTGATAATGGATAGCGGACTCGTCTCACATGTTGTTACATTGGATGCCTATTGAAATCTGGGAATAGAACAGGAACCAAATGTTATCAAACAATATCATATACATATAGGTATAACTGTATAAATAAGATGAATGCCTGAAATATGCCTTTTATTATATAGTAAGTATTTACAGTGTTACCGGCAAATACTCTATACTTTATGATTATTTGTACATAGTGACGGACAAGACAAGAAATGAGGGTAAAGAGTTCATGGTTTGTGGTTCATTGTTTTAAAACTTGAGCAGCTCGAGATAAACCAAAATACATATTGGAAACAAGTAATGATACTTTGATAAAAATCAAACAAATGAAACACAAGTATTGTTCGTTTGACATAGAGAGGTTTTCACTTTGTTGTGATTAGAAGAGAATAAGAAGAGTCGAGGCGAGTGACTGCCTCAGATTTGTCCAAATTATCACATTAATTATCACATTAAGTTTCAACTGAAACCAACTTGTAGTATATGTTTAACAGATATTTTCAGTGATGTAATCTCGATCCAGTAACTTATTTTCAACAAAGAAGCAAAGAAAAATAATTCCAAATACATTTTTAAATATATTATGTGAAGGCAGCAACACTGACTTAGAGTTTTAGGAAGCAAGCTTTTGACTAGAGAAATGGCAGTTCAAAAATATTTGTCTCTTTTCACTCACAGCACGACACAGAAACCCCATGTTTATCACAAGATAATGAACACATGCTCCACCTGCATGTGACCTCCAGCCTGCTGGTGTCCCTGGTCACCACTATTCACAGGTCTGCAGCTGGAGTTCCATAAATACCACAAGTAAATGTGATAATTACTCTTTTTAAATAAGCTAATGGCAGCCGTCAATTTTTACTTCAGTAATAGCAGTTTATGTAAGTTCAAACTACAAATTTAATATAATACAATAAAACTGTAGATTTTTACTTTTAATTTTAATTTTACTTTAATAACCCTGTGAAAAGTTAATGTATCTAACTAAATATACAAAATGTAATATTGTCTTGATATATATATAGATAAGGTTAATATTATATACTTGAAATCTAGTGTTGTGCATGTTAATTTCATTAAAGTTTTGATGAATTCATATTAAAAACTGTGTGTGAAATGTAGGCTTGAAGCTTGATGAGTAATTTCACTGCACACACTGTTTTATTAAGCTCCTTTTTTTTTGGCTGGGCATGAATTTTAATTGATGTGCTGACATAAACATTAGTGTTTTGACCTGAGATGATTAGGGTCAAGGTTTGTGACTTTGCAACACTAAACTGAGACACGTTCAAGTTCTGTTTGATATTATTACGGATGTCTGTTCTTTCTTCAGTTTCTCATAAATATTCATGAGCAGGGTGCGGGCTTGCAGGTCAGTGTGGGCTGTGAGGTTCTTCTTTCAGGTCATAAAAATCCATAAAGCAGATGGTAAATATTCATTCACTTTTATTTTATTACATTTTACATACCTAGCACTGTGACATGCAGCCATAAACCTCAAAGTAGAAAACAGGATCATTTTCTTTAGTTTACTGGTTCATTGTAGGTACAGAAATTATGTTTTAAAAAATTTAACGTGTAGGATCCCTCCTAATAATTCTGGGTGTAAACATAAAGCTAAAAGTGCAAACTCCAGGTAGATGGTTGTGCTCCAAATTTATTATTAATATTGGTGACCAGAAATCAGTGCTATGCAGTCTAGAAAGAGAAACTGCAACCAGATGAATACATTGTTAGTTAAGAATAAATTATCAACAGGGAAGCTTTAATAATGGCCAATCAAATCAGCTTCTCTCATCCCATTCAAAAGCTGATGATAGTTTCCTGATGAGCCCCGAGGACAGTTCAGGTTGGCTTCTGCTATGAGGAGCATGAAGCACCCCACATGTGCTTTCAAGGACATATATATTTATAATTATATACATTAAGGTATTTTACAAAAGAGAGATGCCTGCAGTTTTCTGTCTGTAGTTTTAATTAGTAAAATGTTTAGTAAGCAGTCTGCATTGAGTTAATCGTATTATAATATTCTGTTGGCATTTTCCCTCAAGCAGCATTTATATATAGTGATACCACCAGTGCCAGACCACTGGCATTACATTACATATGGACACTGACAACACAGCATAAAACTACACCCATAACACAACAGCTACACCCATAACACAACAGCTACACCCATATGCTGTGTGAAAGCAGTAACCTGTTTTAGTGTAGCAGTTTGCATAAAGGTATTTCTGCTGTGCCCATAACAATCCTAGTTAAAAGAAACTACAGTATGTTTACAGTTTTGCTTTAAGAAAAAACAAAAAGTCCTCACTTTTGTGAGTCTCCGCACTCCTACAATACTGTCTGTACAGTAGGAACTTGTGTGGAATAGTTTATCACTCGAAACATGCACACTATAGGTTTGTGGGTTATTGTTTTTTTCTTTTGTTTTTTAACAGGATGAGACCTGTATAATTGACAGTGATGGCCTTGCTGATTGCAGTGAAGGAAGAGAATGCTCTCATACAACCTACCAGTAGACCTGACCTGTTCAACCCAGACGCATTAAATATTGTATTTCGAGTGTATCACAAATCTAAAGTAAACTTAATATTAGCTATGACTGCTTAACATGCGTAAAATGCATTTATGTATATGATTTATATAACTGCACGTGTCGACTATAGTAAAACAATAGAGCAAACACAGAAGTAAAATTTTATGCCGCAAACATTGCACGGTATGCTCTGAACTCACATTACAGTTAAGGCTGAATGGTCAGAGCTCTGTACCTTCAAGCTCTTTAGAAAAACAGCTTTTAGTTGGCTCTGATTTGTGATGATCAGTCAAGAAGTAAGTGAGGCTGATTGCAAAGCTGGCTGCTTAGATGTTTCTGGATGTATTGTTTTTTTCTGATTTCTTTTGATCGGGCTGTGATCGTGCTTTGATCGTGTCATGTTACAGGACTAAAAGGTTGATTACTCATTACCCTGATCCAAATATTATTTTAACAAAATGTCAAAGAGACACACAGATCTCAAAAAGTTTTATAAGTTTACAACTTAGAAACTGGCCAGATCAAAAAATATGTTCACATATTCAGAAACAACCACAAACTTAAAAAAATACAGATTAAAAGTCAGTCTTAGGTTCAAATTAGGGAAGAAATAAACAAAATAAAAATAAAACAAACATATTTGCATTGAGCAATGTTTAAATTCATTGATCTGATTCTTAAGTGTCAGTCTCTATAAGCTTAAGGAAATAATAGAATCAATGATGATTAATGAGCTCAGAGTTTTCTTTTTTTTATGTCTAAATTTATTGTTGCATAAATTGTAAATAAAATCAAGAAAGAACCGAAGATTATCTGAAGATTAACTGAAAAAATTAACAACAAACTGTGTAACATATTTTATTTGCAAAAGAACTCATACACAGCAGTGATTCTTGCAGTATGCATAAAGTATATTTTGATATCACTGCTTCAGCAACTGAATTTTGTCACTGTATTGCTAATCGACAACCACAGTGACAAAAGTTTTTGTATTTTCATTCCTGACACTGTAACAATACCGGCGCTTACTGATTGTATTCAAAGTGCAAATCTTTCCTTACATGCACACTATAACCTGCTTAATGAGAAAAAAAGTTCAGGCTAATTGTTCAACTAAAGCTTTCATATACTCCCCAGTAGCCTGAGTATATGGTATTTTTGTTTTTTTGATCAGTTTTGGTGTCGGTAGAGTTTGTTGTAGCCTGCAGAAGCTAAATATAATCACATTAGTTGTGCAAATTAAGAGAAGGTAAAAGGAACACTTGTTCTTTATTGCTTTTGCCTGCTGCTTTCCACTGTCACTCAGAAAAGTCTGTCCTCTGCTGTACATATCTGCACCAATGTTCAAGATAAACAGAATAATCAGAACAAAGAAAGTCAGACTAAACTCCGTACCTACAACAGTAATTCACAAGACAGTGAACTAATACAGGTTAATCGGGTTATTTCTACCTTAATTTGACTAACATAAGCTTGGATATTTACCTGACAGTTGAGATAATTGTGGTATTGACATTAAATAGAGTATAATGATAATGTAAGGGGTTTAAGGAGGAGCAATTACTTACTGCCCTACATTTTCAGAAATAACAGTAATAATACTAAAAATGTGTAACAACAGAAGAGCCTGCTGCAAATGCACTTAGGACAGCCTGCTGCTAATGACAAATAACATTGCAGCGAAGATAAAATGTTTTTAAGGGCACATTGACAACAGTGCTCTTATGCTGGAGGAACTCTGTTTTTTGGGATATGAGAGTTTATCTGTGCTGCTACTCGGGGTGCGTCTCTGAATGGCTGCCCTGGGCATTGTGCAGAACAAGGCACAGAGTGAGCTGCAGCAAGCAGCTCTGGAGAAACAGCAACACTAGGCCTATGCTCCAGAACATTGTGTATACATCTGTAATCTTACCTACCCTCTGGGCTCACAGAGAACAACCTCCCCTCCCTCTCTCCCTTCCTTCTCTACCATCACCACCATGTTGTCTCATTCGATCTCAGCCGTCATGTCCATAATATTTCTCTCCTTCTCGCTCAGTCAGTCTCATCATCACGTCATTCCCTTTTTTCTCTTACACAAAGATATAGTCAAGCAAATACACCCACACACTTTCTCACATTGACACCCATACACAAACACACCAAGGGCCTTGAAGATACACCCATGTGTGAAGATCACACAGTCTTAATGTGTCAGAGTCACTACAGCCTGCTCAATTAAAATGAAACAATGACTGTAAGAAAAATGTGAGGTCATCGGCTGCTTTGTGTTTTCAGCTCACCGCAGAGCGTATGTGTTGAAAAAGCAAATGTTTTTAGCTGAAATTGAACTGGAGCTGCGGAGTGTTTAAATATACATGAAGGAGAGGGCTACATGAATGCGATCCTGTCCGGGATGGTGAGCAGTTATGAGCTGTGTCATGTGTCGGCGCTTTTCGACTGCTCTGTGCAGGGCTTTCATCAGCTCCTGCCTCTGTCACTGAGACATTCCCCTCTCTGCTCTGCTCCCAGCTCCACTTCACACACTGTAATAAGGCATTCATACTCTTTCTCTCTCTGTTGCTTCGGCTGTTTTGCCGCACCACTACATTGCAGTCCAAGTGTAAAAGCCTGCTGTTGTGTCAGTGTACGTGTGCAGCTCTTTGATGTGCACTGATGTTATTTTAACCCGTAGATTTGTATGTTAACCGACTGGCTTCAAGCATTTTAAAGTGTATTTTACTGTTTTTATCTTCCAGCCTTTTGTCTTTCCTCCGACACTTCAGCTGTACAAGGTGATCGGCTTGTAGCAACAAGGATATCTTGTGCATTGACATGTTGTGATAATCCATATGATGTATTGTCATCATCTTCTGGTTAATATTTACTGCTGTTTCCTTGGGGATTAGATGTGGCTGTCATGCTTCAGCTTGAGGATATCATGATATCACAGTGCTGCCTGCACTTTAATAAATCTTTATTGTTTTCACTGTATTACTAATCAATCATTATTTGACGCAATTACCATAGCATCTCTTTGTTTCAACACATACCAAGTGTACTGTTAACTATTTTTCAGTTTTTAGGATTTGTGTGTTTATTTCTAATGGGAGGCATTATGAAACATGTCTTTTAAGCTCCCACAGAGTTCAAAACAACAGGAATGTATTTTTCTCTCGTGTCTTTTCCTTTTCTCAGACAGCAGCAGCTTTCACAATTGAATTTGAATGCCATGCTTTTAGCGCCAGGGTTGTTTGATTATCCACAGACAGGGAGCTGTGCTGGATTCCATTCCTTTCATCATGCTTTAACCAGTGTGAGCTGGCTCCCCTGTCGTATTTTATGAGAGGTGATTTTAGTGCCTCTCCTTTATGCAGATCATTTTGGCTGCCTCTCCCCAGTCTAGTCTTCAAGAGGTGGATATTGGTTTTGACAAGAGAGCTCACCCTGCTACCTTCGCTCTCACCAGGCTGTCTTCCTGACTGCTTCACCAGGCTGGATATTCTGGGCCAGATGCTAATGCGAATTAGTGAAAGGGAGGATGCTGGATGCATCTACAGGTGTTTTCAGAATGAGACTAGGTGACAGGAATATTACACCGGGCTGGAAACATCACTGACCCTTCTCACTCCCACAGGGCTGACAGTGGCTTTATATTCAACCACTGAGCCATATATGGTCTTTATACGCAGTAATTCTCCCAGTTAATATCCACATCAGATGACAGTCGTTCACACGTGAAGTGTATTAGTCCAAATACATGAATTACAGGTTGAGACTGAGTTTCTATGGGATCATGTGCTGTCATTTATTTTTGTGTTGTTTTTTTTTTGTGTGTGTTTATGCTTCCTTTTCCTAAACCTGCTGAATGTGTGCACATGCTATGCCTAGGTTGCTCTTCTCAGACATAGGTAAACTGCATCTTTCATGTCTTCACACAGGAGGCACGTCATAGTCAGTGGGGACAATGAGTGATATTAATGGGGTATTTCTGACCCAGGTTCTGGTCTGCCAAAGTGCCAGCATGCAGAAAATAGCATAAACAAATTCTAACAGTATTACAGTGACTGAACTTAAGGTTTCCTTTTGCATTCATGCACCCTTAATTCAGACTGCGTTGTTGATGAATAGACAGTGTTGGCAGGAGGCTGATCATGTTTCTGTGTTGACGCTGAAGCTTGAACCATGAAGTCAGTCATACAGTGTATGATAATCATGTCTCTCTTCTATGGTCCCTCTTTCCTGTTTCAATGACTAAGTAGAGGGCTTTGCATGATTGCCTGGATGAGTGTTTCCCCTCAACGCTGCATTGCTATTGTCCACTTGTCCCTCCTTCATCTGTGTAATTGTATGCATGAAATTTCAACTGTAAATCCCAGCTGTTGGCAGGTTGTCTGCTCTTGCAGTGCTGGGTGTGCTGGTAAGTCATTGGCTGAGGGCTATTGGTTTTTCTTAAGCTGGCAAACATCATGAAAGAAATCACAAAGCGGAGCTAGCTAGGTCAGGTTTTTTTTCCTGCTTCTCTAGTCAAATAGACAGGAAAAAGCAGGCGACATTTGTCTGTCCTCTCTCCCCACTGAAACAGATAGAGTAGCTGTGTGGAATAAAGGAGATGCTTCTCTCTCTATCACACTCCATCAGCATTATTTACCAGACCTGCCAGTTGCTTTGTACAGCACCTCTCCCTGCCAAGTAGGCGACTGGCGTACGACCAGGGGCTAGTGACAACAGGCTACAGTGGAAAGCAAGGAGAGCTGTGTGGATGAGCCAAGTCTGTTTACTCCCCTAGGCCTCTGAGTGAAGCACAGAACTCTATCTGCTCTCACTAAGGAGAACATAGTACTTTATGGATTTTTTTATCATACGCTATGCTACTAATGATCATAAATGGCCTATCTTTTTTGAATCATTGTAGAAATGCAACAGCATGTAGTGCTGTAGTGTTAATATGTTTATAATGGCTGTAAATAGCCTTATTTGCTAACAATGAGCTGAAAAGTCTTATAATTAGAGCAAGGCTTTGACCGTGTTCCGTGTACTGTATGTACTGTACTGGAGGTGAATCACATGTGTCAGACACTCTGTAATAAATGCATGTTTTGTTTGTCGTCCCCAGCCACTCTCCCATCAGCCCTCCTCACAGAACCTATGGAAACATCAGCACTCATGGCTTGGAAACAGAAAAGTGATTTTTTCCACTGTGTGTCACAGATGGTGGGAAAGCCTTTGTAATGCTAATATAATATCACACTGTGTCGGCCTAGCTCTGCAGTTCGCTCTGTGTACCAAGCAGACTGGCTGTGGAGTGATTTACCAGTATGGAGAGAAAAAGACCTCCCTTGGTTCACACTGAAAAGGCTGTGTGGTTGGCGGGTCCTACCGCTTGGCCTGCTGCGACTGGGCCCGCCTTGACTTTATTGATTCCTTGGTCCGTCCAGTGCTGTGTACTGTTAATTAACTCTATCTTCGAGTGTTTGTCACATTGTGTGCGCTTATGAAAAAGGATATTTCAAAGAGGGATTTGGCATTAAAAACAGCAGGAAGGACTATAGTGGATAATTTTCTGAAATGAAGGCAAAGGAGCTGCATATTTAGGTCAGTGTTTCCTAACATAAAAATACAAATGTTATAACATAAAATAAGTCTTTAATCTCCTATGAAAAGCAGGTGTTTGCTCCAAATGTGCCTGACTATCTAATATTGTGCCTCTCACTGCCAGTGTTATGCCACCTCCCAACAAACGAGCCAATGGCAGGCCACTTCTTTTGATGTGAACCAATGACTTTGTGCCTCCTTCTGTGGCAGCGAGTCAGCTGCCAGAGAGGAGGAGATGGGGACATTGATGTCTTTCTCTAGCTGTGCCACGTCACATTGTTGTCTATTTGATTTCCAGCCCATCGCTGGTATTTGAATCACAAGGGGGAGCGTTTCATATCCTTGCAGGGAGAAGAAGGGGGATCTTGTCTATCTGAAAGAGCATGCTGGATTAAGGGGGTTATTTCCCCAGAGGGGGGGATATGAGAGTGAGTGTCACTCAGACAGCGCTCACTCTCACACTACCTCTGCCTCTGCATGTTGCCAGGGAGCCCCAGCTTTGACTTCTCCTCCTCTCCCCTTCCTCTCCTTCATCATGTTATCCTTAGCTTTTTCCCTTCTCCTTCATCTCGCACACATCCTCTTCCTCATCGCGCCTACCATCTCGTCACACTCCCTTCCTTCTTCCCCTGCTGGTTACATTGCTGCCCTACAGGGAATGGAGAATTGCGTGCTTTGGAGGATGGTTGTTATTCCAATCACACCTCAGATGCAGCGAGGGTCCAGTAAAGTACAGAATAATTGGCAGGTTCCAGCAGCTACAGACAGCCATTCTATTCTTGTACTGTATGTGTGTGTGAGTGTGTGTGTGTAGCTGTGATGAGAGGGAGCTGCTGTAGGTGCAGCATTCAGAGGTCATTTCATTAATTACTAGCTCTTGTGTTACGTGCGTGTTCTCACATTCTGTTTGTCAGTCTGTGTAGTGATGACATGTACGTGGTGACAAAAGAGCTGGCTGTTGACAAAAAAAGGAAATATCCACGAAAGGACAAATGACCACTGGTGTAAAAATTAAACCCACATTTTCACTGTCTCGTTAAAGCAGCCAATACTGTAACATATTGGGTGGTTGAAATTTGGCTGGAATTTTTTGTCAGTTTGTTATCTTACTCAATATTTTGCCCACCTCTGCATCATAACTCACTAATAATATTTGTGTTTGTGTTGTAAATGTGATTCTATATTCCTGACAGCAGAGTAATGGTGGCAGATGTTTGGTAAACACACACACCTAATTACACGAGGGTCATCCTGGGTCAGGGGTCAGAAGTCAGAGGTCACATGTGTTCACTCTCTGTCTCTGTTTGAGATTCACAGACTGATATGACTCTGGGGGTGACCACTGATACACATCAATGGAGCCAAGCAGGGCAGTTAATCAGGCATGTGGGGTGTAGGCCTGGGGACAAGTGTCAGGGAAAATAAACCAGTGGTATCTTCTGGCAAACACATTGACCCACAGACTTAATGGAACGTGTCTCCCATAGGTGCACTGCTCTATTGATTAGCCATTGATGGCAGTTGTTGCCAACACTGATATTGAGCGTGATTTTGTTTTTTTCCACCATGTCTGCTGTAGGCAGGCCTATTCTTGCAGAGATTGAATAAAAATGAATACAGTACAGTATAGTTCTGTCTTGCTACATGTGCTGTTTTTCCTTCTCAACTGTGATTGGCTACCATGGAGGCCAGCACCATAGCGACCATCATCACTTCTTGTTTTGATGCCCTTTCTCTGTGATCCAGCCTCACCTTTAAGGGCTTCTCATTATGAGGGACTCTAACTTTAAGTTGAACAGACTAGCACAGCATGCACACGCGCACACACACACACACACACAATATTAAACACAAAAACAAGCACACGCAGTTCAGCACATAAACACGCTCCTGCACTCTCAGATACATAACTGTCTAATACATAACCAGAACCAAATGCTGCCACATGTTCATTTATAGTAAGGAACACAGGTGCACATGCACAGACACACATATGCTCACTTGTGAAGAAAAGAAAGGCAGTGGCCCTGAAAATTGCATAAATGTCAATTATTCTGGAGCTTATGTGAGAGCGGGAGAACAAAGTGGTGGTAATAAAAAATATTGATCAGTTCAACCCATAATGTGTCTGACAGGCATTGTTGTGGTAGAAACAGGCATTGACAGAGTACCTCTGCAGGCATGTAAACCTGCAGGACATTATGTCACTGTATTAGCACTGATCACTGTGGTGTAATGGCCCCCAGTCTCCCCCAGACTGATTTAGATTCAGCAAAGCAAATGAAGCATAGCTCTAATAAATGCACCTGTTGGAAATATGATAATTGCATCTCTGATGGCTGACCTTTTTTTCACTGTTGCAGTAAAGATTATTTGATGCATGCAATCCAAAGTGTGTGTCATGGTGTGTGTGTGTTCAGTGTGTATCAGTCAGGAGTGTGAGGGGATGGTCATGATCAGTAGTTTTGGCTCTGTCTTTCTGTGGGGTGGATACATCTTGTATTTATCACCAGTTACTCATACATCAGCATCTTTTTAACCATACTGAGTGGGAGCACTGTGTATATAATGACTGTGTATGGGAATGTGTGTGTGTGTGTATGTGTGCACGCAGAGCTGCTTGTATGCATGCAGAGCCTCATTAAATACGCAATAGTTTCATAAGACTGACCCTTCAAGAGAAGTGGGTGGACAAAACATAGATTTGCTCAAATGAGCAAATTAATCTGTAATGTGAAACTTTACGGTGTGTTAGCCCATGTGTGCGCGTTTGTGTGTGTCTGTCCTGTGTGTATTAGCATGTTTAAAACCTACAATGCATTTCCAGTTTCAGTGATCACATAATTTAGCTTTACATGCCTCACCCAGCCTTGCTCTGCACTGTGTGTTCTTGTGCGTGGCTTGTTACAGCAACCTCAGGCTAGTCGAGATGTGTTTTTGTTAATGTCATCACATTAACTGGGTGCTGGTGCACACTCTCATATACCATAAGAAGAGTGCTGTACATGGAATCAGGATATATCCATATGTGGGTGAGGATGCCATTGCTTCTGTCTCATTAGCGCTGGTGCTGAAGCCCTGAGCTGCTTCTTGTGCTCCATTGGGACAGTTGATGAGGCCTGACTATGTGACCTTTAACAACCTAATCAACTTTTAACACCTCGCCTACTGCCTGCCTTATTGCCATTCTTCTCTCTGTCATTCACCGTCTGGATCCTATTCCCATTTAGACTACATCATTTTTTATGTTTTAAACAGGTGTCTTGTTTTAATTGATCAGCTGTACATGTATGAAGGAGGCAGGACTGTAAACACATTCAGCAGTAGTGTGTGAAGAGAAGCAGCACATCTATTGTTGTTGGCTGTCTCTCCACACTCTGGACCTTCCCTCTGCTTATTTCCCTCCTCCCCTCCCCTCCCCTCCCCTCCTCTTCTTCTCATTGCTGTTGAAGAGCTCAGGTTGTGCAAAAGGTAAACAAATATACTTACCAGTTAATATCTATAAAAGTTATATATTATACAGTATGTGCTTCTTTCTTCTCCAAGTGGCAGTAGTAGTCAGAAAACCATTAAATGAAAGCAGATACTTGTTTCTGATGCCACATACTGAGCTACAGGATTAAAAAGCTGTAGGTCTGCATATTAATTCTGAGGCAGACAGAAGCATTACACGTAGCAGTGGTTACAGTTGCAGCTTGTGCAGCGCTGATAAAGATCCAGCTCTAGAATCCTGACTTTTACTGAATCTTTACAATCAGATGCTTCCTGGGCTCTTCAGCCACCTGTGATTGACAATGATTATCTCAAGCAGATATCATATCTCTGCCATCAGCGTGGCCATGTCAGGGATTTTAGGTGAGGATGTTTGATCAAATACAGCACCAAACAGCGGGCAGAATGCACACAGTAGCAGAAGCACATGTAGAAGGCACCATTGAATTCAGAAATAGATAAAGAATGATTTTCTCTGTCTCTCTGTCTCTCTCTCTTCATGTGTCAGATACAAAATTATTCAGATTTGACTTGAGCCGCAGCAAAGATATTACCTGACAAGCAATCTTCATGACACAATCAGCCAATTGAAGCTTTGTGAAGAGATGCGACTGAAACAAAAACACAGGCACGATTCAGGAAACACCTACATTCTGTGGAGCGGTTATGTCCCTGACACACTAAGCCAACAGTACACTCACATGGTCAGCATTGTTCTTGAGCGTATTTAATATTTTTAATATGTAATTTATATTTCTATACTGTTTTTGCCTTAAAATATTATTACGAATTAACTGTTTGTCAGTAAACTTTGTTAGTTGTTTATTGATGGTGGAAATGCATCAAATTCTGTTCTGCGACATAAATTGTAATTGTAATTACAAAATCATTTAAAACCACTATAATTAATTTTTTAAATGTAGATTTTATATAAATAGTGGATAAAATGATTATAAGCAAACTGTAAAGAGAAAATAATGATTTCAATCTCTTATAATCAGTATTCTTTATATAAACTGTGTATAAAATGACTATATGTAATGAGAAAGGGATCACTGTTAGTGATGAAACC
This sequence comes from Ctenopoma kingsleyae, assembly GCA_032353495.1. NCBI lineage: Eukaryota > Metazoa > Chordata > Actinopteri > Anabantiformes > Anabantidae > Ctenopoma > Ctenopoma kingsleyae. The sequence continues at coordinate 9,307,909 of JAUBNQ010000002.1, read as the reverse complement.
ATAGAAAAATATCACTCGATTGCAGTTCCTCTCAGCTCCAGGGAGCTGTATAGTGTCTATTAACTTTTTTTAAATTTTATTTTATGGCTGCAACTTTAATATTTTGATTCTGTCTGTCTACTCTGATCACTGGTGTTTCCAGGTACAGCTAGCTGTTTTCAACAAAAAAAGCTCTACCTATGCTAAGTAAACTACTTGCTCAAGCACCAGACAGCAGAGAGGCACTATTAGCAACTAACTGGTACAAAGAGTGAATTGTTTTAAAGAAAGAAAGAACGAGACTACAAAAAAAAATGCTAATATTGCTGCTTCTACTAGGATAAATATATAATAAGGTAAGTTCTTGTTTTACATATGTAAATATGCAAAAAATAAATTATGTTTTGTTTTATACAAGAGTTTTGCCTCATGTACCATACTTATGGTCTTAATTTGACTAAATATTAGTCTATTGACAATGGAAAGAAAACTCATAAATTGTGACACTGTCTTATCAACCAGCCCTTACAAACACTGGCAGCTCACATGTCATTTCCACTCTTTCAGGTCCAGAACATACATACAAGCAGGGGGTCAGCTGTAGTCCTTGTGACATGTTCAGATGCAGCATTTAATAGAAGACATAAAGCGATGTGAGGTGATGCAAAGTGCTTGTTCTGTCATCCATCGGCAATGCTGCATTTCTGAGGTTTGCTTCGTGTGTCATGGCCCTCAGAATAGGAGAGCTCTGACATATCAGTTGTGAGGAGAACTGTTGACCTTCGACAGAACAATGCTTGAGTGTGAGAGAAAAACAGAAAGCGAGAAAACCAGTTTGTTACTGCACAGTAACAGTCGAAGGGAAGAGAGAGAGACATTAACAGAGACAATTAACAAAGAGCTCTGTAGTCCACCTATAAGCTAACAAAACAACGATAAAGATTAGTTAGTGATACGAAATAATTAAGTGGCATGATGACTTTGTAAGTAAAGGTCTTACGTAAAGGACCATCACTGCTATTAACAATGTACTTCTAAGTGAAGGTGTTTTTGAATGGATTTTGGCTTTTAGGATCAAAGCCAAGTTCTTACCTGGAAATAAGTGTCTGTAAATACAGCGTGTTTGTGTTATTTTTAAATATTATTGTGTACCTGTGTCTACATTAGATTTGTGCTTTTCTTTACTTCTACCACGCAATGCTTCAAGCTCAAAAGCTCTGAAGTATTACTGTGAGTTTCGTGTGAGGCAGGTTACTCAGCCTGTCTGCAGCTAGCCAGTGAACCTGCTCTGAAACTGTATACCTGTGCTGAAAAGAGGAGTCGCCATTTCAGCGCTGTCTGTTTGGATCAGTTTTCCCTGTGGCGCATAGTCCTCTTTGAGAGCTCCTCTGTTGGGGAGCTATTCCTTGGCCCCTGACTCTCTCTATGTGTTGACACAATGGGCCCTTTGTACCTTCACATATTACTGCTGTGGGACCTTGCTTCGTATTTTCAGCAATTATACACAATCCCACTCCAACCATTCCTCTTCCTCTTGTTGCCGCTTCATTGAAGAGAAATGCAATTGAATCGAGGAGAAATGCATTGAAACAGGGACCCAGGAAGAGACTTGCAGGAATTAGATTGTGCTGCTGATAAGTTCCATATAGAGCAAGTAAACATGTTCTTATCTTGTTATCCAGCTTGCACATTAACACATGGTGTGTGCAGGAGGTGGACGAAGGTTTAAAAGGATAAATCAAACCCCAATCGTGCTGTTTGGCTTTTCCCACTCTCCGCTCTTTGTCTCTATTTCTGTTTCGCATTGTGCAAAGAAGTGCAGCGCATATGCAAAAAACACTGAACGGGTCAGAAGTACTAGCCATATTCCTACACCTGCTGAATGCTCCAGAAACGAGTGCACAGTGATTATGTGCCCTAATGTGTGGTGTTTAAAGAGCGGTTTCCTGCAGCAGAGTTAAATGGTGGCGCCCTCTGTGAAGTATTAATGATGTGGATGGATGAATCAGGTCAGCACAAACCTGTTGACGGTAGTCGCAGCGCTCTCTTAAAGCTGCACCCAGACATCAGGCTTAACCGTTTGGCAAATTGGACATGCTTGTTGGCTGTAGCTTCAATTTATGTGCACTCTCTATTGCAGTTAGTCCATCTTCATTATTGAAATGGCCTCTCGTCAGGTCTTGACAGAGCGGTGGAGATGGTGAAGGGAGGGAGAGCGAAGGGAGCATAGAGGAGAATCATGAATAATGTGGAAAATAAACACATTTGAGGCATTGGAGCTGGCTGGCAGGAGGGGTGTTGTGAGTGCTGTGAAATGCCCGGCTTTCGTTTTTATTCCCTCCACCTCTCTCTCTCTCTCTCGCTCTCTCTCTCTCTTCATGTGATTGTATGTGCAGCTTCTGCCAGTGGATGCTGATGCTGTGGATCCTCAGCCTTGGGGCTTTGTCTAACACACATGCAATTGGGCATAAACGCACACACATGCAGAGACCTCGCCACACATCCACAAGCAGCTTTAGGCGCTGAGTTCTGGCAGGACCTCTGTAGCCTGACCAGCATCCCAGCTGTGAGTTGTGTCACTGCCACTCTGGGGACACTGCTCGGTGGATACAGGCTATTTTTAATAGGGGGCTGCTGTGACTTCTGTTTTTCTCAGTCCTTGGGATTGTTGCATTGATAAGCCTGAGCTTAGGTCATCTGGGTCAAGAAGCATATCCAATTCCAATTCATGCATTGTCAAAGACAATGTCTTTATTATCAGATGTAGAATATCAATTTCTCAGTGTGCTGAATTTGTACAAGGTGACCTCAAAGCCTCAAATCTTATAGCTACATGCAAGGTGCACTTCTCTCAGCTTTTGGAGTAAGAGCGTTTATCTATGAAGACATGAACAGATTCTTGCTGGGTGTTCCTACAGGGTGCCTGTACCTGCTGCACACACGAGCAGATGCAATGGCTCATGAGGTAATTACCCACCGAGCCGGTGTGTTTGCAACTGTAAGCTGAAGCAGGGTTTCCCTTCAGGTAGTGCTCCAGCTCAGGCCAGTGAAGAGCTAATGACATTTAGAAGGAATAGGATGAAAGAGATGGCAGTTGTTTGTAGTCAGCAGCACACTACCTTTGTCTTATTGTCTGCCGTCTGTCTTAATCTCCCAGCCACCCTTTTCACACCACAAGGAGATCATGTTATTAGATCCCCTCCCCTGGCTCATTTGTCATCCTGCAGCACCACTCCTCCAGAGAAGGACTGCAGCAACTGAAAAAAGAAAACAATAAAAGAAGGCAGGAGGCCACAACATAAAATGTTCATCATTTACTGGCCCATATTGTCGTGTATCATCATTATTCTTTCTGAAATCACTCTAGATTAATTGTCTTTTTCTTCTCCGTGCCACCCTACTTGATTTTAAGAGACTGACAAACTTCAACCTCTTTTCTCTGTCTACCCTAACATATTGTTTTGTATTACATCGTACCCAGTGTACTGCATCCTGCTACACATACACTCAATCATCCCCCACCTCCACTTTCACCATCACTTTCTAAAGCAAAAAGTATTGTCAGTGCTCGCAGTTTGCTGTCACCACCTCAGTCACATCTCTTTAATCTCTCCTCTTTGAGCCGGGTTGGTTTTCTTGCTGCTGAGGCACACAGGAGGGAGGGAGCCAGCTAATTACAATAAACAAATATGCTCAGAGCCGCCCATGTAAGGTTCGCATAGGTTAACAACTCTGCTATAAATGTTAAATGAAGCTTAAAATAGGATAGTATGGCATACAGTTGCCATAGTGATCTCATCTGTGATTCTTTGTGTACTTTCCTGGTTGGCAAAGTTTAAATTAATCTTGGGCATGAATCTGTGATAGAGAGAAGAAATGAATGATTGTTTGCTGCCCCAAGGGCCTCTTTGATGTCTCTATCATGTTTGAAGCTTTTTCTTCAGTTACTGCAACTTTGTGTTTATCTGTGTCTAGTGTCAGTCTTTGTTGTAATGAAATTTAATGTAGTGCTGTTAATGTTATTCTGCATTAGACACATGGCAGCCGCCCTTTAACAATACCCTTCATACTTATGTCTCTTTCTATTTCTCTGTCTTCTCTTTCTCTTTCAACAGGTGGGTCAAAATGACACGTAGGAGGTGCAGCGTTGAGCCGTATTGATGGATGTGTTAACAGACAGCGGTCTCACATTGATCGTGAAGACTTCGGAACCAGAGAATGCAAATGTAGAGGAGAACACAGGTGACAACTGTTCTCTTTTTTTTCATAGCTGTATATAATGCATTATATCTAACCTATTTTTAAATAACAAATGCAGATAAGAATGTTAATTTTGCCTTTTAATCCTTGTTAAATATCTCTTTGAACATTTAGACACAGCAGTTGTTGACCCACAGTAAGAGAAGAAAATAAATTTTCCCAAGAGTAATCAAGCGCTCGTTAGAATAAATGAAGGCTGAATGATTTGAGTTTCTCTCACAACAGCTTGAAAAGTTTGAAAAGACAATTAGTATTACCATATACAATGGAACTAGCTTTTGTGAATTTGTGTTTCGCCCTCAGTTTTAAGCTCTTTGACAAAAAAAATGGGGAATGTAAAACACACCCTCTCTTTTTTAAATGAGAAGTGGAAACGAAACATTGAATGAAGCTTTTTAAGCTATTGTTAATCCTCACTCCTGATGCTTCCACAACTCGGAAATATGACATCTACCTTTTTGTGTCAAATGAAAAAGAGAATGTGAAAGGGGGTACAGCCACTAATATATTCACATTCATTAACAAAAGCCAAAGAGGGTGTGTGTGTGTGTGTGTGTGTGTGTGTGTGTGTGTGTGTGTGTGTGTGTGTGTGTTGATTATTTGAAGTTACACCTGCTGTCTCTG
>JAUBNQ010000002.1:9289665-9302946 GCA_032353495.1 Ctenopoma kingsleyae | reverse complement strand
GTGTGTGTGTGTGTGTGTGTGTGTGTGTGTGTGTGTGTGTGTGTGTTGATTATTTGAAGTTACACCTGCTGTCTCTGAATTTCCAACATAAATCAGGCAGCTCTTTCTATTAAATCTATCTATCTAGCTTGGTATAGTTAGGTATAGTTGCAGTACAGCTCGTTGCTTTACTTTTCTATACGCCCATTGATGTTGTGCATTGTCTAAGACTTGTTTAGCCACTACGTACTGTCCCCTATAGTTTACCTTTACTAAGCACCACTGATCTTTAGAAGAGGTTTATCTTAGTGTTTCAGACCTAGTCAGGCTCATGGGGGACTGACCGGTTCCCACTGTGAGAATTACACAGATTATCCTCGACAATAGTCTGTTCCTTAAGAGGCATTGAAAAGAAAAAAATACAGGAAAAGAGAGAGCGAGAACAGTGAATAAGTGTACAAAAAAGAGTGGTAGCAGAAAGGGTGAAAGCAGCTCCATTGAGAAGGAATAGGGCAGCTCTCTGAGGAGGATGGCCATGAATCATGCTGCAGTTACTCACCACTTATTATGAACATCCCGTACTGGCTGGATTGATTTCCCCCCACCATTCACAAAATGTCATATAGTGAAGATGGAGCAATAGGTAGCAAGCGGCTTCTGTGGCTGACTTACCAGCTGGATGAGTGAACGCCTCGGGTGGCTGTGACTGCAGAACGGCTAGCCTGGCATTTTACGAATGTAAAAGCCTTCATATAACAAGGATACGGAGCAGGAAAGTTGGAAGGGAAGGAGATAGTGAGCAGAAAAAAAGATGAGATGGAAAAGGGGGGAGGGGAATGAGGAATGATTTAAAAAAAGCCATTAAAAGGAGGAAAAGGCCATGTCAGCTGTTTTGATTTGCATTGTACTTTATATTGTGATATGGAATAGATGTATGAATTTATTCATGTTAATACTGGAGACAGATGGTCTTCATATAGAAATTTTGTCCTATTTATAAAGTGCATCTAGTGAGAGAAAAAAATATGTGTATGTGTGTATGTACATGTGTGTCTGTGTGTGTGGCATCTGACACACTAATAGATGAAGCCACAGATGCCAACTTGTCTCTCCCTTCATGTCCATGTCCCTCTGCATGAGCTTGTCTCCCCGCAGAGCCGGCTGGCACAGGGCAGTTCGGGCTTACCTCAGGTCGATGAAGCCCTGACTGTCATGTCTAGAATAATAGGTGAGACTCAGAGAGCTCAGAGTGCTAACTGGTCTGGTCTGGTCTAGTTTGGCGGCTGTCGGGCTGTCTAGCATGGCTGGGCTTGGCAGGGCTGGGGATCAGAAGATCACCACCACCTGCCAGCAGCCGGGGTCCTTCCATATGTTCAGTGGTGAATGTCTACGCCAGCTTGCATGAGCTGTGTCACATCCAGCCTCCATTTCTAATCGAGGAGCGCTTCTCCTTGAGTCCTCGAGTGTACAAACCTTGCTTTTTATTAGTAAATGAGCTGCTCTTTCTGTAAGCTACACATCGAATTCTGGCAGCAGTGAGCATTTTGGATGTTTATCTTGTTTACATTTGCCAGCTCAGATGCAGTAGTAACATTATGCTGTACCATATCTGTGAATATGAAGCTACTGGTCCCCCTTTGACCTCTAATGTCAGACTTGATTTGTCAGCTACAGTCATAGCAGTAAGACCCTGTGTGTGTGTGTTTGTGTACCTGTCTTACTGACTGATCTGTGGCACATTCTGAACAGCTGAAGAGCTAATGGTCCAGCTGGAGACAGATGGCCTCTCGATAACACTATACCCCCAAGCTAATACTCACACTCTATCACTCTCCCTCTCATACACACATACATGTATCCATACATGCTCTCTCTCTCTCACACACACACACACACACAACAGAATATTATATGCACACACTGGATAGGATAGATTGTTAATCCATTATAAACCCTGAGGAAACACATTTCTCAATATGAGTTTAATGTTTCACAGCAATTTTGAACAATCTTTTGGCAATATTAGGTAGAAGCTTAGGTTTCATTCGAACACAGGGGGATAAAGGAAGTTAATTTCTCCCCTTTTTTGTAATTTCCCCTTTTCTGTGGCTGTGCTTCTTTGTAGGGCTAATGAAAGAGATAAGTAATCATTTCTTATCTTTGTCTTGTCTATGAGTGCTGGAAAATGATTGGTAGATTTCAAGTACTGGCACTATTTACATATAATTTCAAATAAAGTCAAATTAATTGTGTCCTTGTGAGGAAAAAAATAGCTCTGTAGTCTTTCTATGATCTTGTCTTTACAATAAGGGCCATACAGTGTAGTGTGGCTGATGATGTAATATTAAAAAATGTAGTAAAAGAGCTCTGTCCTGACTCTCCACAGAGAACATGTGTCAGTAACATGCTTTTGCTCTGAGGTCATTTTGGCTCACAGATTGAATTGATGGCAAACGCCTCGCTGTGAAGCTTCTGCAGCCTCTGACGAGTTCCTGCTATAACAGTTTTCTGACTCCTAGAGGAAGAGAGAAGATGCATATTTCTCCTGAGGTTTTCTTCATTAAGGATGACAGTAGCACAGTTGTATGCTTTTAGTAGGCGTTCTGGTTGCACCAATGTGTCTGCAGATCCAGAGCGAACAAAATTTTATTACCTCGTTAAATCACTCTCAAATCATATCCATATTCAAAGATTTGCTCACCACCAATACAGCCATGTTGTACACTGTTTGTTAAGCAGTCTGCCCCTCAAGCATTTATAACTTCCTCAATAATGATTAGGTGCATCCATTCTAAAATGAGGGATGCTGCTAGTTAACCTCTGTGAACACTTTACAGTGGTTTGTTGTTTTTATTTCAATTTTTTTCCTGGCATGGTTTTAAAGAATATGTACGCTGCTGCAGCTTGGGATTGTGGAGAGAAGCAGGTGTAGATGATATTGGTTATACAGTCTCCAACATATGGGCCTGTCGTGTCCCATGTGTACGTACCTGCCTCTGCTGCTGTCATCTAATTATGCAGAGCAAACAAAGCTATCTGCCTGCTGCTACAAGCCCGCTTCTGTGGATTTTGATTGTTACTCATCAGATGGATGTCTTCAACTGATTAAGACATTGTCACAATCGACCTGTAGAAAATCACCAAAACCTACTTTCAATTTAGTCATTACTGCTATTGTTGCTGCCAATCTGTGTAATCTTGTGGTGTCTTGCTACTTAAGATCTAAGTTGTATCTGCATCTACTGTATACAGGCACAATAGAAGGGGGAGGTAAAGCACAATAACAGCATTAATTTGATCTCATATACTGCTCGCTGATTGTTAAAGTAACACATGTAATACAATATTGTGGTTGTATACTGTTTTCATAAAGTAGTGTATATTTTATCCAGAATTCCTTTTGTTAAACCAATTACCTACTCTCTACTGTCTGTGAATGAAAGCTTTATTTAACACAAATTCAAACCATTTACTAACTATTATCTCATGACATAATTGTAAAAGTTATTGGTCACTAATACCAACTTTCAGGACACTCACAGAGAGTTTTTGTTTCTGAGAACTTTGTACTGCTTCTTGAAGAGTACTTTAGTTCTATTAAATGCAACTGCATTCCTATCAGCTTTTTATCACTTTTGCGGCAGGAGATTCAATTTGTGAATCACCTTCCTCGTGTTTTATGTGTTCTCAGAATTTGGTAGGAATTTTGTGTAGCTGTGTTAGTTCTTCCTCAGTCTTGACTTTTACATTTCAACATCAATCAGTAATGGGTAAGAAGTTGTCATTACCCATTTGACATTGCTAATACCTCTTACTGAACCTAGTATCAAAACGGAATTATTAATGTTTAAGGCAGGCATCTCAAAATGACATTTCTGAGCTCTAGGGGGTTAATTGACACTAATTGCATTTTGTTAGCCAGAAGAAATGTCAGTGTAATTACTGGACGAAAACACGTAATTTAACTTCACATTTACAGTTCAAAGAATTGAAAAAACTTAAATCTTTTCTTTTTTTGTCTCTGCAGGGGTATGTGAGCAGAGTGGTGATTTGAGTCTGTGCGGGCTCATTGATGCTGCTCTCTCTCCATCCTCATCTCCTCCCACTGCAGAGACTTCACAACGGGCCTGTCCAACACACCAGAGGACCACCCTCCCCCTGCCCCTTGCGACTGACCCCTCTTTGGGCCTGACAGTGCCCCCTTGCCTTCCCTCTGATGATGCTCCAACTGTAGTCCCCCACCTTCACCGTGCACTCTCTTCTACATCACTTTGTGTCCCAGCTGTAAACTCCTGGGGCCCAACAGAAGACACTAAGAAAACTTCCCTTCCACTACCTGTTTCCCTTCCTCTGCCAACTACAATGATGGAGCCTGGCACTGTGTCTGCACTGACAGAGGAGTGTCTTCTTCAGCCTACCCGCACCTGCCTTGGCTGCTTCATTGAGACTCGTGATGCTACTGATCCTAACGCCATCCAGAACCCGCCCCATGACCCTAACGCCAACGCTGATGTAGAGACTGGACTAAGTGTAAGGATAGGGGATGTGAGCCGAGAGGACTTCTCTGACATAAGCAACATCAGCATCCAGTGCCTGAGCCATGCGGGGGAGGCAGTGAGTCATTATGGAGAACAGCTCCTCTCTGACCAGCTACTTAGCTTTCCTCTGCCGAAAGCCCCAGGTGAGGGCAAGAGAGTGGATGGAAACAAAACAACAGAAGACTGCGATGACCCAGAGGATGATGCAACAGCTAAGAACTTGTATGAAGGACTGTTACTGGACAAAGTGAGTGGAGAGGAGGTTCTGCTGGCAAACGCTGGCCAGGACTGGGGATACTTTGAGTCATTCATCAGTGAGAGTAAAATGGAACTGCTGGACCTTTGTTCTAAAAATGAACTGTCAGTCAACCTCTTCTCTGAGGAAGATGTTGACAATCTATTTGACGACGAGGACGATGATTCAACTTTAAGCAGTGATGTCTGTTCGCTGAAGATTCGTTACGAGTCTTTCCAGGACAATATGAGGGAAAAAACAAATGTGCTCCAGGAGGAGACGCAGTTCAACTTCTTCCCTAGTGTGCTGGCTAACTGTGCCAAGAAAGAGGAAGGAGCAGGGGTCTTAAGGAGGAGTATCGAGGAGCTTCAGCCTAAAACAGATGGGCTCATCCTGGAAACAGGACAGGAAGGAAAGGCTGGGGACTGCAGTGGTAGGAGCCCCCTTCATGGCTCCCAAGGCTCACCCATGTCCACTTCCAAAGTCAACTACCTAATGGACTTCAATTCCACGGAGGAGTCAGGCGAATTCAGTGATGACAGCTCCTGCACTGGCTCCTCCTCAGACACCCTACAGGAGGGCAAATTTAAAAAGGGCCACTCAAAGAGATTCCTCAGCCCTTCCCACCCCCTTAACTATGGCTTGCGATCCAAGAGAAAGGTTAGATACAGCGATGATTACTTATATGATGTTGACTCGCTGGAGAGTGAGAAGAATGCAGAGAAAAAAGAGAAAGCTCCTGCTGGTCAGAAAGAGGAGGAGGATGTCGACTGGTGCCCTAAAAAACGCCGGAAATCCTGCCGGAAAGAGCCACCCGTAGTCATCAAGTACATCATCATCAACAGGTTTAAAGGAGAGAGACTCATGTCAGTGAAACTGGGCAAGTTAGACCCTATGGATGCTACTGTGAGCTTAAACGCAGACACAGTAAGCAAATATGAGACACTGGCTCCTCTGAAGGATTTCTGGCAGGAGAGGCAAAGAGAGAGACAGGAACGGCTTAAGCTGGCTGCCAGAGATAAACAACAATGCAGTTTTCATCTAAACGGACGCCATCATCGCCCTTTTAATTCTAGTCATCCCAAAAGGAAATACAAGATTGCAAACAGGCTTAAGGTTCAGAGGATTCACGCTGTGGAGCAATCAGCAATAGCGCAGGGCTCCCCTCTCTCTGATCAAGGCCATAGAGGTGTCACTAAAGATGAGGCCGCCCCCATGGTAGGGGGAATAATAGCAGCCCCAGGCCTCCCGGTCACATTAGACACAAACTCCATCACGCACATAGTCACAGCCAAGAGCCGCTCCCAGGAGAGGGAGGAGAAGGAGGGGAGGAGACTGGGAGGAAATAAAACAGTCAGGATAAGGAAATTCAAAAGCGAAGCCAGGCTGAGGAGCAAGAAAATGAAAGAAGCAGAAGGAGAGGAGGGGAGGAGCATGACAAATGAAACGGATGCCTGTGTCACTGCGGCACAGATTGAGGACCCTACTGCTGGGATAGAAGAGGCAGGCATTAGCTCAGCTACAGTCAAACCCCATTTCTCTGACAATACCACCTCTGCTCACACATCTGAGGAGAAATTCCCCTTTGTTTCATCCACCTGCTCACCTGACAAGACTCCCTCTTCAGAGGAGGTGGAAGCGGGTGTCCCTGTCATCCCGGGGGGCTACCTGCAGACCCTATTAGATGCTACAGACTCCTCCAGTGGAGCAGCTATCTCTTATTTCCCCCAGCAGCCCTCTAGGCAGCAGTATCCTCTGGGGCTGTCCCTAGAGGAGAAACAGTTTTCTTCTCTACAACTCGCTCAAAGTTGCGTCCTCTCTCCTCCATCTGAGTCTGAGCTCCAGCAGTCTCCCCAGAACTGCCCAAACTTCTCCCAGATGTGGCACCCACAGCTCTGTGCAAGTCACAGCCAGAGCTTTGGGCCTGAGACTCCTGAGACACCCATCTTACCCAACAACTTCTCAGCTGCTGTTCCCCTGAATGACAACCTGCCAGTGTCTAACTACAGCCAGCTGAGCCCTGAGGCTGACAGGCTGCTTTATGAGAAGAGCTACCTAACTGAGGCTGGGCTGCAGCCTGGGGCAGATCTGCAAGTGTGTCAGTCTGCATGTGTGGAGGGCCAGGTGCAATACCAGCGAGGGTCCCTGTGCACAGACAATGGCAGGCTCATCAGCTATGACTCAGTGGGCTCTCTGTCAGCCTCCTCTAGCAATTACAGCTCCCTCAGCCTCAAGTCTTGTGAGAGAGAGGGTGAGGAGGAAGGCCGAGACAGTTTCTTAGCTCATTGCAGTCCTAAAGTGGTGATTCAGCAGAGTGTGGACGCCCTTACTCCACTGAGGGAGTCCTCAGACCTGCTGGATATCTCCAACTTCACCCCTGACAAATTTAGGCACTCTTCGCTGTCAGAGCTTTCCCCACCTGAGACCCCCAACCTGTCCCCCCAGGTGGTAGGGCGTGATATGAAGATGGCAGGGAATGTTGGAGAATACCAGGATGTGAATGATATAACTATGGACTGCAGTACAGAGGTAAAATGGAACTGTGACGTTATGCAGCAACAGGAGCACACAGCAAATGCATACACAGTGGAAGACAGCCAATTTCCACTGCACAACTTTAATAATCAGGGTGTGTTATGTTTAGATAAAAAGGAGTTGGGACCTACTGAATTTGATGAACAGACTGGTGAGATGGTGGCTGGTGCAAAAACCATTAAATCAAAGAGAAAAAGCAATTGCAAACAGACAGCTGCAGGACAGAGCCCAAAGAAAGTCAGGGCTCCCAGAGTTCCCAAGTCAGAAAAAGTCAAGACCCCCAAACAGAACTCACGTTCCACCAAAAAAATAAAGGCTATGTTAGAGGGTAAGGCAGCAAAGAACCAGGCAGGTGCTTGTGGCACAGGTCTGACTGACAGCAGCAGCACTGGGGACTGGTCTGGCACCGGCTGGTCAGAAAGCAACAGTCTGGTAGGGGACGACCAGAGAGAATTTGAGGAACCCTCCAATATTTTGTCCAACATTGTCTCTGGCATGGCTGAGGTCCAAAGGTTCATGATGGCCTCCATTGAGCCACTGTGGAATCCCATGTCGGAGGCCTGCGTGCCCTCTGAGGCAAATAGCCTCAACCTAAAGACCCTCAAAATCTTGGCAGGCACAGAAGCTGACCTAAAGAAAAAAGGAGCAGTGCTAACAGGGGCTGGGAGAGGCAGAAAGGCAGGGGGAAAGGGAAGTAAAAACCAGGCCAAATTCAGCCCATCTCACCCCCTATTCCCTCAACTAGCTCTGGGCTGTAACATGTTTGATAAACCCAGCTTTATTAACCCTGGGCCCGCACACAAAAAGCTATACCGCCACAAGACCAGTGCAAAGTTCCCTCGGATTGAGACACTGAAGGGGAAGCGAGCTGAGAGAGACCCAAATAAGGACATAGCACTGATGACCTCTTTTGAGAAACTGAGGTAATATTTTGTTATCGGCTGCTGTTTCACCCCTTCTCACTTCCCCCCCCACTACCTGCTCAGCCCTCCCTCCCAAGCATACCTACACTGACGCTATGCCAGAGCTGCATGAGTACTACGTTCCCTGACTACTCCCACTTCCTTTTAACCCCCCTGAAGAGGAAATTAATATCTGCATGACAAACTTCTTGTACTTTGCAAACTACCTATTGAGTGATTGTGTCAAGCTTGATTGAGATTTGAAACGAACATGGCTGCATTTTTCTTGCTTTTGTTGTTTCTGCTTTGTTTGTTCTTCTTATAGTTGTTTTTGTTTTATTCCTGTCTGAAAAAAAGAATAAGCCTTGAAAACAGTTCTGTCGCCTTTTTGAGGAACTTTGTTTTTGTATTTTCTCAGCAGAACTTGCTCCCCTGAATTATGTATTTATTCCCCCTTTTCCCTAAAGATGTAGCTATATACACAAATGCATTGAGTGACATCTACGCACCCCTCCTCCTCATCTGTTTTTGTATGCAGAATATGGATGTCCTGTTGTTGCTGTCCTTCATACACTGCCTGGCTCATTTCAAGAGGGACACCTACAAATAATGAGCCCAGTTTAAGCCCAAGACATCTTGAAAACACAAGATGGGACCATTTTGTATTGATGACATATCAGACGATGTCTTTTTTTTTTTCCCCTGAAAGTTGGAATGACTCCTTATTTCCTTTTATCAAGTGTTTCTTTTTCTTCTGGAGTTTAGAGGAACTGGTTATCTAAATTTACATTTTTACGCCTTGCAAATTCATAAAAGCTCCACCCTCAGAGTATTTTTGTCAATGTTGTTGTACAGGGACATGCAATATTTGCAAAAAAGATAATTATAATCTTAAAATCAATGTGCCAAAAGTAACAATGCTGTGTAAATGACCTCTTATATTATGTGTGAATATTGGCTGTTCCTCTTTTCTATCCATTGGAATATTGGCTGCTCGGGTTGGAGACTCCTTACAGAGACTTGCCACTACAGGAATTCTTTATTTGGGACTTTTCTCTCTTCTCTGATGAAAGGCACCAACAGCTGGCAGTGGTACACCACTACTCACTAAACCAAATCAGAAAGACTCTGAATTCTCCTCGTTTTCCCCACTTTGTTTGCCAAATTCAATTTACCTCAACATTGCCTGGCACTGAGAAGCAACAAAAGAGAGGCAAAGGGGAGATCTGCTCTGAAGGCTACTGTAGAGGGAGAAGATGAAAAAAGAGATGTTCAAATGAGCTTTCTCGTGGACCAAGGAGAGTGTAGTGCAGATGTTTGAGGGTAAGCAAGGAAATTATTTGTCAGTTGAGGCTGTGCCTCACTGAATAGCTGTTTTGTACTGGAAATTCAAGGCAGTTTATTACTCATAGAGATTCTGATGCACGCATCAGTTGTGAATGAACATTACATTTTTTGCAGTTATATTTAAAGCAGATGTGAAAGCAGTTTGCAGTACAAATGGAATCAGTAATCTTGTAAATGAAAGAAAGCATGTCTTCGAATTAGCTCCACATGGGAATTTTACATCAGTCTTACCTGAAATTAGTAGTCATAGTAAGTAAGTCATTTTTTTCTTGACATTCTCATGTATTTTGGACACTGTCATACTTTATACTTTCTCACATTATGTCTTAATTTAACTTTTTTTGAAGATACTTTTTATATGTGCTGCCTTTAAATGTTATCTCAATTTGAATGGGTCAAGACTTTGGCATGACCAAATAAATGCACAAGTTAAATAAAAAGGCATTAGTACTATCTGATCCAGTGTATTCCCAGGCCATTTAAATTAATTACTTTAGGCTAAGTCACTGCCTCATTGCCCTGAAATAAATGCATCTTAAAAGGGACTGCACAATCACACTTAATCTGTTATGTACTAAGTGAATTTCAGGACGAATGCCGAAGCCCTTCACCTGATTACAATATCTATTACAAATATATTTGTACTCTCTTTCATTTTTAAGCATACCAGTAATTATATGAGACGGGCTGGAGATGTGTGGACAAATTGAAGCTTGATTTAAAAACAGGCCTTGTCACACTGGATATGGTAATTCTGACGCACAGGTGATAGTAATTGATTGCTTGCATAAGGCAAGAATCATAATCAGTCTTTCTCTGTCTTTTTTCTTCTCTCCTCTCTGCCATGATCCTTTGTTTCTTTTCTCCAGTGTATCAGGGTTAGGACCAAGACAAGCTGCTGATGGGAAGCTCCACATTGGCTGCAAGCCCATTTAGTCTGCCTTCTCTCATTTCTGCCTATTGTCAAATTGAATGTACTTCTCTGAGTTCATTTTTTCTTTTTTCTTTTTTTTCTTCTTTATGTTTTTTAAAATGTGCCACTGTTGAGCTGCCTCATGTTAATGGTGCTAAGAAAGCTGACATTTGTTTTCTTTTCTTTTTTTGGTTTGTTTTCCCAGAGTTAACAAAAAAAGAAATGCAAAATAGATTAGGTACCTAACCCTCTTTATGAATGTATATTATAATGTTATGTTATGTTATGTTATTTGATGTATTCACTTCATGATTCTTTGACATTGATTGGAATTACTTTTGCTCTTTTCATTAAAAGATTACCGAGCTTTATATATACTGTCTAGAGTTGTTACCAGAAGGAATCTTAATGAACTCTTGACACTACAAAATCTTGTATATTTTTTGTGTGCCAATTTGTAACATATTTTGTAAGTGTATATTTTTCTTAGAAAGTGCTGTGAAGTATTTGTGTGTGTGAGTAACCTTTTATGCGCCTCTATGGGCAGTGGAAAGGATATACAATGACAAGTTTCTGGTTTTAAAAACCAAAATATGAAAGTATCAACAGAAAACTAGAAATATTTACATTTTGTTGGGAGTTTTGTAATAAGACCATGATCTTGTTGTGAGAGTGTTGTGTTACTGTGCAAAACACAAATAAGCAAAGAAAAAAAAATGAAAACTTGGAAAAAAAATATAATTTGTGAACATTTTGCTGTTTTATAGATTTTCATGTAAATTATTTGAGTATTATTTTGTTTTTTGTTTTGTTGTAACTGTTGCAAAGGTTTTAAATATTTGTGATCAAGCCTGTATGGTGATAATGTAATATTGGTAACTTGCTGAGTTTTGTAATAATGTTTATGGAGTAAATATACAAATTAAAATAAGATTTTGAATGCTGCTTTCTGAAGAGAGTTGGGTTGTGTTTTTTACTGCCCACTCATTGCTGTGGTCAGTATCTACAATGTAAACAAACATAAAATCTGCACACAACTTCACTGGAAAGAATACAGTCCTTTCAAAATAATAATTACAAAAGCTTATAGCATGCAGTTTTTTGAAAACACTTAATCTTGCAAAACAACTTACTGGGATGTTAGAGGGAAGTATCTGTTAAGCAGACATTACCTCATCATATTGCTAACACCAACAATAGCAAAATGGAATAATATAATCTGTTATATTCAGGATTTGTTCCTCCCTCAAAATGTGTAAGTGTAAATACAACCATAATAATTCCAATTAGTCTTTCCCCATTTGTTATGTTAGGAGATTCTTAGATGAAAAGCATTTTAATTTCTGCATAAGTCTGGCTTGGCTCATGTTATTTTAATGTCATATCTAATTAGCACTCAGGGTCAGGCATTGCTAGAGTGACTGCTCATCCATAACTCTGAGCTGGGCTGCTGTGGTCCACACTGCAACTCATTCTGGCATGCTTAATTGGAGCTGGAGATACTGTCTCAGGCCATAAACAAATCCTGTGATGTATGCCTCCAAAATTGTCAGGTGGTATTAGCATTGTTTTTGTTCTTTAGTCACCCATAGCAGATAAGGGAGCGAGCAAATTATAAGATGCATCGTCTAATGCAACGGATCAGGTACACCTGTGGTTATTAAATGAAATGCTAGTTGTTTTGTCAATGTGTGCTCACATTGCATAGACAACCATAGGCGGCTCTCTCATTAGGACATGTTTGTGTGTTGTGTTTGTATAATTACCGAGAAGTCTAACATAACATTTTGAAAGAATCAGTCTGCTGCTGCAGTATTTTGTATTGTAGGTAAGTACTTATTGAAACAAATCACGCATGTTTGTGTGACTAGCAAACTTGTTATTTAAATACAAACTTTCACAGACCAATCTGATGTGTTAATTTCAGTCAGCTTGCTTTGTACTACAGGTAAATGTCTTTATGTATTAAAACGTTGTACTGTAGTTTTAAGCCATTACAAAGGTTTTTTCCAACTGCGAAACAGTATCTTTCTAAATATATATATATCTTTACTAAAAGATATATATTTAATAATAATAACTGATAGTTTATTAACCCCTTTCAGGAAATTCTTGTGGACAGGCAGCGGCATTTATAGACACCAAGGGTTTGGGCTTCAGTGTTTTGTCCAGGGACACTGATGGCCAGGAACTGGGAGTCAAACTGGGTTTTAGAAAATAATGCAATTTTCCCAAATGTGTCTGTGATACTGTAGCTGCAGCTGTTGTTGCTGGGTAGTTTTTCTCACACTGGTTTACAAACGTCCTGTAAGTAGATACGGTTAGCCACTGGTGATAAAAATATAGAGCCTGCTAAAAGCCTGCAGTGTTTCTTTCTCTAAAAAACTAAAAATGTAGCTATGTGAGAAAAATTACAAGAGAAGAAATTATTACTATTTGACAGGTTTTTAGTATGAAAACAACTTAGGATGTGTGTGCATCATTCAGGTAAATACATGTTACCACAATGTCAGCTTATATATGGAGATTTTCACTTTTTAGAAAGAACTAGATTTGGCAGTATGACATTATGTTTTATATATTTAACAATATCCACCCAGACGTTGTAGGTACATTGAATGATTAATGTACCATAACCACATATAGGTCTATTGTGTATTTTATAAGCAGTAGTAGCTGTGGTTGTGAGAAAAAACTATGATAATTAGGTATGAATACATCATGTATATATATATATATATATATATACATATATATGTCCATATATATTTATTTCTCAGTTTTTATATGAGAACAACTAGAAAGACAAAAAAGTTGTTTCTTGGCTGCTCT
>JAUBNQ010000002.1:9277739-9289565 GCA_032353495.1 Ctenopoma kingsleyae | reverse complement strand
AACATATATGGTCATAATAGCATTGCAAAAACAACAAATCTAACGGTGGCCTAAGACTTTTGCACAGTACTGTATATGTCACTTCTGACAAACCTGGTGACAAAACAGGAATAGCCTACTCATCAGTGCCACTTGATCAGAATTTGAAAGTAAGTTGTAAGTGCATGAATTTTAACAGTACAATAGTAGTAGGTAACAGTAGGCTATATAATGAACTACCTTACAAATAGGCTAATACATAATACTATATGCTGTATGGTGTACGTTAGTAGCTATAATGTGCAAAACACAGCACTGGAGATTTTAATCACTAGATAAGGCAATAATGATGCAGAAACAGTCAAATGTCATATGATAGTTAGTGTACTTTTTTTATTTCTACTTGTGTCCACTGTGACTCATTCTGTCATTAACACTGATCATTTGTACATTATTGTCTTAAATAAGAGAAAAAACACAATTTTAAGCAGAGCCCGGAAAACATGGTCAAAATGTGATTCAATATTCTTATGATAATGACATATTCTAGTTGCTGTAATTTCTGATGATGAGTCGTTGGATGCCATTCAAGATTAAGACATCGCAAGAACCAACCCCCTCTGTTACTCTTGTTACTCTGTTCTTTTCCTTATGTGATTTAAGGGTGTAAGGACAGAGGGTTTTGTATGGTGTTTGTATGGATTGTATGGTGTACAGATTGTAAAGCTCGTTGAGACAAATGTGTTATTTATATTATTATTATTATTTTGTTTTGATTTATGATTACATTAAAACCCTCCCAATGGTCTAAAAGCTGGCTATTTAAGTCCACTATACAGATGTCAGTCCTTTCATCCTGAATTCTGCAGAACGTATTTCGTATTTACACACACATATCATGATGCTGCAGCGGAAGAGTGACACACTGTCCAAACCAAATACTAAATACTGAAATTCTCCTTTGGTCCTCAGGGCTGAATTCTACACAACATACAAGTATTTGCATTTACAAACGCATCGTGACGCTGCAGCTGAACGCTGGCACACTGTCCTCAACAGACATCCGTTTTTTTCTAATGCTTAATGCTCTCTTCTTGCCCTGGGTGAAGTCTCTCAGACTGCTCCACTTGCTGCGTAAAATTCACCCTTCCTCGTCATGGATGTGCGCCTCCTTCACTACGATTGGTCGACGTTCACCATATTGCAAAGCCTCTATGTACTTGGGAGCTTTAACCCAGGGAAGAAGTCGCGTTTTCTCTGTTTCCGGAAGATCACTGTAATCTTCCTAAAATAAAGAAAATGGGTTCCTGTTACCGCGTATGCTCGAACAGTCAATCGTTTTTCAGACAACATTAGAGGATGCGGATAAACCTGGTTTCATTTTCACAGTTTCTTACAGGAATGTTTCGGTCCACCTTAAAAGTGGCGTGATGCCTAGAGGGCGCTGTTCAGACATTTTCAAGCTGTCCTGAAAAACAAAACACGAAACAGTGCATACGTTCAATTAACAGAAACATGAATTAAGTAGTTACTGTACAGTCCTGATTTTTGGTGTTGTGTTATCCTCTGAAACGGTGACAAACAATGGCAAACCATTTATTCCTTTTTCTGGTGAAACATTTCAAGAAACTAAAGCTCAACTGTGTCAAGTAACATTAACTACAATAATCCTGAATATTAAGAAAATTCACTGCAGATTTGTTTATTTTGTTTGTTCTTTATTGTTCTGTGAACGTGGTACGTGGTAAGCCATTTCAAGTCTTACACCTGTGTTTATTGTGCATTGCTTTATTGCTTATTTGCTATACTGGTGCATTTTTCATATTATAAGCCTCAAGATGCCAACACTGTAATACAATATGACAGTATGTTTTATTATATTTAATGGCACATTAAAAATGATTACATTCACACTAAAGTTATGTTATATTTAAAGAGGCTTATATTTATTCAGTCGCTTAACTGTTACGTTTTCAGTTCATGATCAGCTTCAAAATAACTGAACAACGCCATCTAGAGGCGTTACGCCACTTTTAAGGTGAACCGGAAAATCCCAATAAGAAGCCAGGTTTAGGCTGCGTCGTAACTTAGCAGTAACATCATATTGCTGCTAACATCACCGAACAGGTAATATAGATGTGATTTGGTGACAGATTATGTACTTCGTCAGACGACATTTATTTTATTTAGCTGGCTAATTTTAGCTTGTTTGCTTTGGTTAGGTACTGGTTGTGAACGTCATTGGTTGACGTCGTTTGCTTGGTTAGCTTGCGGTGATGCTAACGGTAGCGCCATTGTACTTATGCTAATGAAACCGTTGTGTTTTTTGTGAATGTTTAGTATTAGTAAACAAGACGAATATCAATTCCATGCCAGGTTTCCTTTTGTATTACAGTTGTTTACGTCAAGATGATACAACGGGGAACACTTAGCACGAAGTTGCTGGCTAAGTTAGCGTTAGCTAAGGCTAAATATGCCGTTCTTGGTGAATGTAGTTAGCCTCTCGGCTAGTTAATGTGAAGCTAACTAGCTTTAGCCTTTGGCAAACTCAACCGGGGTTGTTTTGTCATGTCAGAAGCATGTTTTGAGTCGGCGATACAATTTGTGTCACACTGACTGAATAACAGTTTTCAATATATGTCATGGCCTCATTCTACAAATACAGGAGACCATACTTCATAGGTTTTAACGTTACTAAATAGTTTAAGTTGGCACTGCTAGCAACCGTGTTGAGTGTTAGCTGGCTAATACACGGTAAGCTAGATGATGCCATTTTGTTTTTATCTCGACTTTGACCAACATAACGTTACAGCTTTCCTATGGGGTTTTAGAAAGACACAGGCGATCAAATTATTTATCACATTATATATGGGTATTAAACAACCTTGTTGATTTTGTTCAGGAAAGTACGTTGTGTGTTACGGTAAACGCAGTGGCTCACTTATTGTTGCGTTTATAGTAAGTTATTAGCTATAGTCAGATTGCTTTGTAAGCAATAGAGGTAAATCAGACATAATATTAGCTACCTGGTAGCTAATGTTAACGTTATAGTCGCACACATTGAATGTATCGCGTTGTGATGCTGTGACGTTGTCTTTTGATGACAGTTTCTTGGATTGACCGTAATACGCCGATTCGGCCATTACACTTCTATAACTAAAAGAATGGGAGTAGTAATATATGAAGATATTTTCGTGGACCTTTGATAGTTAATATCTTTACGACCCATTTTAATAGTAATCTTTCCGCCTTGAATCTCATTAGTTCTTGTTATTTTTGTGTGTGTGTGTATGTATATGTATAATGTGTGCATCTATATATAATATGCAGCAACTGGGTCTTGTTGAAGATTGGAGAAGATCTCAAGACCTCCCTTCCTTTTGAACCAATGGAAGGGTCTGACAGTTCAGAGCAGAGTGGCAATGACCAGCCAGAGTCACAGCGCAGGAGGCAGCTGGACCGCTTGGACAGGGAGGAGGCCTTCTACCAGTTTGTCAACAATCTTAGTGATGAGGACTATCGCCTCATGAGAGACAACAATCTTTTGGGCACGCCAGGTAATAAACCCATTACACAAGCCTTTGGTCTTGTGAAAGTATGTTCTGACTGTGGAAATGTTGGCATCTGCATTATTTCAAGGAACTGAAAAGCTTGTCAGTTCTTTTTTTCTCGTAAAATAGGTAGGTCTAGCTATCAGCACCTAAGAGATTTCAGTTATAATAAGTCCTGTAACACACCAATGTCTCCCAATAAGCTTCAGCAACTTATACAATAGAATAGACTTTATTGTCATTGTACAGAGAGTCCAACAAAATTGTGGAGAGTACAACAAATTGAGGTTATCCCCCAAAGCTTCTGTCATTTTGACTTTATTCTGGCTAGTCACCTCTGTTGTTCAGTTCAGTGTGGATAGATTACTTTTCATCTAAAAATTAAATCCGCATTGTCATTTATCTGCTGTCTTGTGTGACAGAGTAATACTATATTCCTCCCTTCTCTTTCAAAGTTTCAAACTGTTTACTGTTTTAAGACTGTAAAATTTTAAGACTGCTACTATAGGTTTAGACAAACTAAAGTGATAACATTATTGTTACATTAACAGCCTGTGGCTTACTCAAAACTTTTATGTGGAGCGTATGACAGGTGCTTCACATCAAAGGTAATGTAGCCTAGCTAATAAGTATGCTATAGTATCTCTTCAATAAAGTAGAGATTCAGAATAGGCATGGTCAAGAAAAAGTAAACATACTACGTTGCTCAGTAGATGGTAACCGGTTTCTAAGCCTAGGTTTCTTCTAGTGGTGGATTTGCCATTGTGCTTGGAGTGTAACAGCCTATGGACGTTTCAAGGCACCCAATTTGTTTCTGTCCCAGGACAGTGGGAGGGGAAATGTAAGTTTGGAGTACCTTGCAAGCAGATTGCACTGAATGGTCAGTGGCATGCTGTGGTAAGTCTGTAAGTATTGTCCTGTTGCCAAACCAAACAACTTTATCAGCAAACACAATTTTTGTGTTTGTTACCTTTTCAATCGGACTTTAAAAATGCAGCGGCATTGCTCCAGAACGATCATTCAGCCATTTGCGTGTCATGTGCACTGGAGAATGTAAATGCATCATTGCATTGTTATGTCGTTGATATCGCACTCCTCTACATCTTAGCCTACTGCAGTGTCTTTATCCTAGCTTATATCAGAGCTAAGACTAGAGAAGAAGTGAACTAAACATTTTTCGAATGAAATGCAACAATTCCAAAAAAGGAGTTTTGATTTTTTTTCTGTTTTGTAATGTTTCTTTCAGGAGAGGTAACAGCGGATGAGTTGTTTAACAGGCTTCAGCAAATCAAAGGTGCTGGTCCAGAACAGCAGAATACCACTCCTAATACTGAAAGTGGAGGAGAGCCTGGTGGTAAGTTTGACTTTGTTTGACTCTGTAGTTTACTGTCAAATTCAGGTATGATTTTTCACTCTTGAACTGTGCTCATTTTCAGAGCAACCAGAAAGCTCTGAGGATCCTGCCAGTGGGGATAGTCTGCTGGACTGGCTGCACACAGTGAGACGCACAGGCAACACAACCAGAACTGGTCATCGTGGAAACCAGTCGTGGCGGGCAGTAAGCCAGACTAACCCAAACAGTGGAGATTTTCGCTTCAGCCTGGAAATAAGTATGAATCGCAACCTGGCTGAACAGCAGGCAGCTACTGAAAGAGAGCAGGAGTCTCCAGAAGCCTCTGCAGAGGGTCAAGTGGTCGAGGAAAATACTGAATCACAGGTCCCCATGGAGACAGAAGTGGTGGAGGAACCCGTTGTAGAAGAGTTGGCTGTCATAGTGGAACCACAAGCTGAGCTAGAAGAGGTTGTTTCACAAGAGATTTTTGGAGAACCTCCAAGCTCACCTGCTGCCCTGCCAGCACAACCCCCACTTTCTCCTTCTCCGCGTAGAGGGCAAAGGAGACCTTGCAGCCGCAGTCCAGAACCACGTAGGACCAGGGCCCGTACAGCAAGGAGTCGTTCCCCTCTCAACTTAGATCAGCTGGATGGTCTCTCTAATCCGCGTCATGCTCCCAGTTCTCAAGGTCCCAGCTCTGCCACCAATACCCCTGTGCCTCAAGTGGAGGGCAGTTCTCGGACTCGACAACATGTTCTTTCCAGGCAAAGCACCGCTGACAGTGATGTTCAGCCATCTAGGGCTGCTGCAGAGTCAGTTCCAGAAGCCCACCAGGTTGGATCTCAGGAAGGAGAAGCTACTGGGGGAGAAGGGGGTGCGGCAGGGCGTCGTCCACCAACTATTATGCTTGATCTCCAGGTGCGCCGTGTGCGCCCAGGTGAATATCGGCAAAGAGATAGCATTGCCAGTCGCACACGCTCACGCTCACAGAACTCAAACAACACATTTCTTTATGAGAGCGAGCGTGGTGGGTTTCGTAGGACTTTCTCACGCTCTGAGCGTGCTGGTGTGAGGACCTACGTCAGCACTATTCGAATTCCTATCCGAAGAATCTCTGATCCAGGTTTAGGAGAGGTAACCTCAATGGCTGTTCAATCTATGATTAGGCAGATTATGACTGGTTTTGGTGACCTCATGGATTCAGACTCAGATTCTTCAGATTCAAATCGTGGAGCCAGCACACCTGCAGATCTGGCTGAAGCCCTTAACAATCATGCTGCTGCTCCTGCTGCTGATGTTGAGGAGCCACCTGTGGCTGCTGGAGTTAGAGCAAGGACAGCTGAGGCTGATATGGATGAGGGCATTGCCACTGGTCCACCTGGCTCTGGTGGCAGGGCTAGACCTAGACCACCTATCAGCCTAGACGATACCAGCTCACTGCCTTTACTGCGGCTCGCCCACTTCTTCCTACTAAATGATGATGATGACGACCAGCCCCAAGGGCTGACTAAAGAGCAGATTGACAACCTTTCCATGCGTAACTTTGGTGAGAGTGATGCATTGAAGACTTGCAGTGTCTGCATAACAGAGTATGCAGAAGGTAACAAACTACGTAAACTGCCCTGCTCACATGAGTACCATGTGCACTGCATTGATCGTTGGCTATCTGAGAACTCCACCTGCCCCATCTGCCGCAGGGCTGTCTTGGTATCAGCCAACAGGGAGAGTGTGGTGTAGCCCATAACAGACTGCAGGCCTTTTGTCTCCGCTTAAATAATCTAATATCCTGAGTCCATGAAAGGTTCTGAGAAAATATGTCTCACTGTTGAAATGTACCTCCTTTGTACCATTTGTGAGTTTGGTCAAGTTTGATTTGGGGTGCTCAATATTGTAACACTGGGACAGATTCAATCTCTAGTAAGACATTTGTTAACGCAGTCCAAACAGACAAGCAATGCATGCAATTTGAACTGACCTGTAATGACTTAACAGTTTTTTTTAATTGCATTAATCCACATGCACAAACACACCTGTCTCATAAAGAATCCCCTGGTTATAAATGATGCACACTCACAGGTATTTCAGGCACTTCAGATCTGCTATTTTGTATTAGCTCGTAAATGGCGCCTTACATGCCATAAGTTGGGTATTGGTACACTTCTTAGTTACCCCAGGTCAAAGTATTAGCTGTAAATAAGCTTGTAAAAATAATTTTGAGTCATACTTTGTATCAATGAATTGGTTTTGGATTGTAAATGAAGATTAGGGTCCTGTTGGCTGCAATTTTTTTCTATTGTAATGTCCCTAAATTTGGTGTTAATTGAAAAGGGGGCATTAGTATACACAAAAGAATTATTTAGAGATTGTGATGTCCAAAGAATGTGGGACATGAATTGGTTTGCTATTTACTGTGTGACTCTCCCTTTTTTGCTCACCTGAAAGAAATCCACTGCTCTTCTGGAGAGACCTATACCATGGAAATTCTCTTTATGCTGAATTATTAAAAAATAGAATTTTGTACAGACACAAGAGTAAGATAAATTCAGCTAGGTTACTTTTAAAAAGTGCAGCTTTATTTTGGAATCAGGCAGCATCTTTATTATCATTAAAAGTATTCGAAATTAGGAATGTTTCAATATTGGTAGTAGATGGGTTGATATCAAGTTCCTGGCATGTGAATTTTCCCACCGGAAAGATATAATAGCAGGCAAGACATTTCAGAAATTTAAATATAGTTGCTTTTGCTATATTCCTCACATTTATAGGGACATTTACTTTTTTGATATACAACAATTCCACAATCATTTTGCTCTGTAATTTATAAACAGTTGATGTGATTTTTTTTTTTTTCACTAACATTTTATCTTTCATTTTGACTGATAACATTCTTTAGACTGGTATTGGCGTAGATGTAAATGACCAGAAATTGGTCTCAAATGAAATGTAAACTTGCTTTCTCAACACGAGGCACAAAAGATATCTTTATTTGTAGGTTTACTTAAGCATTTACCAAATCACCAGTTACCATCGGTCCTTCTGTCTTAGTAAGACTCCAATATAAAATCAGGACACTCACTCACTGTGCCCTCCTGCCTCCAGAGCAGATGCTTCAGATCAGTGTGCAATACATGGAAAAGTGAAAGTAGGGAAATATAAACCATGATATAAATGTATGCTATTGTTAAAAACTCTTGTTAATGCCTAAAATCTTAAATGAAGACTTATGACATTTTAAAATGTGTTTAAAACTTAAGTTTATTCAGAAGTTCTGTAGGTTTTTAGTAGCACTGTTGATGAATGGGAACATTGGCTAAAGGAAGAAAACGGCATTGCTATTAATGCCCTCCTGTCAGGTTTCTTGTTTCACTGTTTGATGTCTTTGCCATAATTATAACTTCCCTTTGTGGGGTGAGGTTTGAATGCAAGACGTTGTCATTGTTGAATACCATAAAAATGTAAATGAACGTATGTTCCCTCTTAGGCCATGCTTTAGTTTCGGCCTTGTTTTGTGACCCACCCAGTGCAGTATGTTAACTGGGTATTAAATGAAACCAACTGGTGAATTAAACAAGTTGTTATGCTACAGAATTTGATGGTTCAATTATATTTTTTTCCTACTAGTTCAAATATAGGGTTTTAAAAAAATCCTCTAAAGTTGATCTGCGTGGCTGAATAAGGAGCATAATGACTGTGTGAAGGGCAGTGGATGGCTGTAATGTTTTATGATGCATTAGGCCACTTGCACCTGCTGAAGTGTTAATAGGACATCTACTGGTAGGAAGAACAGCCAGCATGCATTCATTTTCAATTTGCACATAATAGCTTTGTATGAACTTTGCTTCAGTAGCACGTTTTGATAAGCAATGAAATAAGAGTGGCCATTAATGAAACTTATAAAAACTCTAAACTGAAGGACCGTGAAGTCCTATTTTGACTGGAATATAACATGATTCGTTGCTGTGTGGAGCTGCGGCTTGTTCACTGACCGCACTGGAAAAACACGGAAGTACCTCTGTCAGATCACCTCCGGCATGGCGCTCCACAAAGTTGGAAGTCGTTTGTTGCATTTTCAGAGGACGTGCTTCAAGGTAAATGAATTTGGATTTTTGTCGCTAATTTCATGAATCGGCGATTAACATTTACTTACATCTTTTCTCACCGTCCTTCCACTAGCATGCAACATTTTATGAATGAAACAGCCGTAAGGACAGTTTGCTCTTACCGTCATTTCCTTTCCTTTCGCAATCGGCTAAATCACCGATTTCAGTTTAGGCACATTTTATATTGAACCTATATTCTTGAACAGGGGGTATTAAATTAATATTGACGTTACGTGAGTCATTACAAAACCATACCAACCTGTGTTAATGCTTATAACCACACGAAGACTTTTCAGGTGCTTACTGTTTGCAGAAAACATTCACCACACGGTGGCGCTGTTGTTACGCAGGACAGTTTCTGTTCGTTTAGTCAGTGTTGAGTATAAATATACTGTTCTCATCTTTTTTTTTTTTCAGACGGTCCCCATACAAACAATAGGAGTTGTTAAATTCAAAAGAACGTGTCCAGTTCAAGTGAGCCATCTCGACCATTTGGTTCTAACAGTGAAAAGTGTACCAGACACCATCAACTTTTACACCTCAGTCCTTGGTATGGAGGTCACCTCTTTCAAGGTACGGCAGTTGTTATTATTAGTATTATTATTACCGTGGTGAGAAAAAGTAACCTATTGCTAATTAATTACAAAGCATCAAGCATTATTCATCATAATAACGTGACAGGATTTAATGCAGATGGTTCCATATCAAACATTTACAAAGTCTGAAAACAAATCATACCATTATGTTTGGAGAGATTCAGGATCCTCACTTGTTTTTGTCTCAAGAGCCAATAATATGCATTTATAATACATGCATTATCTAGACAAGTGAAGTATGCGCTTTTGGTGTGAGAGAAAATCCACTAGATGGCAGTCTTTGGTTGCGTGACGGCTGATAGCAGTCCTCTCTACTCAGTTATGAAGGAACTTGAGTTCTCAGGAACCTCTAAACACTCACACATGCCAAATCTGCAATTTTAAGGGAAACCGTAAGGCTCTGAGTTTTGGGCAGCAGAAGTTTAACCTTCATCAGCTGGGACAGGAGTTTGAGCCTAAAGCCAAACATCCAACATCAGGCTCTGCAGATCTGTGCCTCATCACCACAACCCCTCTGGCTACAGTCGCTGCACATCTGAAGGTACTTCACACAATACTACATACTGTCTTCCGTTACTGATGCCAGTCTTAAACTTGACTTTAAACTTTGAGTTGGAGGACTGGAAAGCTCAGTGTCAGTGGCTTGTCCTCTGCAGGTTTGTGGAGTCAAAATAGAAGAAGGTCCAGTGGAGCGGACTGGAGCTGTGGGGACCATCACCTCTCTGTACTTCAGAGATCCAGACCAAAATCTCATTGAAGTGTCAAACTATAATCAGCCAGTATCAGAGGGATCATCTTGAGAGTCCTTAATTGTGACCATGTGAAATATTGCACCTCTCTGTCTTTGGGGCTATTTGCACAGTTATTGTTTGAGCTATAATGTTTTGTGACCAAAATCACTGGAGTTCAAATAACACCTGAATTTAGACTGGGTTGAATAACATTAGTTGGCTCTGCAGACCCACAGTTCCTGTGTAGTTCTGTGGTTGCCTTTCTGATCATGTGTGGAAAAAGGCTGTTTTATTTAGTAAAACACAGAATTTAGAAGTGAAGGGAAATAATCGAAACACTCTGTAAAGATGAAAATAAAGCTTCTTCCATGTACTAAAGGCTGTCTAGATTGTGTTGAGATTGTCTTCAGGTTACTGTGAGTGAAATTTCTCAAACGTTTTAAATGCTGATTTATGTTTTTTTATGCCGTATTTAAAAATATTTGTGCTTTACTGTGCAGTGGTATATACATTGAGATTATTGTCTATTGGGGTATATTGTTGTGAGATTATTATACCACACACTGTACAACAAATAGGTTATATACAGTATATAATATAATTTCTTGATCACATATGGCCAGGCAGGTTTAGACAGCTTTTTCCCTCATAAATGAAATCTTCTGAGTCATTTAAGTGAGACAAAAAAAAAAAAGAAAAAAAAAAATCTGACGAAAACATGGGTCATCTTAAAATGGACACAGAAACTTAGATGGCTATGTGTAAGATGAGACATCAATAATTTAGTATTGTTAGTTATTTTAGTTAGTGTACGTGTTAGTGACAACTCACTT
This sequence comes from Ctenopoma kingsleyae, assembly GCA_032353495.1. Taxonomy (NCBI): domain Eukaryota; kingdom Metazoa; phylum Chordata; class Actinopteri; order Anabantiformes; family Anabantidae; genus Ctenopoma; species Ctenopoma kingsleyae. Next base: position 9,278,442 of record JAUBNQ010000002.1, on the reverse strand, counting down.
TAATAATAAGATTAATGGAGTCTAAATTTTCAGCACTTTGCAATGGTCTCCTTTAGACTCAACTGTGCCATAGGCTTGAGGAATGAGGTAGGCATGCATGACACAGAGCCCTCCAGGACAAGCACAACTTTCCTCCTGACCTATTGTCACATATTAACTCAAACAGCACAGACTGAAATAAACAGAGCGTCTCTTATCCCAGCACTGCTTTTCATTTTAAACACACCTCTATTTTTACCTCAGTGTTTTATTAAAACAAAAACAAACAGATTTTACAGTGTAACAAAAGCACATTTTACAACTTTTAATGTTGATTTCTAAAATAAAATACAATGAAGTGATTTACCACAATACAGATTAGATAAATACGTTCTGACAGTAAGTACATCTTTTTTTTTAACACTCATAAAAGGAAAGAAAAAGGAACCACAAAGGAAAAACAACTGTAGTGGCCTATAGATCCTTAGCATGTAACAACAGTAGACAAAGTCTTATGTTAGATTTTTTAAGTAAATTATTTAATTTAACTGCAATTTATTTGGACTGAAAATATTTTCCAGTAATAATATGTAATTGTAAAAACATTCCACTGTTCACTGTATTTTTGTATATTTATGTACAACAGCTTCCATTTTGCTGTTACTGTGCATGTCTGTAAATGCTCATTGAAGCTGAGAGAGAAGGGCCCTGCAGTCTACAACTC
>JAUBNQ010000002.1:9227709-9256617 GCA_032353495.1 Ctenopoma kingsleyae | reverse complement strand
TTATTATTATTATTATATTTCTGTACAAGTTTAAAGAAACACAATATACAGTGTTAGTTAACAATAAGTTGCTGGCTTCTTAATGTCTTTATATACTAACATAATCAAACTTCTCATTTATCTTATGGCATGAAAGGGAATTTTCTAAAATGTTTAATTACATCTTCAAGAAAACAGCTAGACAACATAAAAACGTCTTTTATTACCCTATATGGGTCAAGACACAGGCTTTTTATTAATTCCCTGAGAAGTTAACATTGTAAGAAAGATATTATACTATTATGTTCTCCATAAAATTAATTGCAATCTTCCAAAGTTACAGTGCTGTAAAAAAGTATTTGCCCCCTTTTTGACCTTTTATTTTTTCAAATTTGTCATGCACAAATGATTCAGATCTTCAAACAACTTTTAATATTGCACCAAGATAAGGCCTATGTGAAAAAGTAATTGCCCCTAAACCTAATAACTGGTTGTGCCACCCTCACCGGCACGAACTGCTTTTGTGCTTTTGAGCTTGAGACGGCCAGGTATTGTAATTTGGGATTTTCTGGTACAGCACAGAATTCAAGGTTCCGGTAATTATGGCAAGTCGTCCAGGTCTTGAAGCTGCAATGCAGCCACAGACCATCACACTACCACCACCATGTTTGACTGTTAGTATGGTGTTCTTTTTACAAAATGCTGTGTTAGTTTTACAGTTATTTTACAATTACTTTTTCACATAGGGCCAGGGGCAGGCAGGTTTGGACAAATTTTTCCTTAATACATAAACTCATCTTTTAAAAACAGCTTTTTGCATTTATTCAGTTTATCTTTGTGTATTATTGATATGTGTTTGACGATCTGAATCATTTAAGTGTAACAAATAAGGGGGACACTGTATTGTACATTGCAGATTCTCTGAATCAAAATGTCCTCACCAGATAATCAAGAAGAGTTATTACAACAATAGTTAAGTTTACTCAGAGTCAAAATATTTGTCTCACTCTACATGCTGAGTCATCTGTCATCCCTCTGGGTTCAACAAGGCAGGAAAGGGCTTTAGTGAAATCTGTTTATGGCTACTAGTGAGTGAATCATCCACATTGAACGAACAGCTTTGCAGTTTTTAAAGTGTAGGATGAAGGCAAAGGCTGAAATTAAACAAAATGAAACAGGCCTAATTTTAGTGGCCAGTATGAGTACAAAATGCCAAAGTTAAATACCCTGCCTTGGCAAGTCAGCGCTGTGCATTATTCCATTCTACTGGGACCACACCGTGTCTTCCTGATCCAGAGGCTTTTCTCTTTTGGCTGCTCTGACAGTGCATTTACACTGCGTGACCCAGTTTAACAAAGTTTTCAGTCATATGCTGTCTTGGAAGGACACAGAAATGCCACGACTTTCCGCAGCAATATGTTAATTTACTGTCACAGCATATGATAAAGAGTGAGACAATATCTTCCCTTCTTGCTGGTGGCAACTCTGACAAATTTCACTCATCACATAGACATGTGTCTGTGTTGAGCTGGTCAGACAGTCAGATTACATTACAGAGAAGTGTGAAGTTTCACTATTTCGACATGGTTATTTTAAGGCCGACTAATCATTTGTGTAGGTAGTATGGTCACGGCAATTATGAAGCATGGCCATGACTATTAGTCACTGAAATTTAAAAGAAGTGAAATTATATAATATTTATACAAGAGAATATCAGTATTAGTAAAAACGAACTGGAATCTGTATTTTTTCTGTATGACCTCATGGGAAACTCCACAGTCATTCTTTATTCCTCCTGTGACGGAAGTGAGCGTTTTTACCAAGCAGCTTCAACAATGTGATTAAATTACAATTTATCTATAATGTCGGTTTTAAATAGTTTGTAGAACTTCAGAGGTTACAGGAAACAATCAAACTGTTTATCCTAATGTTTCAATTAATCTTAAACTTTAGGTGAGTCATTTAAGTAAATGTGGTATTAAAGGAACCCATGTACTACATAATACCCAATAAATACTACCTTATTATTATCATTATTATTATTATCATCATTATTATTATTATTATTATTATTATTACCTTACTGTTGATTTTAATTTCAGGTAGAATAGTATAATATTTTTGTTCCTGTTTTGATGTCAAAACAAATGAACACACTGTACATACCATAATTCTTCCGCTGATTTGTGTTCCTGTTGGCTCTGAGGGAGGCTGGTATCACTCTTAGGTGAAGTATCTTTCTGTGTTTCTGCTGCTGCTGATGAAGATGATAATGATGAGGAAGATGATAAAGACAGCACCTCTCCATCCATGACTGATCTACGTCTGAAGCTAAGTTAAAACAGTGCTATACACAGAGCAAAGTTTCTCTTCAATAACCCTCCGCTAAGCATGTGGTGGAAAGTAAATACAGTTGTCAGTATTGATACGTATCAAAAGAGGAAGTAGCTGAGCCACATGATGCAAAGTTTAGAGAATAGGAAGTGACACGGTCAAACTGTGTGAGCTCTATGTTAAAAAGGGCCTGCCCCAGTGTGGTTACTTGTTTAACTTTTTTGTACTTTACAGACTGTGACTATACAGTACTCACAATTAAAGTTGACATGTTGTTTTGACATCATACGAAAAACCTGGAAAACTCCACTATATATATATATGTGTGTGTGTGTGTGTGTGTGTGTGTGTATTTATCCGTCTGTCTGTGTGCTCCGAGACTGTTGCTTGTTGTTGCCAAGATGTTGTCTTATGTTTTTAAATGAGCAATTCTGGAAAGAATTAGAAAGAAAGAGGTTAGGAGCTGAATAGATATACATAATTTCTTCATGATTATATATCGCAGGACATGTAATTGATAATAATGGTAACACATGCATTTATTCATGACAAATAATGATAGGGTCAGGCTGATTGCATTCACCAGTCTGCTCATTACTGTGAATGAAGGAAGTGGGCTGCAACAGGTTAATTAGTAAATCGGATGTTCATCCTAGGGACAATCAAGTAAATTAAAGGATTTTGGTTAATTATCCTCTTAGTCAGGCTAAGCTGTCTTTTATTAACACTAAGATAATTAAATAACCAACCTCGTTTGCTACACATTCTCCTTCACCAACAGATTTAAAGTACATGAAGTAAGGAATACTGAGCAAAATAAAAAAAACTATCCTACCATAAAGCTGATGAAGATCTACAGTACGACAGTTTATGCTGAAAGATCAAAAGCAAGCCTCTATTAACTATGTAACACCACTTTGTTCCAGACTGAAATATCTCGACTATGTGAACCTACAATAACAACAATTCAATTTTTTAGAAGAAATAAAATTGTGAACACAACATTGACATATTGTTGATATGGCAAATGACAAACTTATTGCTTATCTACACATTCAGCACTTACTGAGCCGCATTATTGGTTGAATTCCTCACCTCCTGGGCAAGTACAATGCTCACTTTAAACTCTGTTCTTGGTCTCCATAATTCTCCATAATAAAAAGAAAATGTGGGGCTCTTTAATTGGCAAACTCTGCACTATATTCACCAGCTAGTTGTTGAACTGTGTCTGTGACACTTTGGTTCACAGAAATAAATATAGAATAAATAAATAAGTAATAATAAAGTAAATAAATAAAGTATTCCACTCACTGGTATACTTTAATTATTAGACCAATCATTGTCTTTTAACTAACTTTTAGAGGAAAAATTTAATGTTCTGTTGGTATAGACTTAGCTCTCTAAGGCTATTGTTATTGGGTTTATCCCATCTACGCTCCTGCACACTAAAGAGAATTTGGTCAACATCCACCTTAGCCACCTAGGACCACGTGCCATTTAGAAATATCTGTGGAAACCTATGAACTGCTCCCATTTTTTTCTTTAGCCTTAGACCACTAAGCGTGAGATCTAAGAGCATATGAGCTCTGAGCAGCATACACTACGTGGTCATGAATCTACATACACAGGATTTTTTGGAGTCCCTTCTCTCATTCTGGGTGCATTCCCACTTACGCAGGGGCTGTGGGAACCTTTAACCAAAGATGTGACTGGCAGAGTTTTGGCAGAGACTGGTTTTGGTCCAAACAGCTCCACTATGCTTTCTCTTGATCCCACTGAACTCTGGATTCAGATCATCTCTGACTCTCTCTGTTCTGAGCTTGTCTGAGTGAATGTTTTTTTTCTTAATACAAATGGCCTTATGTGATTTCTGTTGCTCCATGGGTTGTACTGCAGGCTAGGAGCGTTTTGCCTGTGGTAATAGTCTTTGTTTTTGAGGAAGGACCCAGTTACAACCAGCTCGCAGCTGGCCTCTCATGTTATTATTTTGTGCTGTTATTTGGCACTCTACGTGAGCCTATGGTCTTCTCAGAGAAACACTTACACTGGTACTGATAGCCTAACCAACATCATGCCATGTGGGTAGGATGGGCTGTGTCTTTGCAGTGGAACCAGTGGAGCGTGGACTGCTGTATATCCTGCTTTGCTTTTTATATCCCAACAGTGAATGTTGGTTATGTATTGCAACCTCATATTCTATGAGTATAGGCACAGTTCTATAAGTTGTTGATCCCACTGGCTTCTTTTATCAAGTAAAGAAAAAGGTTGAGAGCAGTTCTTTGGTTCTCAAGATTATTTATAAATTACGTGGTCTCTCTTCAGTGTGCATGAGCACAGGTAGGATGTACCCAGTAGCTATAGCTTATATTCATTGAAAACCTGGGTTACCAATACATAACCAACATTATCTACTGTGGTATCCATATCTATAGGGCTGACTCAAAATTGCTGTCATTTTATCATCTGATGCACCACCATTAGATAAAAGCAGGAGAGGCAACAAAATGTGTCAGCCCAGTGGCTCTGGCTTGCTCCAGTGATTCCATTCATATGCCTGTGCCATCTATCATGGACGCCAGAGTATTGCTGCGCCAAGCAGAGGCTTTGCTGGGAGGCCCAACGAACGGAGTAGCAATGCAGTGCCTTTATTGACCCAAGCTACTGTCAAAGCCAAGGACAAATGGGCTGCTGCTTCACGGAAGGATTGATTTTTAGTCTGGTGACAGTGGAGAGGAATATAGAGTGTTCCGTGGAGTAAAGATGAGCGAGAGGTGTTTTTTTAGTTAATGCTGTTCATGTATGTGTCTGAACTGAATTCTTCATCAAGTCTGGGTCTTTTACCTAGACTGAGCCTAGAAAGTCTCCTTAGCACTTTGTCTCAATGCAGATTCACTGAAAACAAAACAGTTGCTTCACCAGTTGGTAAAGATTCTCAGTCATCCAGGTGGAGCTATCTGGAGGCTGAGTTATGGCAAATGGACTACTTTCTTGTTAGGTTGAAATGTTTCACTACTGATTATTAGTGATTAACTGTACTGTGTGAATACTTGCAGTATTTATACTATAAATTACAAAATGTTTCTGCTCTAACTAGCAAATTAAGAAAAGATAGAGAATGGATTCCACATAGATGTACAAAAAGTGGTTCTGTATAATGCACTAATTATATTTTGAATGTATAAAATGTCATATCTTATTTGTATACAATATGTAAGATTGCAAGAAGCAAGAGAGGGAAAAAGAGATGAATCATACAGTAAAACATTAATGTTTTCCAAAGAAGAATGTGCTAGCATGCAGACCAAAGTTACAGAAGGTCAGTTTAAATGCAGAAGTTGTCAATAATATAAAAGTCCCTTTAATTAACTATCTGATATGACACTCACCCTTCCTCTGTTGAATATTAGCATGAAATGAAAACAAATGGAAATGATGCTGCTGTTTAAAAGCACACTGCAAAATGTTCCAGCTTTAAAGTTCAGGGCTGGGTAGCATCAACAGCAGAAAATCAAATGGGAAACAAACAAGGAATCTATTAAATGGGCAGTCAGAAAATAGTCATACAGATAAATAAAACAGCACTTTAAATTAAACTTAATTTCAATTGCTCTTCTCTGTAATATATTTTAAGGTACTGACCAGAAACAACACTGACACAGACCTTTGTAGATTTACAGAGATGCAAAAGACTGCTGCAAAGTCAGAGACAAAGGAGACTGTAGAATAAGAGATAAAACTTTAAATGCAGGCAGGCATAAGGGCTGACAGAGAGGGGTCAGTTATTCAGAACTATTCAGTTCACTATTCAGAACAAGGAAGGTTGAATTTAAAAATCACATCTAATCTTGTTTTTGCTTCTTTTGATAAAAAGAAAATACCAGCCACTCAAAAAAAACAACAAAAAAACCCAAAACAGGTAACTTTTCACCCATCAAAGTCTATTTACATGTGTCGGGTCTTACTGCATACTGTAAGGGAATAGGAAACATTTCCCCTCTTCTAGGACAGTAAAAGGCAGGGCAGGCAAAGTCTGATACTGTGATGTAACTTGAGTATCACCGGTTAGTTTACTAGACCTCTATAGCCCAATTCTAAAGATAAAAATAACAGCAAAAGTACTCTTTATTATCTGTAATAGTTGCCAAAAAATAGAAATAAACAAACAAACAAAGAAAAAAAACAATATATTTGTGACCCTTACAGTTTAGTAAATATTCTGAAGTAAAATAATAAAAAATTGTATTTGGTGGAGTTTTCATGTACTGTAACACCTTTATAACAACAAAGAACAGGCTTATCCAGTGTTGCTTATATAGAGTAGCGTGCAGAGTATCTTCTTACTGCCTCAGTTCAGCACATTTTTAATCTGACACCCGCTATTAATTTGGCCAGTTAATCACAAATGCTCACTATTCTCCATTAACTTAGCTTTTAATGCTCCTATTAAGAATTAATGTCACCCTACTTTGTACTTCAACATGGGTGAGTTCATTAGAGACAATCTCTGAACATGGCTCTTCTCTGCCTGACCATAAAAAAAGAAATCAAAGCCCCAGTTTACTCCCTCCTCTTTATACAGAGGAGTAAATATAACCTGCTCAGTTTGAATGTGTAGCCTTTGCAGTCTTTAGGTAATCAAGGTCTGTGTTTTAAATTCCATCCACATGACCTTTGTTATTTCTTGCTCTTTCTCCTCAGTCAGTCTGTTGTTTGGTTGTTTCATTTCACCCTTGTTTCTTTTCTTCCAGCTTTTGTTTCTCCTCTATTACTCTATCAGCACAGGACAATGAGACTCGAACACTGTATATCTGCCTTAGACCTGAGCCGGGTATAGTTATGACCTCTATTTATCAGCTGTCGGAATTATAGCAGGTGACAAAAAGATGTAGCAGCACTGTGCTCTTGTGCAGTTCACACTGTGAATCACAATCACAGAGTGAAAGGAGAGTTACATCGAAATGCTGCCAGGATCTTTCTTATTTAATTAGAAATGGTACTGAGCTGTTATTGAACAGTTCTTCCTATCTTACAAACCAAATCTGTTAAGTGTGTGAGCTTAATCAATACTAATAATTAATAGTTAGTTTAGGTAAAATTGTGTGTGGAGCTATAATTTGAGCCGTTAGTGTGAACTTTTTCTGTGAAGATCATCCTGGGTACAGCAGAACTACTATCTGACACTTGAATCTAACATGAGGAGACAATCAACCATGAAAGAGTCAGTCAGCATCATTCATGTGCTGATCACTGGATCTCCATGTGACAACATGAGCCAAGTATTGATCTTCACCTGTACCTGCAGACCTCACACTAGCCATGACAATAAGCACTCATATAACTCTATCCCACTGCTTCTGGAAAGCTATTCTCTCCATCAGTTTGAGGTCACTATATATGACATGCCATATTTCCTGCACAGCCCCTTATTGCATTGCAATAACTCATTTCATTACATATGAATGAGCGCTCAGAGCAGCACATACTTGCACAGACAACATTACAGATATTTCACAACAGGCTGTGGTTATTACAGGGCAGGAGTAAAGTAAATACAAGTTCCATGCCCTGTGAAATAATGAGTGTATTTGTATGCTGCGCCTTGCATTGGTGAAATACTGAGCGTGTTGGTAAGGAATATAAACTGCGGTCTGCGGGGATGTGAGCTGAAGGGGGCATGGTGGCTCTGAGGCTGCAGGCTCTGGATCAGCCTGACAGAATCAATGGTATCAATTAACATAGGGTAGACTGAGAGCAAACACTATATCAAATCCATTTGTAATCCACTACATATTTCTTCAATTATAAGTTTAGACACATATACATTGAGGTGAAATATGATGAATGAAATCCAGCAGACAGAAGGAAAACAAACAAGCCTATTTCCTAAGACAGTTATATATTTTTAAAGGGTAAATAATGAACCTATGAGTTTCTCTAGTGTTAGAAGGGTGAGAAATATTTTAACTTTCATACTAGTTGTTAATGGTAGTCCTGTCGGGGGTGCCCTTGGAGCAGGTATTGATATGAGTAATGGATTTAATTTGATAACCAATAAACAGCCTATAAAGGTTTAATTATGTTATTCAAAGTAACTGTGTTTGCATTTTTATTTCGTAGAGCAACATTTTGAAAAGTTTCCTTCTTTCTTTACTTAAAAGAAAATTAAACACAACATGCAGTTGCTGTCTTTACATTCTTTCATTTATGGTTCTGCTTCATATAATTAGCAAGCAGAAGGTTTGCACTGGAAATGGATTTGCTAGATGTGTGTTATGGAGGGGAGGATTATTGAGCCTTTTGTCAACTTGCTTAATGTTGTCTGCACTTTGCACGTAGGAGTAAACACAAGCAGCCAAAGCACTGAATCTCTGTAGCTGCTGTAGCCCCAATGTGTAGTTATATTTTTCAGGAGATGCACATTTACACATTGGACATCTTGATATCTTTCTGGAGGAGATGCCTGTTTGTTAAATGCTCACAACTTTCAAAGCTTAATTTATAAGCTTTTGTTATAAAAGTGCAGCCTCCAGTGCCAATCTGCTATAACCCTGATTAAATCATTTGATATTTTCTCAGGGTTTCTTCTTAACATTGTAAAAATGGTGGAGTGGCCCTTTTAATGAAACTCAGAGGTCTGCTTGTACTTAATTTTTTCAGTGGACGCAGATGTGTTGATGTAACATCTTTAACTCGATGACGTGAGTAAGGACATGAAAACAAACATTTAGCACATATATCAAGGGCCTTTGACTGACAGGGGAAAGTCACCTCTTTTTTGTAGAGAATCAGATAAGCATTCTGGGGGACAAATCTTTGTCAGAGCATGTAATAATATATGGAGGTACTATCCTACCCTGGTTCCAGACAGTTAATTTCTGCCTTTGCCTGCTTCTCATTTACTCAGAGCCAATATGACTATTTATGTGGAGAGCTGGGAAATGATAAATGATGGTGTGCTGCCTAATAAATATGAAATCCCTGGATCATTAGCTGGATTAGATTGGAGGGAAAAGTGCATAATCAGCCCATGGATGCACTGTAGTCAGGGAGCCATCGATATCATTGCATCAGCTCACCGTGAGAGATAGTTAAAGAGACAGCAGGAGAGCCAAGAGTAAAGGAGTAAGAGAAAAAGAAATCTGAAATGATTGATTCAGTAAAGGACAGGAAGCTGGATGAACCAATTACAGAATATGGCTTTCTAGTAAACATTCAAATGGGACTCCTATTGCCATGGATAGAGAGGTTGTTTAGCCTTTCTGATTGAAGAGGAGAAAAAGATAAAAGTAGAATTGTAGAACTGATCAGTAGAATCGTACAAAGGTGAGAAGACGGAAAACTCTGGTGATAAAAACATGCTTTCCTGTGCTGTCAGATTTATTGTGCTGACATCACCTTACATCCAGTGTTGTTCTTCTCCTTTAGCCTCCAGCTAAGGCTAAGAGATGATGGAGAAGTGCTGCAGTGGGCTATCCTTCTAGCCCAATGACAGGCCAGTCGATGTGTTTAATCAACCAAAGACACACTATAAGGAAACAGGCTCTGCATCAAATAAGTGCTGATACATTGATTAATCTCACCTTCAGCCACAATAGCATATCTGCTTTACCTGATCTGGTAGAGCCACATGCACACATACAGTTGTCACAACAAAAAGGAAGGACTGATAACCTGAAAGCAATTATATTGCATAGGCTTCAATGCTGATGAATGTAATTCTGTGTTAATGCTAAGCTACTGAAGATTTGTAAGCTCTTGGCCAAATCATAAAGATGATGTATTATCTCTTCAGTACCTTTGCTCTGTCTAACCTGCACTGCATCCTTATGGACTGTAAAAATGAGCAGTGGAAAATGTCATTGTCTTTCATGGAACAGTCATTTTTCCAAAGCAGCTTTCTTTAAGCAAAAAAAAAAAAAAGAAAAAAAAAAGAAAGTCTGGAAAACTCGGCAGTGTCTATACAAGATTTTACAGAATGAAATGAAACAATGTCAGATGCATTGTTTCACACGTAAACATCCATCAATATCAGGCTTTTACAGTATGTTGCTGTACTATTGTGAATTTCCCCTTTAGCATGAATAAAGTATCTATTGTCTCTGCCACTGAAACTTTTACCAGAAATAAACCTCATCAGTGTGGGAAATAGGTTTCATGTAATTTAGTCTTTGTCCTTACCCTCTGACACAAGCCTTCTTTCATATGAATAGTCCACAGAAGATAGTTTAAACAGAAAGACTGTTTAGTTTTCTCTCAAATAGATTTCTTAGAGGACATGGTTTATAAGATTACATTTCCTCTTACATCATCATTTTCCATCTGCTTGGTGTCCTTCCACTCCCAGAAATGGGAGTGATGGAGGTACTGCTGTAACCCTCAAGGTTTCCTTACTCGTCCCACTGCCCCTCAACCCAGCCCAGCATCGTTAGCTCACCGCAGGCCTAATTGGACTGTATCTAATAACTGCAGTCCCAGGGGTGTGCTTTAATGAATAGAGAATATAATTAATGCCATGGTGACGGATATTGGCTCGCAGGCCTCAGGCAGGACCTGCTCAGCATTCGACTTCTTCTCCAGCTTATCATGTTCTGTCTCTCTCTGTCTCTCCATCCATTCTAGTGAGCAATCGGAGCATTATTAGCATTGTGTCTTCATTTACATTTCACCCATTGGGCTCTTTTCTAGAGTGATCATTGTTCTGCTAAAGCAACAGATGCATAAACTTTCATCTGAGATAGTTGATCAAGTGAAGCCCTGAAATTGTGTGACTGTACATTGATGTTAATCCTGTTGTAAACAATGCTGTGGCTGTCTGCCTCACTGCTCCATGTGTTTGTTTTTTTTTTCTATTCACAGGACTTCATGTTGTGAATTTTAAGCATGTTTGTGACTAGTTGCGGGTGGATGCTTGAGTCTGTGTGTGTGTGTGTGGTACCAGTGCTGTGTCAGCGATATGTGTCAATTGGGTATTCAGGTGAATACAACAAAAGACGAAGAAGTGAGCAGCCAGCTGCTCTGCCCCTCAGTGAGCACTCCTATAGGCATCCATCTAGCTGTCCAGCATTCTGTCACGCCTCACAGTAAGGTGCTAATGGATTCACCCTCAATCCTGCCCTTTCTCCTTTCTCTCTATGTCTCTCTCCTCCATCTGTCTGCCAGCTGGTCCATCCTTCTAACTTCAGTCTTTTCCCATGTACAGTTTGATATCAAATCTCTCCCGCACTCCCTTCACTCACTGTGTCTCTCATGTCTGGGCTGCATGGTACAGGGGTTTGGCTGTCAGGGCGCAACATGGTTCTGCAAGGAAACAAAAGAAAATATTGTGTGCTTTTTGGATTGGTTCACTTCTGAAATATGAGACAGTTGTTATTATTTTGGAAACATTATGAGCTAAGGAGCAATGCTAAGAATCTAAAAATGATTGGTTTAGAAGGGCAAATACTTTGTGGCACACTACAGCCCCCCTGTGTTAAGTCAATGTCACTACACCTCACAGTTACGACTACAGTACTTCGGCTCTGATTGACAGTTTCTTTAGCCAGGCATGGGTCCAGGTCCTAATGAGCCTGCAGCAGGCAAGAAAACAAGAGAGGAGTAGGGGATAAGAAGAGCAGGAAGGAGAGAGAAACAGTTGGCAGCGTAGAGAGCTGCAGTAAGTGAGAGTAAAAAAAAAAGAGCTAAAGTTATAACAAGGTGTTGCACCATTGTGTCAGTTGACCGGGTGTTAAGGTAGGCTGGATTGTAACACTTTGGCTGGGTTAGACAGTAAAACAGCATCTGCACACTGTTAATGAGCATGCTTTGCTTTTATATGTGCATGTACCAGTGCATCTGTGTGGTGTAATGCGTGTGTGTTTAGGTCATGTGTATTTGATTGAGTGTATGTCCATGGTTGCCATGGTGTCACTTTTCCTTGACTGACAGATCATTATTGAACACGGAGTGCCACATATTTATCTTACTGGCAGAGAAAAGCCAAACCATTATGTTAAAACCATTACAAGGAGACTGAATTCATGACATGCATAGCTTCTATGCCAGTTAACTGAAATGGCTATGAACGGATTAAATTAAGTATGCATCCTGACTGACATGCTGCATTATATTTATCATTTCATGAAAGCATTTTTGCCTTTGCAATGTATTTACGTGGGATAGTAATAATGGCTTTGTTTGAATAAAATGAAGACGACTTTCCTTTTTCCTTTTTTTCCCATATGTGCTAACTAGTGTGTGTGTGTGTGTGTGTGTGTGCGTGTATGACAGAATAATAATAACATAAAAGCTTCCATTCAACATCTTAACATTACAACACACTACACTCCACTGCACTGACCTTGGCTGTAATTACAGCAGGACCTTTTCTTTTATGCATTGGTCACTGGGACAGAGGAATTAAATGTCAACCCAGCCTGAGGAGGAAGAAGCAAGGTATTGCACTGTATCTGATTGGAAGCTATCCAAGATGTCCGGCATTTAGTGTTACTATTCCCCATGCTCCCTTCACTAGAGAGCCCTAGTCTCACAGTGTACAGACACACACACACACACACACACACCCTAACAAGTACTTGGAAACATGTCAGGAACAGTAAAACTCTCCACTGAAATGGATACTAATGGAATTCTGTGGGAGTCTATTTAATTGCACAGCAAACAGAAAAAACACGGGACACACACACACATACTGTACTTTCATTCATGCAGGCAGGCACGGAGCACATACACACGTATGGAAATATAAAAACTATACCCACACTCTCGCACACACAAACGCTTGTCACTAAGCAGTACAGAGGACAGAGGGATTGATAGTATTCACATTTGGAGGGGAAATAGAGCATGTGGTGACAGCAGAGTTGTAGGAGCATCCAGAGGGAGTCGGTGGTGTGCAGCAGAGAGGAACAGCTTTGAGTCAAGGTTTCTTAGAGTCATAGGAGGAGAAACACAACACCAAGCTTTTTAAAAGATTTTTCTCCTCAAAAATAATATTGGTTTTGCTCTGTGATCCCACTACTACATTCAAGTACTACTTTGAGGTGCTTCAAATTGATGCTGGATTAAAATATAAAATATATCTATAGAGCAAGTACATTTTTATACAGCCATAACTTTTGTCTCTTGTGATGATGTGAAATGCCAAATACTACAACATTAAATTTATATTAAAGTTTACCTTTCATATTGTATTTGATGATCAAGGAAGACTTTTCTTACGCTACTAGCTAGAGTTACAACATAACAGACATGTTTATCTGATATCTTGTTTGACACACAGTGAGAGTCTTGTTCTTTTATACTGTCAATATGCCATGGTGGATTTTTTTTCTTGTTCTGTTTATTTATTTATTTTGAGCAGTAAAACTAACAGGTCTCAATGGCTGTCTTAAAAACATGTTCCTCTTTGGATTTTGTGCTCTTTGGAAATTGCAAATGACAGTCTAAAATCAGAAAATTGATCTCACTCAAGCTTTGCAGGGTTTTTCAGATTTTAAACAAGAAAGGCAGAGCAGCTTTTCCTCATACAGTATACTGTACTACTTACCATGCCTCTAACTTCTTTGCAGTATTTCTTTTTCTGTTGGATATCTCTCTTCTAATGTGGTGTAAAAAAAAAACTCCTGTTAGAATCCCAGAGATCAGCGGTATTGAAGAAACAGAGTTACTGGGAAGCCTTTCCCATGAAGGTAAAGATGAATGTGTCTTTAATCATGAGTGGAGGTTAAGCCTACTATTGTCATATGTCTCAACCTGCAGAGGTTGAACACCTTGTGGAGAGCTCTCCTAATACTTAGAAACTAGATCATGGCAGTCAGCAACAGTTTTGTGTAGCACTTGCTTTTCCAGAGATTTTGAGGCTCTGCAAAGCTAGATGTAAGACGATGCTCTGCACCTGGTACAAATCTGGTTGAAAAGGTCACCATGATCCAGCAAGACGTAACTCATGCAGTATATGAGACTCTACATGTAGGGAGGTTCATTAATGCCCCCCAACACCTATAAATTTCTCTCGTGTCTATGATGAATCATGCTCCACATCTAATGTGGGACTCTGACTTTAACCTTATTTTCACCTTGACAGGAAAGTGAAATAGCTTTTTACTTTTAACTGAAAATAACAGCTTTAAAGGGACGAATGAAATTCACTCATCAGCCCATTAAATACTTCAAATTTGCAATTATACATGCAAGAGGAACATTTCTTTTAATAATGTGAGTGTTCTGCTAGAGCAGTTTTAGTCCCCATTCATTCCAACCCAACGCTCCAATTTCCTAAAGCCAAACCAATAGCAATTTGTAAAATACCTCAAACTAGGATAGGGCAAAAATATCATCACTGCTTCTTTCAGGCAGCATCATGATTCATGATTAGATGAATGGTCAGTCTGGTTAGACCATAAATAAGCTGTTGTAGCAAAAAACTAGACATTTTATATTTTGTGTTTGTCAAGCTTGACATGGATTCAGATCCACTATTTATATTTGATAAAAGACAATGTGTGTTTTTTGCCACTTTGAAATGGGAATTAAATGTTATTGCACAAGTACCATCCTTGTGCAGTACATACTTATTAAAGCAACTTGTGTTTCTTTTTGTTCCTAATGTAGCATGTATTGTCAATAGGTATCTTTGCATATCAAAAGTACTCACATGTGAATATTTCATGGTGACCAACTAATAATACCCTCAAATTTTGACAGAAGATGGTTGTAGCGGATGGGTGGCACAGTGCAGGACTTTTACAAAGGAGACAGGAGTTTATGTCCAGTATAAAACAACTTTTTATTGAAGTGATTGTTACCAATGACATGATGAAAGTGACCGGTCCAAATGTCATGATGGTCACGTGTCGAATGTTGTGTGAAGCACTTACAGTAGTCATTTTCAAGGCTTTTTTTAGACATTTTTAGTAGCCTTGCAATGTTTATTTTGTGCCTAAACCTAACTCACGTGTCTTTATGCCTAATACAATCCAAATTGCTTTGTTTGTACAGTTGTTGTCCAGCATTTTTGACTATTTGGGGCAAAACAAGCATTACCAGGCATTTGCACTCCTTTTGACATCAGGAGCCAACATGGCAGATATTGGCTAATGATGTCAAAAGGGGTGCAACACCTCATCTGTACATGGGGACACTGTTACAAACAAACAGTGATGCATTAAAGTCAGAAGACTTTTTGGACAAGTAAATTGAGTATGTTCTTTCTGTATTAAAATTTGTTTAATGATCTGAATCATTTAAGAGTGACAAATACGCAAAAAATAAAAAAAAAATCAGGATGGGGCCTTTTTCACAGCAATGTATATAGTATAATAATAATAATAATAATAATAATAATAATAATAATAATAATAATAATAATAATAATAATAGCGAGGTATAGTATGTTGACGTCCTGTCTTGATGTCAATGTTGCAGTTATTATAGTGCTATTAATATTTTTCACTGGATCAAATGAAAACCTGAGGGTATTATTTTCATTGTTTTATTGTTTTAAATACTAACATAATAATTAATCAACACTCACAATGCCAGGCAAGGCAAGTGAAGACATTACATGACTTGATGTATTTCAAATTGTTTTTTCAAACAAGCAATGACTCAAGTTAAAACAGGATGTAATTTACAATTATTAATCAGCTGCAGGACAACACAAAAATAGACTCTGTGGATACCTGTGGATGACCAGCTAACTAAATCTACTTGTGATCATTTTCTTAGAAAAAAAGGTAAGACAATGATGCATTTTCATCCAAAACCATCAACATCTGCCACGTTTATGAAACCTGATTTATGACTAAATAGTATACTGTTAATAGCCCAACACACACTTAACTTTGTATTGATCAACCAAGCACTGATCATAAAACCTGACAAACTGCAGCACTTTCCAGTCAACCACACATAGAGTTTTTATGGATGATTATTAAACTAGTTTTGAAGCTTAATAACATGGCAGATTGTTTCAGTTATATAGAACTAATCACACTTGGCCCATTGTGGATCCTAAATTATGCTTTTCCTTTGTGCTGTTCCTTTAAGCACATGGCAACCAAACAACTTACTTTTAATCAAAATGAATATTCGATGGTGAAAAAACAGGAAACTATGTCTTCTAATGTGTTTAAATGTGTATAATATTCTATATAGAATATTAACAGTAATACGCATTAAAAGAAATAACCGACTTTGATTGTGACTATTAGCAACCTGATATCATCAGACTGCAGAAATTACCCTGCTTCACTTCAGCTTCTGCCCTAATCAACACATTTCAGAAAAAAAATCTGGTGGTGAAGGTAGATAAACCTACATGTTTATAAAAGCTATGAGATTAGCATCATAATATAATCCTCTTACCTACTTCGCTGAGCTTACATTTCGCATGAAGAAGTACCAGAGGAAGTGAACACCTGTGAGTGAAGAGGCACATGAAGGAGGAAGAGGAGAAAGGAAGGAAGAAATCATTTTTTTGGAAGAAGTGAGACAAGGTGGGAGAGTGGTGAAGAGATAAGACTGTGGACGATTCACACAGTTGAACAAATCAAATAATATAAACAAATATTATCATAATTATTCTTTCTTTTCTTTCCTCATTTTTTATGGTTTGTGTTTGGGTCACTTTACTTCTGCAGTCCATCATCTTCGTGAACATGTGCTTCCACACTGAACTACCTAAAAGGAAACACGCTCCAAATTTACTGAGTTGGTATAACAGCAGCTATATGACACTGGTGATTTGAGAGATTAAAAAAACTATATCTAATATATACACAAGGTTTATTAAAAAGAGAAGAAACCAATTGAGAGTTGGAGGATTATAGAGCAGTGGCTGGGGCTGTTGCTCTGCTCTGATGTGAGTCACAGGCACTTATTGAATAACTGATCATCCCAGTACAGTTATAAACTGCACTGATAAACACTGAATACCTGAAAGCAAGACTGGATTACTAATGAGGAGATGGGGATGTTGTACTGTATATGTGTGAGCCCAGACTGTGCTATTGAAAGCACAACAGGTAAGATATAGTGTGAATTAAATAAATAATGTAGTTAAATAAAAATAAACAAATAATTAAATAAATTGTAAAATGCAATTTCACTAGTCGACCATCTTACCCCTTTACATTGGGGGATGGTTGACACTGCCCATTTTTTTCAACTCTTGACCAGGTGGCTTCTAAGTACTAACTTCTGTTTTGCCTGTGGTTTCATGTTGTGTTTTAATGGAAGTTTTGGTCATTTTTTGGGGATCTGGTTTTATACTTTATAGGACCCTTATTTATAAATTGTTGTTTTTCAATCTTTACACATATGTATTTACATACTGTATGTACATATATAATCGTACATATATAATTTTATGTATTTTTATGCAAGTTTTGTTCTTCCCTTGTGGTTAAAAATTGTCTCTGCTAATTTTTCACAAACACCACCTGGCACCTGGTGCCACTTTATATCTGATCTTTGATCACATATAAAATTGCATTTTACACTCAAAATCCTTAAAAAAATCTCAAAATGTTGTAATTAATTATTGTTTAAGATTATTAAGTTTGCATAATAAGGTTTAATTGCATTATACCTTTTTTTTTTTTCTCCTACTCGATGATAATGACTAAGTCTTATGAATTAGTTATAAAAATTTTAATGTTGTTGGAATATGACCCTAACATGTGTTTCTAAAATCCTCAGATTTCCCTGAAAAAGCATTATGCCCCATATTTAAATACAGTGTTTTACTTATATTCAATATATCCTTAAATAAGAAAAGTATACGTATATTACTTTGTCTGTTTCACCCACACTCTCTCACTTTCCTTTTCCACCTTGAAATCAATATCAGTTTCTAGAAATGGCGTGCAGGGGTTTGGAGTGCTCACTAATATCAGTGATGCCAGACTCCAGGGAGGATTTGCAGAATGCCTCAACATCTACAAATGAACTAGATGCACGTACATTAAACATGTTTTTGTAACACAGACAACACAGACAACCTCCCATGAACATAACCAAGGACCTATGCACACATATCCTACAAATACATGTATATTGTCCCTCCTCCCCTCCCACCTCTCCCAGCTTCTACTGTCACGCAACAACAACATGCTCCTGCTGCCTAGCAACGCCTCTTCACTGGAGGACAAAAAGTGCTTAATTGTTTTTCTGCCATTCACAGCAGCTGTATCAAGGTCTATGCTTCTAAAGGTATATGAGGGGTCCTTTCTTTTTTTTCCCCTCCTTGTGTTCATTTGTGAATCTTTGTGTGCATGTGAAATGACAACGTGTACTGAATTAACCAGAAATTATGGACCACTGAACACAGAGATGCAGACTATCTCCACTGAAGCACACAGTTTCTCCTTAGCTGACTTTGGTCTGCTGCATCTTTTGGACTTTTTTAGGATTCTGGGATATTTAGAGAAAAACAAGAAAGCAGAAGAACAAACAAAAAAAGACATGTTTTTTTTTTTTCTCATATGAGAAATTATAACCCAGTGGGGAAAAGTCCATCACTGTTACAATTTAAATGTCCAGTCATGTAACACCATCTGAATCATGTCCTACTTAGCTCCAACTGGCTGTAGATTAATAAAATCTCACCTAGCACCAGAAGTGTATCTTTAGCTCAACCACTGGCTGTTTGTTCTGGCTCTCTCTCACATGCTTTTTATTTTTCATAACTTTTTATCCCCTGCAGTGATATTAGTGGTTTTAAAGCAATGTTCTCATCCTCCTATTCTTTACACCTCACTGCCTTTTCTGAAGAAAGTCTTCCAGGTGACCTTGTATTCTTATAGTAATGAGTGCCATGGCAAGGTTGAGGAAGGGTTATTCTATCAGGAAAACAACATGCAACCAGCTAAGTTGCACATATGCTAATAGTATGCACAAAAGAAAGGTACCAAGAGGGATGCAGACACAGAAAATCTGACAAAAACATAGCAAAGGTTACTGCAGAGGCACTTATATACACTTACACTAATGATCAGAGCAGATAAAATGAATTCTGAGGGAAAAAAAATAAAAATGCCACACCATTTCTAAACCTTTAATATAACAGTTTCAGCCTTTCAGGTTTGAATACACCTTATCTTCTCTCAGCACCCTGTCACTGTTGTACTCATTTTAGTCGGCCTTTGAATGAGACTGGTGTCTCTGATAATGGTGATCAGTGTCAGAGTCTTTCACCTTCATTTTAAGGTGAGTTATTATTCATTCATAGAGTCTGGAGGGACAGAGAACAGTGCAGAACTATGTGTGACTTATACAGCAGTTACCACCGCATTAGTGTGTAGATGTCAACAGGCAATTAAATTTAATGCATGATCAAAACACTGCAAGACATTAAATTGAGATGTTTGTGATGCGTTTCAGATCAATAAAGCAATTGTGTAAAGTCTGAAAGAAATATATTTAAAGTTTAATATTGCTGCCCATTTTGTAAACACTGTTAAGCTGATTAATGAGAAGGTGTGTTATCAGACTAGTACAGAAAACCAAAGAGAACTGCAGCTATGTGTAAAAGTCATGGAAATATTCTTATGCTTTATGTTATTCCCTAGCTGCTCTGATGCATATGTTGAAGATGTTTTGACTGTTCTTTACTCACAATTTCTTTTTATAAAATATTAATTAGAATAAATACACTAATAACAGAACAGTTTTTGTACAAAAGCAGCAACCTTTTCTATCTGTATTACAAACATACCTGCAGCACATTAGGCAATGATTAAAGGCCATTGTTTTCACTCTTGCAATCCAAGTTAATTGACTGAAGCTTTCCACCAGAATAGTTTAATTTGTGCTCTGAGAGCTAATTAAGAAACAGACAACAAACAAAATGGTTTAGCCCTGAAAGTGGTTAAGATTAATAGATTTTTCTCCCCCCCCCAAAAAAAATCCTCCCTGATGCTGTTTTTTGTAAATAAAACCATGTAGTTATTGTTTGCGTCATTTAAGTAAACTATGTGCCAGAACTAAAACATGCTGGAAGGGCTTGTCAGAGCTGTCAGTGAGTATGACTGAAGATGAGTAATATTAGTCTTAATGGATTTGTGGGCTTGGATGATTAAGGGTTTAAACAAATGATTGATGGTGTTTTCTGCTGCCTTTGATATGTTAGAAAAGAAGCACATTCACAGGGAACTCTATGTGGAAGGAGGATTTTTGAACACCGTTTTGCACCGGGGGGAGATAAAGATCAAGGCAAAATAAAAACCCTGGCCTGTGAGTCAGAGGATACCATTAAAACCTCAGAAGTTTAATCTATACAGTGAACTAAAACATTTTATTTTCATTTAATTTTATATTTGTATACATTTGTATTTTATTTATATTTAAGCAGCCTTCAACCCAGGATTGGTTTAAAAGATTTATTGAACAGGTAATGACAGAAGTTGGCTGTGGAGGCGATGCAATGACTGGAGCCAGTACTGGGGATGTAGCACGCTCTACCGATAGAGTAGGAGGTCAACATGTACATAGATTAGTTGAAGTCTAAACAGAAGGAGGCAAGTATCACAAGAGATGGTTCTTACTGTATAAACTGGGGGAATTAATAAGTAGACAGGTTCGGATTACAGGAGCAGGCAACAGTACGATGACTGCAGAAGAGGTGAGTGTTTCGGGAGAGCGATGAACAGGTGGGCCAGATGGCAGGAGTACAAGATGGTGAGAGGCAGAAGAACAAGATGGCAGGTGAGAACTGAGGAGATAAACACTCAGAGGTGACAGGTGAGTTGCACAAGCACAGGCACTCAATAGCAAAAACTTTGTGCTTCATGGGGAAAGAGGGAAGTCCAAAAGAAATCAAAAACTCAAAAGCTAGAGAAGTGAAAATCTGAAAATCATCCAGGAAACTTAACAATCCTCTTCATCTAATCCTTCGTCTTCAGACATAAGAAAAGATTAACTACAAAAACCCAAAGACAGATAGCCTCTTCAAAAGACAATAACGTCCTTTTATCTTATCAAAAAACCTTCAATAATAATCCGATGTCCAGAATAGATAGATAGAGACACAGGGACAGAGCCAAGGGAGAAGGCTGGTCCGGTGTCAACAGAAAACAAGTCGGGTTTGCAAGTCAGAGGAGTGATTCAGGTGAGCCAAACAGTAGCTGGAGTCAGGAACCTGCAGGTGAACAACAGGTCTATTCAGGACAGGCAAAAACAGGCTGAGAGCTGGATAGAGAGTTACCACGTCACACTTTAAACATTACTAATTCTGACAAAAGACCATCAAATTACTTACTTACTGCTTTTATGTTATATGTTATATTTCTTTTCTAAAGTCTTGCGAGTGTTTTTTAGATGTGTACTCGTGTTTTTAAATGTGCACTAAAAATGTGCTTTATAAAATAAGTGGTATGGTATGGTAATTCTCTAAAGCATGCAGAAACCTGACAACAGTCTTGAACTCAGTAAAATAAATGGATAATACCGCCATCCCATTATGAAAAGGGTAAAAGCTGATTGATTTATAGTAGTGGTTAGATGCAAAAGCAGTTTTTGGTGGCTATAAAAAGTCATTGTTCTGAATAATAATATACATGGCTGACCTCAAGCAACATTCTGCTACATCTGAATTAGATAAAATGAGAATGAAATAGGACTGAACAATTAATTGACTTCAAATCATGTTTTCATGCGGCAATTTAAGAGAATGCAATTTTAAAATAGCTTTTCTTACATTATTATTTTTTTTATTCTAAACAATCAGGGAGACATAAACGCCTTTCCCCATGGACTTCACATGACCTGCACAAGAAGTAAGGACAAGAGAAAGAAAGTTTGAGAAACAAACAAGTTCCCTTCTAGATAGGTGGCTTTCATGACTATCATTACTGGGAAAAGACTGTTGCAATCTCTGGCTAACTTTACTATTTTTGTCTATGACCAACAGGCAGTGCATTACAAAAAACTGCAATACAGAAATGTATAAGAAATGTTTAGAAAGTATCTCCACTGTTTCCATTGTTTGTCCACAGAGATTACTCCCAAGATTATTTTTGCCCCAAATATAAAATGTCCACGTTAGCATATAACCAGTAAATTAAGCAAATAAACATAGCTAGCAGCATCACATAAACATCTGTCAGACAATGATATATCAATCCTTCAATTTTTATACCTGATTACCTTGGGTCACAAAATAAAGCCATAAAACCTGATTGGACTCATTAAGTCTCCATTAAAATATGCCCAATAAACAATAACAGGACTGTAGTGCATAAAGAATAAAAATAGTTATCCATTTGCATTGTTACAGTTTAAATTATTTCACTTTAATCCAACCAATTTGTCAGTTTTCTTTCAGCTAAGTTTGGACAGTGTTCAGTCTTTGTGTCAGCACTGGTACTAGTTTATTTCCGACTGACAGGTGAAAACACTCTTTCCACAACACATCTCGTCACGGGGGGGTGATGGAGGCCTTGGGTGACCATTCATCCTGGAAACTATCTCAATAGGGGAAGTGTTGAGTGCTTTATTTCCAAATGCACACTGAGTAAAAGAGTATAGTGGCAGGACAGACAAACATTATATCATCATGAATTATCATAATTCATTAAATAGTAATGACAAATATACAAAAAGTAAGACCAGCCTGTTCTCTCTCTAAGAGTGTCAAATACTGATGCTTTATCACATCCGTTGGCATCGTATCTTGAGGCTAAAGGTACTTGTAAACCTTATGTACCCTGTAACCAATCAAACTGTGATGTTTCCACCCTGTAACTGATCATTTATGATTTTTGTAATGACAAGACATCCAACAGATAGCCACCATCATTCCCATGGCTTCAAGGAATGATCCTATACACATAATGATGCACCCAAAGCATCATTATGTGATAGTGTGAGATAAGAAAGTTTATTATTTGCATAATCCACAGATATTACCATCAAATAGCACAAATACTGCAAAGGTTAATGAACTCCTACACTGTACATGAGGATAAGCATAAATTTATACAACGTACGGTCCAATAAAACCCCTATATGATTCTATGCTGCCCAAGAATTTAACAACTGAAAAGCATTCCACAATTGTATTGCTTACATCAGTTTCCTAACCAGTTAGTACAAGTATTTTGCCATTTATTTTTCTTTTAGTCTAGTGTTCAATGGTTGAACATACCAGCATAATTTGCCTTGTGGCATTAAATTGGGTTGAGACTATGTCAGAGATATAGATTAAATAGTTAAACAATAACAATACAGTAATTGTTGAGGTTGTTGTTATATTGTAAATTTTATTGTTAAACACTCTTTAATTCTCAATAGCTTCTTTTGAAATACAAAATTGCAGTTGTTGTCCTAGTGTCACTGAGACGTCAGAATTTCGATACCAAACAGCCACTGAGCTGATACCGGATCAACATGACTGCAGGGATGAATATTTACAGTGTTGTGTGTACAAATGAAAACTGAATTCTATTGCTTTGCATCTGCAACTGAGATATATTTAGTGGGCATTTGTTGCTGAATTTAGTTGTATTACTGTATGTAAGTTGAAGTAGGGGTGAATGTGAGTGTGTGTGTGTGTGTGTGTGTGTGTGTGTGTGTGTGTGTGTGTGTGTGTGTGTGTGTGTGTGTGTGTGTGTGTGCATTATACTGTTGTATCTGTTCCACGAATAGCTTATGACTCCAGGCAAAAGGATGACAGATGCTGAGGGTGCAGGTGTGATGGTAGACTTTATCTGCCTCCAATGTTGAAATAAGTCTTTTTTATTTCTTTTTTCATTGTCACTGTTTTACTTTCCATGTGGGAGATTTGGCTCCCTGTCTGAAAACACTCTGCAGCACTGAAGACATCAGACAGAAGTCTGACACAGGTGTGGTTCTCCCACGTGGCTTTTTAGACAGTGTTCCCTTTGCATGGTAATGCAATTTGACTTCCACTCATCTGCTAGCCACCCTGAAGCACATGGAGCTCAAAGCTATGTTCAGACTGACAACAGCACTGTGTCAAAAATATAATGTTCTCATTTTTTTCAATAAGGCCACTGCACTGACACACAGAAATCCACAACCGGCTTAACTTGCCTCAACTTTTGTTATAATGTCATCTGACAAAGTTCTCTGTCGGCACATCAAAAAGAGGCAAGCAAGATCCAGTCTAGTTCCACACCTCTGAATCTCTATCCACAGCTAATATTTGTTCAGTGATTAAAACTGTTCTGATGATGTGCCCACTGACATTCCTGCTCCTGTTGTTAAAAAAAATATTTGACCAGTCAGAGATTTGTAGACAGGATGGAGGTAAAAATTGGCTTATCATCATCCTTTACACAAAGCTACTGAGAGATTTTCAAAAACATCAGGAAATGAGGACAAGCTCTACAATTAACTTAGAGAAATATCAACATTTTTAACATATTTTCTTAACTGTTATTAAAAAAAAAAAGTAATTTCTTAAAAGCAACTTTAAATTGACATAGTGATACAGTATCTGATTATTAAATGTAAGACTACAACCAGCAGCTGGTCAGATTCACTTAGTACAAAGACTGAAAATAGGGGAAACAGCTGCAATACATCTTGAAGCTCACTAATTAACATGTTGTATCTAAAGGCAAAGTGTAAAAATAGCTTTTTGCCATTTTACAAACACTTATGTGCCACACAAATTCGTTGCAGTGTGTTAATGAATTCTCCCCTGGTGTCCTGGCATCTGCTCAGTGCCAGAAAAATCAAACTTTCAAATGTCAAAGTCAAATTCTTCTGATTATGACTAAACCCCATTTCCAAACAAGAAATATGCAAACAGGAACACAACGAATGAAATGAAAAAGCATTCACTCTATCAGGCTATGAAGTGATCGAATTGTGTAATTAGATAGGTAAACAGCTAACTTTGGACAATAAAACAGTTGTGATTTTGTAATAAACCTAATTCTATACACTGCTTTTTTTTAATTGTTGGGTTTCTCTCTGTATAACCCTACAAGGTCTTGACCTTAATATGTGAAGTGCCTTGAGATGATAACTTTGAACGCAGCCCAAAGGAAAATGAACTGAAGTCACAGCCAGCTAAAACTTTGGATTACTGTAATTATTATTGGTAAGAGTGGGCACTTTATGTTATTACACTGCTGACAGTTTGACCTCTGTTCAACAACTATATATTATTGATTTGATCATAAAATCGTCAACTCCTGGAACCCAAGGAGAACTGTAGCACATTAATAAGACTAATTCCTCTGGGACCTCATCATATATTCGGTTGGTATTTCATTTTTCGTGGCTGCAGGGGTGTCAATCATAATACTGCATTACATAAAGCATGATGAGACTAATAAGCTCCTCGTTACCTATGACGCCTATGTGTCTCAGTGCATTTGTGACTTAATTAACTGAAGCAGATACATCTTTGTGGCCCCGTTTACCTGAGATTGTTTGTCCATTCTGAATCTGTTTCATCCGTGCCATTTCACCCACACAATGTCTGCATGTGACCATATGTCTTGAATTCTTTTGCTGCATTCTGCATGCAGAATAAGGTAAAAAAAAAAAAAAAGGTATGGTATGGTAAGTTATGGTCCTTTAGGTTTTTGATCATAGTTTTGTCTCTTTCTCTCTACATCTGAATCATTTGTCTGACTCATTCTCCTATATCTCTTTGAACCACTGCCTCATCATCTGTAATAAAAATGAATTTCAGGTGATTTTCTATGACTTCAGCCTTAGTACTGGTACTCTAAACTCAGAGTCAGTCTATTCTGTTTCCTCCACATGTTGTATTAATGAGAGAAACCGCTTAAATGCCATTTAATAGACATACAACTGTGAAAAGACTAAGAGAACTATAACTAGAGAAAAGAGCAGCTGTTCATGATAGATGTAGAAACTGTCTTCTTTTAAAGAGACAAAGACAACTAACTATTTCTTGCTGAGACCTAAATATACAAAATTTCTATCCACCCACAGTCAGTGCTTCTTTTATGGTAACCTGACATGCAGCAAGTGCTATGTGGCATTTTCTTCTTGACACTGAAAGACAGAGGGCAGGTTGAAGTGCACAATTAAAGCAGCACTTTTAAAACAACTGTACAACATTTGGAATGAAAATGAATTACATTAAAATGTCAGAGAGGGAGACAGAAAAAGCGGAAGAGAGAGAAGCAAGTTATTTAGCACTGCCCACTCACTGACTGAGAGAAGACCATTAATTCTCTCCATCCAATTAAGCGAGACTTTAAACCCATCAGCACACTTGAATCTGCCAGGGGGCTTCTGAACACTGAATGTGCCTCACATACATTTATACATAATTGTTCAATTTAGATATAAGTTATTATATATATGCACAAAAATATCTAATTGTTAAATATACAATTGTTCCTCCTGCATGCCTGGGTGCTGTGATTTAAGCTCCTCTGTGCTGAAAATGGAAAACACTTAATACAATTGTGCCCATATTCTGCAAAGCTTCTTCATTGACATTTACAAGAGATACACTTTTAGGGAGTTTATCTAGGCGTAACAAATACTAAGAGTCAGCATGTTTGCATAATTAAATACTTAGCATTTTAAATTCCATTTGAAAAGTAAACATTTCATTTAAACAAGAGACCCTGAGGCTATTGATCATAAAATATTACAGAGCAGTTTGTGCATAATACAGTATTCTGTGTCCTGATTTCAACATCTTTAACCGCTCACTGCACAATGTTGTAAAAAAAAATTAAAGTTCTGTTCTATGTGTAAAAACTGTACATTCATACACTATTAATCCACAGTGCTTCAGAAAGAGTATTATTTTATTTTTTCCACAAATTTGTGTCCACTTGGGAGTTCTGCCAGAGTTACAGCAAGTAGTGAGTTCACTTTGTTAGCGTTGGTTCAAAAGGCATGTCTATGCATGAGTGCAATCAAAGGGAGGGAAAGTGTATATTACACTTCTGCATAATATTGTAATGCAATTAAGGTGCTGGGAGCCTGAGGAGAGATAAACCAGGACAGGATCTTTTTGTCTGGCAGCCTGTTTGGTTAAATATTGATGCCCTCAGAGCCATGTCTCAGGTCACAGTTTTGGCTGACTGTAATGTTGCTATGGTCAGGTTACACTGTTGTGGCCAGAGCTTTGTGTGCAGGCAGTCCCTGGTGTGTCAGTTAACCTGTGTTGTGGTGTCAGTCAGTGTAATCAGATACTGAAGCCTTTTTGTTCTTCATCGGCTGTTGCCTCAGCGTGATGGAGCCTGTTGTTTGATTGCTGAGAGTTTAATGCACTTGTCAATCACAAAACCTGCAGGTGTGCTAAAGTCAAACTTAAGCCATCTAGTTTACTTTGTAGAATTTCATCAGCCTTTAACCTGTGTCTAGAAAAATATATTTCATATTTCCAAGCACTACACAGTTCCCTCTATACTAAAACCTTTGGATTAAGGACGTGAACAGTTCTATACCCATTGGGAAAATTATCCAGGGAATTGTTTGAATTAAATTAGGATATTATTTGTTGGAGCACCAGAAATGGAGGCTTACACAATGTCGCCATTTATAAATCATAATTTCCTAGTTTAATATGTCCCTTCAAGGCTTCTTTTTCTGGAAAAAGTTTTTTTCCCTAAACTGATCATCTTCTAAAGTTTCAATTCCTTCATTCCAGCTGAGGAAACTAAAAACTGATTGTATAACTGTACAGTAAATTTCTACTTTCCACTCTATGGCACTCGAGAAGTAGCTATGAGTGGTCAATGATTTCCTGGGGGATCATTGTGAAAAAGCTCAAAGCTTTACTCCAAGTCTGGCCTTTTGTTCTCTTAATCTGGAGGAGAATGAATAAAGCTGGTTCAGTTTGAAAGATGAGGTCATTAAAAGAGACTTTCATGTAACAATCTTAAACCTGAGATAACGTCTCACGTTTTTAAAAGTTTCTGCACAATCATATGTCACAAACCTAATTTTCCAGGTCAGATCTTCCCATCTCCGCTGTAATTTTCATCCCTAAATTTAACATTCCCATCGTAACACCTGTCTGTACTCCAGTATATGACATGGTGAATAATTTCTGCTCCTTGACAAAATGCCTGACACTCAAATTATTTCTGCATGGTAAGGCTGGTTACCCATAATGCAAGAAATCATCATGAAATGAGACAGATGTGAAAGTGACAAGGTTACTCTCTGTGAGAGGCATTACTTAAATGAATAAATAACCAGCAAAGAGAGCTGTGCTGTTCAGTCATATGTAGAGGTGTTTGTAGATATGATACATATCCTTATAACATGTACTGTGCACATACTGCTGAGAGGTCAGGAGCCTATGGCTCAATAGCCATAAATTACACAAACACAAATGCACAAACACAAAATTTATCTTTTTGCTGAGGGTCAATGCTAAAAGGTTCATCCACATTGTGGATTTAACATTTGCAGCAACATGCTGCGGATGTTTTATGAATCTGTGGTTTCCAGTGTCATTTTCTTTGCTGTGGTTTGCTGGAGCAGCAGCTTGAAGGTGGCAGACACTAACAGACTGGACAAATTAATCAGGAGGGCTGGTTCCCAGTTCTGGGAGTAGAGCTGGACCCTCTACATGTTGTAGCTGAGAGGAGGATGCTGTCTAAACTCCTCTCAATCCTG
>JAUBNQ010000002.1:9177162-9189110 GCA_032353495.1 Ctenopoma kingsleyae | reverse complement strand
GTAAATATTGTGCAACTGAAATATTATTTGTTCTCTAAATGACAGTGAACATTTCTGTCTCAAAACAAAGCAGCTAATGAGAAGGAAAAGTGAGGAACTCACTCCTGGTACAGATGATTTGTTGGCGTAAATAAGTCTGAGGGTTCATCTCAATCTTCTGTTATTGTCTTTCTCTGGAGACTTGGAGGGATCTGATGTTCTTTGATGTGTGTGCTGCTCCCACCCTGAAGCACTGCAAACCAAAGATAAAGCTCTCCCTCATAGTACAGGGCCTGACTTCAAAGGTGTGAAAATGAAACGCTTTGACATACTGTGTGTGTGTGGGGGGGGGCGTGGGGGGGGGTTTAGCATTGTTACTAATAAATGTGTGTAAATTGACTTTGTCTTTAACACAATTATAGTAGTATTGTGGGGAGAGGATCCAGCACTCCTGCAACAGTAAAAGTGAGTAAGGTAATGAATGGATGGATGTGTTTCATGCAAGTATAATTAAGTATATACAATATCCGTAATTGTAACATACTTATAAATATACTCAATACTTGACTAAATTCACCCACTTTTTAGTATACTTTACATATACAACAAATAAACTTTTATATATACTGTTGGGGATATACTTTACTGGGGATGTACTACTAGAATATTCTCTAGTTTATAAAAGTATACTTAAATACAAATAATGAGCCTACAGGTATACTAGTAATTTACTTGTAGTATACTTTTGCTGTACTTTTGAGTTGCTCCAAATGCTCCAAAACTTAAAATAGTGTTTAAATGTCTCTTTAAAATGTTTCACTTAAAACATGAATACTTCTTGTGTTACTAGGTTGTTACATGATTGTGATAAAATACACAGCGCACTGCGTAGATGTCTGCGTACTAAAAGTTAATCCACACCATCCAGAAAGATTTGAGTATTCTCTGTGGCCATGATGAGCATGTACGCATAACTGGCAAGTAATGCACAACATTTATATCCACAGATTATGATGAATTGAGCTACCTCAGCAGTCTTCGACCTACTGTGCATAAATATGACCTAGAACATGATCTGATTGTTTGCAAGTCCCAAACACTGCGTTCCAGGGTAAGAAACTTATCCCATCCATGAAACATGATTTTAACAGCATTATGCTTGTTCTTGCTCAGCTGCCTTCACACCAGGATGTGATGGTGTGGATTGCTGTCATTGATGGAGCTCTCAATTATTATACTAGAACGTTCAACAGAAAATGTTAAGGTATCAAATCTATTCGTTAAAGCTCAACAGAATGTGGATCATGCAGAAGAGAACGGCAATACACACGCAAGTAGTTCTATATCATCTGGTTAAGGCAAAAGAAATGTAATGCTTTGGATTGGCCGAGTCAAAGTCCCGATGTCAATCCTATATAGAAATGTTGCGTAAGGTGTTGAAGCACACAGTTCATGCAAGGAAGCTAAACAACATCCCCCAATTAAAGCTGCTCTGTATGGAGGAAAAGGCTCTCCAAGCCAATTTGTAGTGTAATCTGTTATTGCTGGAAACGAAGGGCACACCAGTTACTGAAAAAACAGGTTCACATACTTTTGCCACACACAAATATTTAAGATTTATTTAAAAATTAGTGTGATTTTTTGTCTCATTTAGTTGATTTCCAGAGTTTCCTCTACCTAGTTTTTTGTGTGGAATTTGTGTTTAGGTCTTATTTACATAGAAATAGAGAATATTCTTAATAGTTCACCCTCTGCCAAGCATCTCTATATATGTATCATATAAATGCTCCAGTATTACATTTCATTCCCCATCTCCATACTTTTCAATTTGTCTCTGTCAGCTGTTAAAAAAAAGCAAAAGGGCATAACCTTAAATATAATACTTTGCCACATGTAGCCACTGCACACAGATATACTGTATACAGTATCATGCAGAGCGGTGTGTATTGTGTATTATGCAAACTTAGTCAAGACAGACATTCCCCTGCAGATTATAATGCTTTCTAGCATAAATCCTTAAGCTAGAGTCTGCTGTCAACACAACATATCTATACAAACTGAGCTAGCTTGAACAAAAAGCAGAGATTTGTAGTTGAATACAACTATGTCACATTCTGTTTGAATCACACTGATTCCCTGTGTAACTGAATTGTTTTGAAAACCAGATTGGGTTCATATTCACCTACAGACTTTTTCAGAGGTTGTAGCTTTCAGCCCACAGGTCTGTGTGCAAGCACTGGTTGTGTGGACACGTTAGTGTACGTGTGTATGCATGTGGGCACTCATGCAAGAGTATGCACAGCCCATGAGAAGCTTTTATTGTAGGAGATACTTCCCAACCCCCTTTTTGCACATAAATATGCACACGCACTCATTCACACACGCTCAGACTTACACATGAAACTGTAGCACTGACAGTGTGATTGTTTGGGGGTACTTTCATTCTCTTCAGAGAAGACTGATTTGAATTTTTAATGGATTCAGACTCTTTGAGGAACATGGAGAAGCAGATTTACCCAATGTGTATAACCCCTCAACACACCCTCCACTAAATTTGTACAACCCTGAGGGGAGGATGCAGCCCAATATAAACATTTAATGTAATTGGACACACTAAATGTTGTATTATGCAGAACGTGTCCTCACGTAAGATGCACTCTGTCATGCGTGGATGACTGATTTAGTCTGACTCTTCAGTGTTCTCTGCATTTCTCAGATGTTATCTTTGAGCAGAGTATCACATCATGGATTCCTGTCAAAATGTCTTCAACTGCGCTACCAATCAATATAAACAAATCTGATGTAACGTGCAGAAGGTGCATGCTTATTTGACTTACTGTGATGTAAACACGGTATGAAGAAAGTTGAATCCTATTTACAAATCACAAAGGCCTGTTTATGGTAATGGGATATAATATTGATCGTGGTAAATTCCCTCAGGTACTTTCTAAAAATCTAATCTATAAATCGATTAAGAACAGCTCACTTATTTGTTTGATCGTAGTGATCACTGAGGACTCAGCAGAACAGAGACTAACAATATTTGTGTGTAATGCAACATCAATGCAGGACTTCACTTTGTTAGGGGAACATACTGTATGAATAAACAACCAAGACAGGATATCCAGTAAAAACTGGAGGAAGTGTAGTGTCTCTGTGTTTCGATTACATGGTGCATTCTTGGTGCAGTCTAAGAAACATGATAAATGCCTTTCCCTATTAACAGAACATTTCCCCAAAAAAATGTGTTAATATTTATATATTCACATCTACATAGTTGCAGAATTTCAAAATCTGTCTCACACCAATATAACCACAATTAAACAAATAAACAAATTAATTATGCTAATTATCTAGTGCCATATTTTTACTTATTAAGAATATACTGTGAACTATGAAGTGCAGAAGAATAAATCAATATGACTAAACCCCACTGCCCTGAATACAAGAGCATACTTGTGGGAACACACATGCACAGTTACAGGCACAAACAAAACACAAAACAGTCTTTTATAGCAAGAACAACGGCTGAAGTGGTGGTCACGTCAACATTAATCTAAGCCTGACCACATTCTTATTTATCTTCATCAAACATTCAAAAGAGCTTTAAAAATAGTCAGCCTACACTAACAAAACAACACAAAGATAGCTTACACAGTAAGTCAGTAAGCACAGACCGAACAGCCATCAACAGAAGCTTAGCGACTCCTTAAGGGTCTGCACAGTATGAACGGATGGATGGCTGCACTTGATCACATGATCAGTTGCATTTACATAACTCATCATTCATCATTAATGGCACAGAAGTGTCTCAGAGACACAAGGGCTTACTAAACTTTATTTATGCTGTTAACTATTTACTGAAAAACACCTCATATCATATTGGCCCAGGGCAAGACCTCCCTGTAAAAAGCACTACAACATTTTCATTTCTCAGCTGATTTAGTTTTTATATAAAAGTAGTTATGATCTAATTGTAGTACAAAAAATTGTTTACAGTTCATTTGAATCTTGATAGTTAGGCTATAATTACTGTTAGACATTCAAGAGAGTAGTGTTTATCAGCATACACTGACATGAACTGAATTACTAATAAAATTATTAATAATAAGCCCAAAACCATACTTGACACACATTTTTATGGTTCCTTCTGTGGATTAATTATTTTCTACCATGAAAATAAGTTCATGTAAGCCTACATTGACGATACAATTCTCTAGCAGCTATTATAACCTAACTATTAAGATTCTAAGTAACTGTAAATAAAGATTTTTTTTGTACCACTCGTTGATCATATCATGGTTAAACTCTTCTTCTTCATTTCTTTTATTATAGCCAGGATTCGATTGTTGCATTGCTGCGTCTTTCTGGATTAGTTCATTACAGTTTTGAACTTAAATTCTTTTTATTAGTCGCTTAGTCTAAAATACCTTTAGCTGATCTTTCTTCTAAACCAGACCTCCTTAACCCATGTATCAACCCTCTTCTCTTCTGTTACAAGTACATTTTCCACTGTTTCTAATTCTAGGCAGTGTTCACAGAACCCTGTCGGATGATTCCTCCAGTTTTTTTGTGTGCTATTTAAGTTTATGTGTCCAGTTCTCAATCAGAGTAAAGATACTTGTTCCCTCCTATCCCCCCCCTCTAATTACTGTGCTAGCTACTTTGTTCTATAATGAGTATAAATAACTTCCTCTTGACTCTTGATTCCAATATTGTTGGTATTCCTTTATTACTCTGTTCCAGACTATACTTTTATACTTTGGGAGGTTTTTTCAGTATTTGCCTTTTAAAACCTTTTAGGCCAGTTTGGTGATTCAGTTATTAGACCAGTTGCCTATGAACCCCAGGGTTTGTGGTGTCATATGTCAAGGTGTCCCTGGACAAGACGCTGAACTCCGAACCCTTGGTGCCTTAAGGCGGCTGTCTGTCTTTATTCATTTCCCCAAGGGGATTAATAAAGTATTAGTTATTATAATTTGTCCAGACTTTTGTAAGTAGAAATGTTTGTATGTGGACTCACATAAGCATAACTTCCCTACCTGCCCTTTATCAGTTCTATTGATGTTCAAGGAGATCTCATGAATTAAATCCTGCTGGCTGTGAGACCAGATTCAGTGCTTTGAATTGCTGATAGCGAATCACTACACATTAACACTCTACCATAATGCAACTGTTCTGACTACTGGACTGCCATCAGAATAGCACACAATCCAACAGTGTATACATTCAAGAAGTCTTGTTCAGCTGTTGAGGAACGTTGTATAACAAGTGACAGGAGCAAGGTGATTGGAGAAACAAATTAGCACTTCCCAGCATGCTTTATTCCTTTGTAAAAGACAGCAACCAAATTTAAATAAATAAAATAGGCTATGACTCAAAACCAAAAGTGTTGCACACAGGATAGGATGGTGGTCTATATAGCTTTTACATAATTTGTTTGGTTTTTTTTTATCTGAAGACAATGTACAGATATTCCTTTATAGTCTTGAGTATTTGGCCTTTTCTTATACAGTATATTTGATTTGGTTTTTGAGTGTGACAACTCAACAGGTGGAGCATTTGAAAGAGTTCATACTTCAGTTTGAATTTCTAAATTTTACTAACCTGAGATAAAGAATTCAGTAATTACACAGCATGAGTTCCCAGTCATAGCCCAAAATCACATACTAAAAAATAACATATATAATTAAAAAAAATCCTTAAGGTTATATTAATATTAGATAAACTCTGCAGTATATTTTTGTACAAAGAGTGTTGATTTCGCCTCATGTCACTTACATTGAAGATGCATTACATTATATTTTAATGTCCACTATGAACAGGAGGTTTGTTTACATCAAGGGAAACAGTGAACATATGGGCACTGGAAAATATGTTCTCACCTTGTTTTCATGTTTTTCTCTTTATCTTACTATTGTTGTGACAACCTGGAACAGCATATGCACACACTGTTGGTGAGTCATGAAGGAATTAATGTTATTCTCTTGTGATATCGCCTCCTTCCTGACATTAGCTGTGCCTGGCTGGGGGTCTTTTAAGTTGAGGCATAAAAATAAAATCACCATTGATCTTGACCAGAAATTTCACAGCTTCTCACTGATAGTGGCTTGCACAGCTGAGGGCTACTGCTGAAATGAAGCTCTTATCTAGTTAATTAATGTTCTTCAGGTAATGTGGGTGGCTCCAGCAGTAGTGGAGCACGCTCTCTGGAGAAGGATCGACCTGTAATGAAGGACACTTAGACCACCTGCCAGGAGACTACAGCCATGATTAAAAGTCACCAAGTTTTCTGACTAAAACGGACTAATCACTGAAATGTGCTGCAGTGTATCAACAGGCTGCAACACTGTGCATCCCGTATCTGTATTCAAATGGAGTGCAAACCACAGAAATGCAGTGAAGTACATCTTTGCTTATAATCTCAGAGCTGCTGATGAAGTATCTTTCTCTGAGAAGTGCAACAGTGATACATTTGCTTTGCCCAGTGTATTTTCATTCAGTAACTGTCTCCAAGGTGAAAAGTTTGGATTCAGACAAATCCTTTGCTAATGGCCTGTCATTCCTCTTGAGAACACAGTAAACACTGCCTCTGTAAATTATATTTCACTGTGCATGTCTTCCTGACAAATATGCTGACAACAGGCAGCACAACAAATATAGAACATGAATAATGCACTTACTAATGAAAGGGAAAAGTCAAAATAAGACAATATTCATGCAAAAGCCTATTGGGATATGTGCATATCAAGGCTCCATTTGAATGAGTAAACCCTAATATGTTTTTAGAGTTTTCTGCAGCAACATGCAGAAGAATGCTCCAGCTAATTTTGGCAAAAACAGTTTTCATCCAGCAGTGTTTTCACAGTCATAGCTTCTGATCTGCAGGTTTTTGTCTTTTGTCCAGGAAACACAGTGGAATTAATCATGAATTTTGTCAATGACGGAAACCAAAAAGAGCCAGTGTGTCACTAGCATATGATACCATATTGTCTTACTAGATCAATTTATTTTTTTGATGAATATGTATTCAATCCAGCATTCATTTGAAGTAAGTATATAGTCTTAACAGCATTTAAAGTGTTCAGCTTACATTTGTCATCTTTCATACAGTCTGTGCTTCAGTCAGCATCTGATTATATTGTATTCATATGTTTATTGCTTTCTCCCTCAAACTTGGAAGGAAAATATGTTAATTTTGCCTGACCTGTTGATAAATATCATCAACAGCTCAAAAACAGCTGCTTGATCTGGATCTCCTAACTGGAAGGTCTTTTTTCACCTGAAAATAATTCACTTAGCATTAGTATAAAATGCTGTTTTTTGGTTTAGAGACATTTTCACAATTAGTGGTTTTCATTCTACATGGTGTCCTCCTCCTGCTAACAGCATTACAACATATTATGGATTCATTTGCCTGAAATATTTGTACAACAGAAAAAAAAACCCACCTTGACAAGTCTCTGAAAACTTGGTCCTCTGGCAGTGGCTCTACAAATGGCCTCTGGCCAGATAAAGCTCTGACTGTCCATCTGATGTTTTGATATTTGCAAAAGTTATTTCAAATGGCTAGAATTCAAACAGGCACATTTGTCTGGATTCAGATGCAGTTGTTACAGAAGTGGCCATATGAAACAAACTGATAATGGAGCACAAAAGAATATATTCATTTCTGGTCCAAAATGTGGAATTGGATATCTTGTTAATTGCAGTGTTTTGGCAGTTTTTGGAATAATGAGTGGCATTCAGTATTCTGTTTGCAGTCAAACAGCTACATTTCCATCATTTCACATATTTTCACAATATGGTCTCTTGGATGTAAAAACATGCTTCTCTATAAAGAATTTGTCACAGCAGTTGATGACTTCATTTATCTTTTCGAGGAATAGAACATGTGGCCAGACTTTCTTTTGCCAAACGTCTCACTGGGCAGAGGTGCTGCTCCCAGCTAAAGGCTGTAATCACTCTCACACCTGGCTAGTTTGGCCAAAGCCAATAACTGCCTCCTTCTCAGGCTCATCAGTCTGGCAGACAGCAAATCAGCTTGGGCCCCTGCAGGAGCCCTGGAGCTGAGCAGCACGTCACACGCAGCACTTTATACCTAATACCTTCCTGCAGGCTTACCCCTCTGTTGGAGATTTGCTTGCTTTGTAAACATAAGTACCTGTATGTGGATGAAGAAGCCTGGGTATTTTCTCAAAAATACAGTTTTTTTTCATGGTGCTTTGTAAAAACTCCAAAATGTAATTTTGATCATTTATGATGCATGAACCGATAACAAGCATATCTTCCACCCTGAGGGAACACTTTTAGCTCTCCTTAAAAGGTGGCATGATTACTTTGAATGCAGACTCTCTGGAAGTCCTTTGTCAGAATATCAGGGAGAAACTGGCACATTCTTGTCTTTCTGCTAGTGCTGGATTCAGATTGTTATGTGTTATCAGATTGTGCCAGCGGTTATGTGTGTGTGTGTGTGTGTGTGTGCATGTGTTAAGTGGATCACTTTCTGAGTTGGATGCAGGAACCTGGTATGACAAAAGCTTATGGCTTCAGACAGACAGATGTTCCTCTTCAGATAGCAATCTCAGCATAGAACACGGCTGTGAGAACAAAGCTGTCTCCTGTGATTATGCTCCTTCTGCAGCCTGAACCTGGGGAATACTTTGTGCACGGTAAAGTCAGGACCCAGCTGATTGGAGTCACACAGAGTTAAATGATTAATGCATCTGTGACAGTTTCTATTTTTATATTTACCACAGTGAATGTTTGAAGTTAATAAAAAAATATGATTCTCCCAACTTGTTTGCCTTGTTTTTGCTTCATGTTTCAAAGCCCACTGAGATAAGAATGTGGGGGATATGGCAGCTGGCAGAGTAGAGGCTGTTTTTGAAAAGGAGAAACATCAGAGCTAGGTTTAATCTC
Source organism: Ctenopoma kingsleyae (assembly GCA_032353495.1). NCBI lineage: Eukaryota > Metazoa > Chordata > Actinopteri > Anabantiformes > Anabantidae > Ctenopoma > Ctenopoma kingsleyae. Next base: position 9,180,209 of record JAUBNQ010000002.1, on the reverse strand, counting down.
CACCTTCTTACGTTAATCATCCAGAGCAGCTGGAAGAGGAGGACCAGTGCAGGTCATTACCAAAGGCTGGGGCAAGGATGTCACTGAAAAGCACAAAAGAGACAAATTGCAGTTGTCCTAAAATCTACCTGAAATGACACCAGTTTCAAAGAGCGAGCACGTACACACAGACACAGACAGACAAAACCACATAGAGTGTTCATCATTCACTGACTGACAGCTTCAGGGCTTCTGTGAGTGAGACCTCCTTTTCATGATAGCTTGAGGGGGAGAAAGGTGAGGGCTTCAACATCTTTTCAAACTCCAGCTGACAAACCAGCTGTCACATGATGATGCATGGAGGTGTTAGCCTTAATGTGACTAAATGCCTAAGGTTTTGGCTCTCAGTGGAGGCTGAAAGGCTATACTAGGGAATGTTACTTTATTTGACAACTTTAAGCAGCAATGTGTAAAGAGCATAAAAGAGCTGGAGATATAATGTATTTCCTATGTCTTTTCTGTTGTCTATTCTTATGAAAAAAATCTAATTCTCTTTTTTGCACATCTATCTAGTTTGCTTTAATAATTTTTATTAATTATAAACCTTGTTTATCTTATTTTGAAATTTCTCTATATAAATCTATCAATTCTCTACACTTCTGAAATACAGTTTTGAATACAGTTTTCAAGTATATGACATTTGAATTTTTCTATTTAATGCTACTTTATACTTCTTTTACATTACATTTCATAAACTATAGTATAGAAACTATAGTTCATTACTCCACCATCTTTTCAATGTGATCATAAAATTAGTATTTACTTGTCAGATCTTATATAAAAAGAAATATGATCTCATAAAATACATCATGTAAAAGAGAAAATATTTGTCTCTAGACTCTTTATACGTTACATTTTCTGCAAAATGAGTATTTACATTTAAAAATGTAATTTAATTTTGCTCACAATAGTGTGCTTAGTGGGATTTTTAAATGCAGGTATTTTAGATTGTGATACTTCTAAATACAAAATTTTGAATATTTCTTTCAAATGTTGTCACCCCATTAAAAAACCTTTAGCAATTGTTATCATACCATAGTAAATGTGCTTCAGTAAGGATAAACTGCACCTACCAGTTGATTGGAAAGGTATTATGACTGGTATGAGTATAAAAGAATTCAGGGTGGATGACTGGGATGACAACGTAGGTATTTTAAGGGGATGCAGTCATTCATTGCCTTCTATTCAAATGACGTAAAGCACTGTTTTTACTAAAGTTTAGCTCAAATCATTGTGAGGTTTGTAATTTATTTCCCCCCTAAATTAAGGAGATGTGCACCATATTTTACAGTGAAGTCGTAGTCCATACCAGAAAACATCCATAGATTTGACAGATTTGCGGTCACAACTGGGACCATGCCGAGGAAAAGGGCAACTTTGACGTATTGATGCAGAGTGGGGACATGGCCTGTTCTGCTGCCACTAATCAATGTTCACCTCAACCTTCAACTTTTCCAGCAGAACAAAATCCCATGTGTGCCACCGAGGTTTGACTGTTTTTCTGCTCTCTGTGTGTGGACACCAAGATAGCTGAAATTTGTGACTCTAATGTTCAAAGGTGGTGAAGGTTTGAAAGTAGTTGAGTCCAGGTGTTTGTTAGCTTGTTGATGTTGACTTTATGGTGCTATTTAACGTATAACATTAAAGATGTTTGACAGGAATGATGAGGTGGCAAAAAGAAACGGTGCACAGCTTCACGGCAAAGCCACTCCGTTTCCTAACCAGCTCGTTTCAGATTGCAGTTATGTGGTTTCTGCTGAATGCCTTTTTATTATTAACAAACCTGAGCAAAATGCAGTATATGTTTTAACCTAGTAATACCAGCATCAAAGCATTTCTCTGCAACATTAACCAGATCTGTTATTTTTTTATTGATTAAACTTTCATCCAGCTTTCCAACAAAATATTTTCTGCGTCATCACCTCACGAAGAGAATCTTGAATCTTGCGTGTGGTAACAACAAGTCATGAAGCACAAACAAACTAATTAAACCACCTGACTCTCAACCTGCACCACCACCACACACAATGACAGCTACAGCAACACAAGGATTAGAAGTTATCACATAGCTTTAAAGACAGGCTTCTTTCTTCACTAATGGTTAGGCTCTCTGAGTACAAAGCTTTTCATTTTCGATGGAGAGCTGCACTCTTTGAGTCATTAAGTCCTCTTGGTGCATCAGCACATGAAGATCTCTTCAGAGTTATCAGTGAGGATACATCATCTTGTTGAATTGAGAACAATTTCCTGAAATGGAAAGGAAAGGCTTCTCATTTTCATTACAGTATTGTGACAGTTCCTGCATCACGCCTCATTTACATAACTCTCTCTAAATCTACTTATTCTACTTACTTAACATCCATACTGTACTCCTGCACCTAATTTCTTTTGCCTTATACATAAAGTTGATTATAAGTATACTGTAACATTATTTGTGTTTATTGAAATTCTTGAAACAAAAATATATAGTATTTTTCCACTAAATTTAAGCTGCTGTAAAAAGTTACTCTAGTGATTACTATACTGAACTGACTGTTCTTATTAGTGAATAGCTAATTGTGATAGAGAAACAGAGGCATTACAAATGATTTATAAACTTTATTACTGCTAAATAATCAATTGCTCAAGGGGAAGCTCAATAAAATATAAAAATGCATGTGCTAAGGGAAGAAATTAATGATTAAAGACCTTCATCTACATTCCTAAAAATATGAGACTAACTGGAAAACAAGAAATTTGATGATCACTTCCCAAATTTCTGAGTCCCATTTCCTACAAACAACATTTTTTACAGTGCCTTACGACAATGATGGAAAATAATGCATTCTTATACAACACTGCAGTAAATGCATCATAAGTTAAACAAATCTATATGTGCAGTTGCAGTGTTCATATGGCAGATGTGATATAAATATAGATGCGGTATAAGTTTATTTTCTCCCCCTATTTTTTCAGACAGAAGCACAGTGCAGCAGTTCTCATTATCAACACATAAGCTCAGTCAAAAG
>JAUBNQ010000002.1:9152294-9169779 GCA_032353495.1 Ctenopoma kingsleyae | reverse complement strand
TAAAGTTAAGCTTGTCGATGCAGGCAGTCTCCCTAAATTCCCTCATTTGCACGGTGAAAAGAGTCTCTTACTAAAATATTTTGTTGAACCGATAAAATGAATGCACTAGCTTGTTTTCTTGGATCACACTGTAGTTATCAGCAGAAACAGAAATCTGTCCCAGTTCTTAACTCTACACTTTTTCTGTGAGTAAGCTTACAGTTTGTTTTTCATGATTCTAGACACCAGTGCTATGTATGCTACTTATAATGCAACAGCAGTTACTCATCAGTGCGAGACAGAAGGTAAAGGTCAAAATGGTGATTTTATAATAGGGATTGGTGAACCATTCAAAGATATAGTTCAGTATTTAGTCTGTTGTCACTTATTAATCTCAGTTAAATTTGCTTTTCAGCTCATTCTGTCAGGCTCACAACTGTTTTAATTCATTTTCACCTCTCTCGTACCAAAGCAGGCAACTGTTTTCAGTGACCAAGTTCTAAAAACCCACAGTACATTCAGCACAAAACAACTGACACACAAAGTTTATCACTTCACTATATGTGGACAAAGGAGCATTTAGCTCCAGTGAGCCAGATGTTACCTGCCAAACTGGTAGAGACCAGAAACAGACTAAAAGTAGCCACTGAAGGTGGAAAACTTCTTCATTACTTACTAAAGATTGTCTTACATAAATTATACAGCTGTAACAGTTATATTTGGTATTTTTTCTGTCTTTGACATGAACATTGGCATGATCCCTGCTATATGCAAGATGAACCTTGAACCATTTGCCCTTACTATTACAGGAACCACCACTGGGCCTTGATGGTGCTAATTAATATCCTCCTACTTTCATGTCAGATCTGATTCTTATCTCGTATTCTTTATTCAACGTGTAAAATAATCCTCTTCGGTCAGTTGTAAGAAGCTGTGGGAGTATGTATGAATTCTCCAGGTTCCAGCAAGTCTCTTCCTGCCTCCTGCGATCAAAGCTCGAGACAGCCTGTCTTTGAAACATATCATTTGTGCAATTATGAAATGAATGCCGATGTTCTTGAGCCCATTAAAAGTGGAACAGTGTGCTCGACAAGAGCAGAGTATTTCAGTCTGTCTGTGATGAAATATTAAATTAGAGCATGTTTCAGTGATTGGAGTGTCATTAGTTCAATATGTTATTATGAGACCTATATTTTAAATCAGCTCAGTTTGAGTTTACTTGCATGCTCAAAACAACACTTAACAAATTATAATAACTGTAAGAAAAATGTAAAATAATCTCAGAAAAAGAGATGCTAGAGAGGGATTCTTCAAGCATCGTAACCTTTGAGTATGGGTAAACAACAATTAATAATACAGGACAGGACGGTATAGCCAGAATGCTTACACACATTGAGAACACTTGAAATGTCTGGATCTGGACAGAATATTAGTCATCAATTAGTCTCTGTTGTGTCTCCCTCATTACTGTCAAAGCAGCGCCAGTACAGGTACATAATGTTTTTGTCACTATGGATACCAGCTTTCACCGAGAGGTTTCAGGCTCAATGGATGCTGTTACTGCCCAGTTGCAGTCACAATCTGTACATGAGATAGGAATTAGACTGCATGTTAACTCACTGGCTTTATTCTACTCACAGAAACTATCTTACCATGAGTCTCACTAATTGGTGAATTTTTGTCCGCTTTGAGCCATGTTTCACTGTATCTTGTTTTTGTCCATACACATATTCATGCACACAAGCATGCAGGTGCAGTGTTTTTGTTCAACACAATGCAAACACAATGCACCTTTAAGGTTATCCAAATGATTTGTTGATGTATATGACCTGCCATTCTGTACACAGAAGTGTGTTCATCCCATATTTACTACACAACAATACAAAAATATTAGAATTCAAGACCTGCACAGTGTACCTTTAGTGTTTTGGCATTATCAATGGGCATTTCATTAGTGTGAATTGGTAACTGCTGAGTGAAGTAAAAAAAAACATTATTTGGTCAATTATGAAGTACTTGACTAGTGCATGGAATGAATGGGTGTACTTGTACAGATACAAATGTCAGGTTGGTCCTTGGTTCTCGCTTCTTGTTGAGTCATTGTTTGATTTTTTTTTATAGCCACACTTGTGCAATTACTGAGCAGCTTTAGAAAAAGGTGCTGCGATTGAGGTTTTATTTTGTTGAATTGGTATATTGAGTTGAGTCACAATAATAAAGCAAATTTTAAAATACCACAAAATGTGATTTGCTTAGGTGGATGAGGTTGTTGAGTGTAGGTTCAGATGCATGAAATATCTTAAGGAGCAGAGACGATTAGTGCCATGACACACATGAGGCAGGTTCAGTTAAAGGTTTTTCATGTCTCGTTATAACATAGAAGAGCGCTTGAAAAAAGTACTTAAACCACGACAACATACATACAGCATGATAATAAGCAAATAAGTTAGCAAAATGAAGGCGAGTACCCTTAGAAACTGTGTCTATGATCAAATTTGTAATTAGGTCAAATCAAAAAATGTACAAAAATGTACAGTATAAGAAAATGCAAAGTCAGTGGCACAGAAGAGAGTCATCATTAACAACTAATGAACCACATAGAAATTCTACATTTAGCCTTGTAAATGCATTTCTGACTGTTTGGAGTTTTCATATATCAATTGTTAAGTAGTTTATTAGGTTTTCAAGCAAAACAGAAAATGTCATGTTTTGCCAAGCACCATTTACTACACATTCTAGTTTTTAATTAATTATAAACTACAGCACTGGGTTTTTAGGTTATTACCAGTCAAATTAATAGTGTGCAAAACAACTTGATATTTAAAACGTACAGAAGGACCACAAGCATCAACCTGTGAATTTGAATTTCAACCACTGAGTGATATATGTGAGATTTTTAATATCACAAAAATTGTTTTCCATTTTCAGACTATTTCCACCTTGCCAGCAGTTCTGTGTGGCGTTGCTGCTGTTCAACAGTAATAAATTAAATCATGTTCAGGTCTACACTACTTTGATGAAATGAACACTGATACGACTGAATACACCAGATGCCGTACTGACTCTTCTCACTATTAACTGTCAATTTTTCTGTTTCATTTCAAATCTACAGCACTAGAAAGCAGAACATCACACCTGTCATTACCACTGACTCATAACAAACCACTGTATGTCGCACATCTTTCGACCACTCTGTACTACATCACTATGCAGATGTAACACATTTACATAAACAATGTTATCATTGTCATTGGCTGCATCAGCATTTCAGAGATGGCCATTTCATGTATGCATATTTTATGCATATGCATAGAATTATTGCATTAAACAGGATATTGACATAAAGTATTCATGAGTAAACTGTTTTGATTTTTGTCTCTCAACAGATACACACACCACCAACAAGACACTTGAGTGCGTGTGTGTGTGGGGGTGTTTGTGGGAGTTCCCTTCTTAGAAGAGTAACCTCTTGTCTACCTGTCAGCATTCAGAGATTGTAAGTACACTTTCTACATTCCATTTTCTACTCCTGCCTTTTATAAGCCAAAGCTGTACATGATTGCTGAAGAATCCCTGTGTTAATATCAGACTGTGATATTAACACACTGTGATGTACAAAAGCTAAACCCGATTCAAAGCTAAACAGACTATTAGACAGAACATGAATCATGTGAAGAAAGAGCTCAAACTCCTTCCCTTTCAATTTGATCTCACAAAAGCATATAAAACCTCATCTTACATGGATTAAATGCTAAATCCTTTATCAATGTGAGCCATATGCGAAAGCTATAGAGTTAAATTTTGCTTAAATGTATAACCTCTTTCTCGCTGACTGATCATTCTGCTTTAATAAGCTATTTAAAATGAGTCATGCATAATTATTCCCAGTTCTTTACCCTATAACCTTCTCAGCCTCTCTGTCTTTTAAGAAGCATTACTTGTATCATATTAGAGGTTATGAGCCCTGTCTTGGTGGGAAGCTTGTGTTGTCATGATATGGCAGTGAAGGTGTCGCACACATGCACACGCAGCAGTGGTTTGCATGCGTGTCTGTGTGTATGTCCTCTGCAGCTTTTCGCTCACATCTGCAATTCTGCATTGATTCCACGCCAGTGAGCAGAAAGCTGACGCAGAGTTGTGGGTCCTCTGTTATAGCCAGGTACATCAGCCAATGGCTACTGCCATAACAGAATGTGAGTGAGGGAGTTTAATAATGCTGTGGAGTAAATGACTGCAGTCAATACAGCAATCCCATTTGTCGCAGTCATTGTGTGGAAATGTATGGTATATACAGTGATAATTCCTGTTTTTGTTTCAATTTTAGAGTAAAATATATGATAATTCAAGATAAACTAAGGCAGCCATTGTATTATTAACACAGTGTTACAAAAACTGCACTTTACAAAATGGAAATCTCCTTAATTAGCATATGAAACACAATGTTCACAAAAACATGTTGTTTATCCCTACAGCGTTTCTAGATTATAATCAAGTCATGGGTTTACTTATTGTCTCAGAGGGGTGGCCGCTTTCTTTGTTAGGACCTCCTCTGTGCTGAATCCCCGACGCATATTTTATCACCTTTCATTTCTGTAACAATTTAATATGGGTCAGTATCTGAGAAAACGTGAATGAAAAAGCTTATGGAGTGTCTTACATGTCAGCTGATTGTGGGCAGCATGCTGAGCCAGTATTTACAACATCTTTGGGAGATGTTAAGATTGTAAACTAATACAACAAGGACCTGTCAAGAAACAGAACAAGTGGTTTCCCAGTGAAACATGCCTAGATGTGTGCATAAGAAAAAGGCTGCTGCACAACTGCAGTTTTCACATAGGCTGTAGTTTTCATGAATTCTCAATCATGTGGAGCTTGCTCAAGCAGCCAACTTTTGTAATTACCAAGAATAAGAATCTACAGCCATGCTACCAGCTCTGTGAAGCATTACTCAGACACAGTGGTGTTTTGAGCTGAATGGTAACAGTATCTGTATGCTGACGTACTCACATAGCAAAATTAAGATGATCATGTTCTACAGATAAGATTGTGAATGTTCACCATCTTAGTTTGGCATGTAACATTTAGTTTTCAAACTCTGGTGACATGGTAATAATGCAAGGTGAAAATTGGAACAACAAATGTATGTATAAAATCACATAAATCATATGTGTAATTCATACAAAAGTAGTTGGACTGATGGACACAGAATATTTGATTAAAATAATCTACATTACACTTTTCACTTCATATTCACAGCTATTGCTGCATCACACAAGTGATATGCCCCTCCTAAATATACTGTATCAGTGTTACTGCTGGGAGAGAAACGCAACCATTGTTTACCACTTCACAGAGATTTGAGCAAACTACACAGAGTGGAGATGGCCACAGAGGATGTGGTGTGCCTGGGATAGACAAAATATATGCAAAAAAACTGTGAGGAGGGATACAAACTGCACACAAGCACATACTGTAGAAAGTGTTATCACAGGCACAAGAGGGGAGTTTGTTATTCACCCATGTTTCTATCATTGTGGTATGCATAACAACGCTTTTGCTGAAAGCCTCCAAAGTGATCTGTTACCCAGTCTTTGATGATTTCTGAATGCATGTGAACATTTACTGGTGAAAAAGAATAGCTCAGTCTGACAGATAAGGTAGTGATTAAATCCCAGGTACAGATAAGCCACTGTTACATCATCAGAAACACTTCCCAGAAACAAAATAGTATTCAAATATAACTAAGGTGGAATTTATTGGACTTACCTACACCTTACACTTTCTGCATCTTGTTTCTTCCTAAATGATTCAAAGGCTGATGCTGATTCTGGGATAAATGTAGGATTTACCTGCAAAAAACCCTCAAAGATTTAACAACATGAGAAATTAGCAGCTAACCAGGAGACCAAAGAGATAATAGAGTGTTTGAACCACCCAGAGGCAGGTTAGAGACCTGCTCCGTGGCTGATTCAAATCTTTTGTTTTTCAAAAATATATTTTAATACACGGGAGCCATTTAACACTGAGTCTGCAATCCCCTCTAGTTGACTCTTTTACTCTCCTGCTATGTTATTCGTCCTGACCTGGCTCAATGGTTGTATTGATCAAATTGATCAAATAACTGTCTGTCGTTTGACTTTGTACTGTGGAGATCCCCCTGTCTGATGAGCTGAGTTCTGCTGCAGGACCTTGATGCATTTCCCCATTGCACTGACTCCAGATGCCCTGTTCAGAGTTGTTAGAGTCAGACGAACCCATCAAAGACCAGACTGAATTTCCTAGTGTGGAGAATTTACAAGCCGCTGATAGATTCCTCTTATCTAGACACTGTGACCCTTGTCTTGCTTCACCCCTGCCTTCTCTGTGCATCCCCTGTACTCAATATTTACTTCAACTACCCCCACTCTACTTCTCCCCCATCAGTTTCCTGTGTATAGTAAAAACAACTTGTTTTTTTTTCTCCCGCTCCTTGTAGATGAATGTTCTGTGATGATGAGCTTACAGCAGCCATCAAACACAGTGGATTTTCTTATCTCTGGTGCCTTGAGCTGAAAGGCTCTGAGGAACCTCTGATGTCTTTTCTTCTGCACAGATTGTGTGATGCCGACTTCTTTGGGGTGCTAACACAGCTGAGTTTGTGCCAACATGTTGATATCAAGAACAGTAATAGATATTGAAGCAGAGATACCTAAACTTTGAAACTGCGATCAGTTGTTCACAGGTAGACCATCCTTTTTATTAAAACGTTGATATTGAATTTAGGCTAGGTCTTACTCTTAAATGCTTGATCTTGATTTCACTGCAATCATAATACCTAGATAAGACAGGGTGTGTGTGATGACATTGTGTCTGAATCATGTGAGTGTGTGTTACATGTGTACGTCAGTGCGTATGTGATCATGAGCCAGACTCATCAACATGGTACTCGTCTCCTGTCACAACACTGTCTGGCAATGAGTGGCTCTGTCGCACTGGGTGACACAGCACTCTAATTAATCACAGAGAGGAACCTCAAATGAAGTCATTATTTATTCTAAGGGGTTCCATCTTGACATCCACTTTTCCTACCAAAGAGACGACTGATACAGAATCACCCGTAAAAAGGATTGAAGGCACAGTGGTAATGGCTTAGCAAAATGGAATTTGACCACTGAAACATAGCTCTGAACAGGAAGTGATTAATAGAAAGTATTAGAGCATCTCTGCAAGTGTTTATGTAATGATAATAATTATGCTCTCGCTGTTAATATTAACATCATCTCTCAAATATTACTCAAGATTTTTTTATAATGAGTCCAAGAACAAAGTGCTGGAGTCTCTTGTACCACATAGAGAATTGTAATTGTCAGCCATTAACTAATTCATTTTTAGGAGCCATATACAGTCATGTATATCATATACTCTACATTTTGGCCCATATTCTTTGAACAACTGTATGAAGAATAAAAAAATAGTTTTTCATCAATTCTACATCAACCTAAGTATACATCACACAGTCTCTTTCTTTATGCTTTTGTCTAACAGATTAAAAAAAGAACTCCATTCCAACAAGTACCCTTTAAGATTTAAAATGGCCCATGTTATGGTTACAGTCTGTGTCATTTTATATCGTGTACACTGACAAGGCAGAGACATATCTAATGCTGTCAGACTGGTTACTTTGGACAAAGTGGGGACTTTACTGTTCCCCAAAGCAGGGATTATATATAATTTAAAGATATATGTGAAATCAAACACATGTTATGTAATATTGATATTGAGATTAAGACACAAGTTCAGAGAAATCTACATAAATAAAATATGTTACTTGTTTTACATTTCTGTCTAACTAACAAGTAGTATTCCCAAACTGAAGACCAGCAATTAAAATCCTATCAAATTTAATCTCTATAAATGATCTCTATGGTGCAATAATAGTTGTCTGTATATTAGACTGAAATGTATGTGATGAAGAAAAACACACTGCTTTTTAAGAACTTGCAGCTCAGTAACACATTTTTTCCATTCACTACCTTAACAGAATCTGCGAAATCAACACAGAGCAACATATAGTCTATATAAAGCACTACAGTGGTGGATGCACAGTTCCCATGGTGTCTGGACCTGTCAAATGCTATTTGACATAACATTTTATATAATGCCTCTGAAATCACCAGCTTGACAGCAGGCAGTCACACTCGCACAAGCATAAACACATTCATATGTATGCCCATGCACATGCACAAACATCCACATACACAGAAGGAGAGTCGTGGTGTGAAGAGACAAACAAAAAATGAATCCCAGACAGATGGTTTGTAGTGGAATACAAAGAGGCTAAAGATTAGGGGTAAAGCTGTACACATGTTGAGATGCCAAAACACTGTGGCAATGGCATTGTTTCATGAGTTTTATTATGTGTCAGATGGCTTTGTAAGTTGAGGAGGGGAGGTAACGGCTCTCCACACATACCACACATCATATTATAAATAACCAGTCATGATCTTTGTCTTGTGTCTTTAAACCACACCTACATTTTCAATTATTGGACTCCAGGTTTGCTAACACCTGACTCCAGCTGACATATAGTTCAGCTTAAATATTGGGTTAGTTTATATTTCTGACTTAGGTGAAGATTAGATGACAATTCATAACCAATTTGTGCAGAAAACCTGGAAATTCACTAACCTTTTCTTGACACTGATAGATGTAAGCCCGCAGCTATGTTCATACAGATAATTATCTGGATTGTATTGCAAAACAGAGAATGGAGAGACGAAGATAAAGAGAGAGAGAGCTTTTGCTTTTTTGTAAGACAGCAAGAGTATGAGGATGATGTAGATGTACGTTTACATGGAGATATAGTCTCAAGGGTTTGTACAGTGTATCCTGTTACTCATAACCTGTCTTCATTTCTCTTCCCTCAGGCTTACAAATACAGCTGCTGCACTGTAGAGATGATACTTTGCTTCTCGCTCCACAGGTTGCTATGGTGATCACTGACCTGAGGAATATGTAAATCACATCTGCGTGCATTTTAGAAACAATGCGAGGGACATTTAATTATTTTCTGTAAAATAATGACAGACTTTTATCACATAAACCTTTTGATACACAGTATGTATGCACTGCGTTTCGGGCAACTTTTGCCAAGAACACTTTTGAGCAGTTATGTTGTGGTAGAGCTTAAAGGATGACCCAATTAATTGGTGGATAATTTGTTATTATATGAATTTCCATTTCTCAAATTAATGTAAGTAAAAGTAAAAGTAACTAAAATGTGTTTGCAGCTTCTCAAAAGTGAATACTACTATTACTATCTCCATAGTAAGTGCTAATAGTAAAGTTAAGATCTTGTGTTTTGAACTGTTGGTTGAATTAGACAATGAATTTGAAGATGCAAACATGAACACACTTAACAAAACAGACATTTACCTGATGATTTTAAGAAACTCTGATGATCTATCTTCATCTATAATCAAATGTATCATTATCACTAATGCTGTCAAAATAGTCAAACAGTATCAAGGCTATAATTTTGACTTATGCATTAAATACAATTATATTTCATGTGTATGAGTCTGCAAGGACAATAATAAAGTAATAAATAAAAGTACTGAGGCAATCTGTATTTTTGCTGTAATATCCTAAATATGCCCAAAAGGCTTAATGCATCTTCACACAGTAATCTTCATGTATAGCACAGAAAAACACTCTGCACTTGCATACATCTGCAAGCTTAAAGACGTGCCTCTGTCTGGGATTGATTATTTTGTCAGTCTGTGTACATCTCACACACAGATACATAGACACCAGGCTTTCTGGAGCATGAAATAAGCTTTCCTAGGGAACAGTGAAGAAGAGAGTGGCTGATGTCCCCTGCTATTTGTTAATTAAATACGTGCAGTTCTCATCTTAAAATCGTAAATGTCACCTCAGAGCTTCTGGCTACCGTTCCAGTTCTTCCTTTTGGTTATGGCTCTTAAGTAAAATGTGGAGGAGCAGGCTGAGTAATGCAACACTTGGCCATACTCTTAATAAGACACTGGAAGTGAAGGGCTCTGTAGTCACAGAGGTAGACCATTCATTATTTAATGTAATGTAATAGAAAAAAAGCAACTGTCAAAACATTTTCCCAATAGTTTATTTTCTTAAACAGATAAATTGATTTTCAGTTCTCCTCCCCTCTATCTGCTTCTTTTGCTGTTGTATTACACCCAAGAATGTGTGATGTTGTTTGTGTGATGCATGCATGTGTGTATATATGTGCATGTGTGTGATGTGCTCTGGACTGTGATGAGCTAAGAGGAGGCAGCTTGACGATAAGAAACATATCAGTGCTCAGCACCTGCCTGCCTGCCTCCTGAATGACTGACTACACAAGCTGATTGCATGTGGAGTCCCTCTCATTGTCACAGCAAAAATCCCCCAAACTCTTACGAGGAAATAAAGTGCAGCGTTCAGACATGAATACTTGATTCTGCCAATGAATGCATTTTCTCCTTGCATGCTGTGAAAATTAACCACATCAAACAAATTGAAGTTGAAACAGAATTTTCATTATTTCTTGTTTTGACTTCAACCTGATCAGTGCTCTGGAAAGATGAGAAGTTGAAGCTTTGAAGATAAAGCAGCCCCTTGCCTCAAAAACAAACAGTTTTGTGTGTGCCTCAGTACATGTGTCACTGTCTAATCAATCGCTGCAGTATTTATGCTGACAGGTTAGCTTCTTTCAGTACAGTTTTATGATTTTCAGATTATTTTATCTGTTATAATGGCCCTGCCAACACTGATCATGTGTTCCCAATACAAAAATACACATCTTTTTAGGTGGACACTGTAAATAGCTTTTGCATTTTCTACAGCACCTAACCTTATTACCTCGAATGGTTCATAAGCACATACAGTACATGTTTCTTTCTATGTCTGGTGTGTTTTTTGTCTGCAGCTCAGCGGAACAGCAGAAAGAAGCTTATAAATGACTTTCACTGCAAAGTATCACGTAGCGCAGCTAATAATTATCTTAATACAATCAGACATTCGTTTATCCTAGACTTCGAGTAAAAGGGTTGAGCATACGCTTGCTTACCTGCACCTACTTATCCACTTACTTTGTATAAGGAAGCTGGAAGTGTAAAATCAGTTTAATGTCCAACTAGTCCATCTGCCTCAGACATTTGTGTTCTCACATATAGCTCCTCTTGGTAATGTCAGGTAATGTCTAAATAAGTTCATGTTACAGCGCATGTCTGAAAAAAGTCTAAATTACACAACCAACCAATCTTCGAATTTCTCCTTCCAATGTCCAAGTGCATTTAAACACACGCTGTATTACACTAACTTCTCAGTGCCCCTGTCACAACAGTACCATTTTGCAATCAACTTTGCTTTCTCAAACTTTACACATGGCTGAGCACAGGCTATCACACCAAACTGAAGAGGAGAAGAAGGGTGAGGAGACGAGCTGTGACAATTAGCTGAGACAGGGCCAGGGCCTCGATGAGAGGAGGAATCAGCAGCCATTCCATATTTCAAGCGCAATTGCAAGCCATCTGTAAATCCAGTACTTACACAAAGGTGTGATTTTTAATATTAAATGTTAGATAAGACGTTAACAGCATCTTCTACCTATGATGAAAAGGAAACATTATATTTCTGATTCAAAGAACATCTGAAACTACTACAAAATTACAAGCTTTAACAAAAGAGACCTATAACACAATTATATTTCTCCAATTCTCATTTTCACCATCATGGTAAAAATGTTCCCCAGCTCACTGTAAGTGCAGTGCACCACTCTTTATGCAACAGAGACAATTTCTCTGATTGATCCCTACAAATAGTCCTGCAAAAGGTTCAATATGACAGACCACCAAGAGCATTACCTGCAATCTTGTTGATTATCTCCACATTCACATCGATTATCATGTGGTTCTCTCTCCCCTCATACTCAGTTATCACTCAGCGGTTGCTGATAGGGAGCTACGTTATTGATCGCAGCACATTAACAGGGATGAAAGTGCACGGTTGCAGCCTGATTTATCACATCTCTAAGCTAAGCCATCACCCAGTAGGCTACCAATACTTGCAACTGTAATAAACATCTACAGGTACACTTTTATCTTGTATAAAATGTATTCAGGGAGGTTATTAGAGGGTGATTAGGTGTATACAGCATTTTTTACAAAATAATCAAACAATTTAAAAAGACATTTATAACAGGTGCAACATTAATTGTTCTGGTATATAATAAAAATGCTAAATTTACTCAGCGTGGTGCTGCACCATTTTGCACCACCAGCTGGAGCAACTAAGAAACATTTGTTGGTGAAATGGTCAATAAATCATGGCTGTATTAGGAAAGTATCATGTAGATTTAAAGGAGTGGATTAGCACTTAAAGAAATTGAGCGTGTTTATTACTATTTGTAAGATATCAAGAAACTGTATTTTCAAATACTGAACACTCTACAACTAATTCTAGTAACTGAATTATACATGACAATGACAACCACAACAAGAATTGCATGCAGTCAAAGGTTCTGCATAAATGCAATAGTCAAGTCCTCTTTAGATATGTACAGGCTACATATTCCTCTCTCCTCTCCTTTGCCCAGGGTCCATTAAATGGATTAAAGCAGTTAGAGCAGCCAAGCATATATTCATTTCCTCCACACTGAGAGTGAGAGCCGCAGACAGCATATTATGGGGTGTCACAGAATGCCTGGTCCATCTCCCAGATCAAAATTGTAAGATTAAAATCTTTAGAGCAGATAAAATCATGTTCATTAAACAGCTTTGTCTATTTAATGTTCTGTGCTGTGTTTGTATCATTTTCCCCCATAATAAGCAGGTATTATTGTATCATGCACATATGAGAGAAAAGATGTATGAATGTATTCAAATAAAAATATGATGGAAACTGTATTGAAAATATAAAAATAATAAAGAATTAAAGATAAGGATAAATTAGAAACACTGAGAGAGAGCATGCCTATTTTGTGAATATAACACCTGCATAAGCTTCAAAACAACAAAATGATACTCAAACACGTGACTCATGTATTTGATGTTTCTTCCTAACATAAGACAAATTTGTTATCACTGAGGGTAAACCTGCTTATTGTTGCTTTACTTTCTGTGATTCATTCTTGAGGTGTTGTGATATCTTCTGTCTGACTACAATGATGAAAGAGACACTTGAGCAATAATCTATGTGCAAAATTTGATCAAATCAATAAGTTCCCAATGACCAGTTAAATTTGCACTAACAAAATGTTGTTTCTGTCCTCCATCTAAGGTGTGGTTAACGTTGCAGAAGTTTCACAACAAGCACACAAAACTGAGTCAGCATGAATGCAAAACATCACACAAATAATAGAATCAGGTTGCTACTGTATGGACTACACTGCAAGATAAATACATACAATATTACCTTTCTAATATCACTTTTAATACATGCTTTTTATTAAAGTTCTGGCAGAATCTCTGACTAGAGTTGCGTACGTCTGAGAATACTGAGATGCACAGCACAGAGAATCTGATGTACAATAAGTATAATGTGTGTCGTTCTCACTTGTCACTCTCTCAAATAAACACTGTTTTATTTGTGTTAATTAGCACATAATAAAGGTCAGGGAAATATTTCTACTGAATTCTGAAAAAAGTTAACACAAGTCATATTTCAAGAGTTGACTTGAAAATGAAATCCACAATCTTTTATTGACGTAATTCAATTTGGCTGTGCTGCCTAAACATAAATACAAAGATGTGAATTATGCTTTAACAGCAAGGGAAAACAAATGAAATATGCAGACCTTAATGTTATGCAGATATTGAATTCTCACTCTCTACAGTATCTGCATCAAATTACTGCTTAAGTTCAAATGCAGGTCACTGAATACATTTCCTTACTTTTAAAAACACTTTGGAGTAGCTAGTTCAACAAAGCATTTGAACAGCAGTTAAAAGTTTAATCTGATGAATACACCAAACCACATTTTAAAGCTACTAGAAGATGCATATAACATAATATGTGACATTGATGTGATGATGCTACTGCATTACACCACTGCCTGAACCACCACTGAAAAGTCCTTCTTGGAAAAATAATCCCCAAAATATGTTACTATGATTGTTGTATCAAATGGCTTGTGAAATAAGTTTCTATATATGATATGTTATTGACAACAACTGTGACAACACATCAGACAACCTAAAAAATACAATAAAAGCTGCACAATTGCTGCACAGCAACAAACGGGAACTTGGGAAGAATCTAGCCTGGCTGGACTCAAACAGGCAGGCAGCAGGAGCACAGCAACTCAACAGGCCAGATAATTACGCACCCTGATGGAACAGCCACTTGGTATTCTCTGCACACCCACTAAAACATACCAGCACTAGATAAGTCAGGAGAGGGAGCAGGGAGAAAGAAAGGGAGGGAGAAGCTCCCAGATCAGCCGGAGCCAGACAGCATGGAGGCTCAGTTACAAATCAACCCCATGCCGTGGTCTGAACCTGACATGTGGAGCCTTTTGACAGCCATAACACATGCTGAAGGACCACAGCTGACATGTCACTCATGCGTAATCTACATAATCATCAAAATTATGTCTTCATATCAATAAACATAAGCACTCTCTTAGACAAAAAGCTGTTGGGGAAAAAACAGTGGGCTATATCGTCATGTGATGGCTTAGCAGAGTGGTCAGACTGCATATTGTGGTTAATGAGGTGTTCTATTAGTGTGTCCACACCTTGTCATTATTACATGAAAGATATGCGAGCTGTTATAGCAAAGCTTATTATTCTTCAGCTTCATTTGTTGAGGTGTGGAAATGAAAGAGGAGGAAATCCGATTTTGTGCAGTTACACACATTGCATAAAATAATATTACAGAAAGAGTCTGTGTAAATGTGTGAGTCAGGAAAAATATGTATCCTGTGTGAAATGCACAACTGAATATCAGAATCACAAATATAGAAACTGAAATGCTGCAGACTGTGGGGAGAAGACCACTTTATTGGTAGTCACTAAAGGGCAGCGGTGGGAGGGGCATGTGGCTGATATCTCATGGGTGGCGGCAACAGGAGGAGGAGGGAAGGCGGCCATGCTGTATTTCGTAGAGAATAAGTGTCACTCTGTGTCGTTCCGCTGTCAGGAGAGCTGCTGAGAGCTGTGTGCTTCACTGAAGGGTGACAGCAAAGAGACAGAGCCGCTCTGCTGCTGTCATGGCCACTCTGCCTCTCAGTTTTCAGCTGCCGGCAACTGGCTAGTGGAACTGGCTGCAGGCTGCTGGAACTCAGCGGCTAATCATGTCATTGTCACTATGTATATGAAAGTTATACCCAAAGCCAACTGTTAGCTAATGGTCTAATTTACAACCTTTCGCTAAAATGTGGAGAGAGCTAGGATTGATTGTGTAAAGGTCAGGCGTATTAGCCTTTGGTGAAAGCTTGGCCACGCTGCCAACATTTAAAACCTCTGTCTTATTTACAGTAATTCTATGTCTTGAAAGGTTATGTTGGGTAAATAACAAGATATAGATCAGGAATGAAAGCTGAAACAGGCACTCAGCCTTACAGTGCGGATTCCCATTAGAGCACAGCACAGGCTGGTTGATTTTGAGGACAGAATAATTCTATACAGGCATGACTTTCTCCTTCCAGCTCTTGACTGATGAATCAAATGTAGTCAAGTGGAACCTCCCCAGCCTGAGAACATAGATTCAAAATAACCAGCCAGGGAAACAGCATCTCCTCTCTATCTAAGGGAGCTTGTTGGACTATGACGGCTGATTTTTTTTCTCCACTGCTGCTGCTATTTCACTATATACACTTTATTGCTTATTTCTGAGCTATGTATTTGATTCAATATATTTCTGTTTTGCCACCATATAGTTTAATTTAGGTTCTAAGTTAAATCACCATTGCAACTCTGTTTCTCACCACCAAAACATTATAATAAAAAGAATTGCGCACATACTGAATAATGTAACTAATTAGAGCTACTAGTATGTTTTAATGCATGTAACTATTATTTACTTCAGTATTTATGTCCAATAATTTAGTATTGTTTAGGAAATATTTCCACTTTTTCATTCAGTTTTACCTTTTATTCATTGGACTAGTAAGTAAAATCTGACTCAGCACATCACTGGTTAATGTTCTCTGCATCTACCACTCATGTAGATGGAATTTTCCTTCAGCCAACCAACAAGTTTCATAGATGGGTAAAATGGACCCAAATGGAAGGTTAAGAAGATTGCCTCTGTGGTATTCACCAAACCCCTTTGCTATGGACATCCACACTTGGCTGCTCCCATCTGTCTCAGTTTAAAAGCCAAACCTTGCAGTTGAAATTTTCATATAAGCTCATAGTGGTTGTGGATTATGGCATTATGTAAACAACCACAGGTAGGCAAAGCATTCTCAGTTTCCTGTTAAAGTGGCAAAGAGACTGACCTCTGTAAAACCTAAATCGTGGGTAAATAAGTGCAAAGACTCAGCAGCATCAGATGATTTTATCATGGGTCCAGTGTGCTGGATTCTGGAGCTAGAAAGTGATGAATGTATATTTACAACTGCAATCAATGCTACACAATTTTGGCTTTCATCAAACAGCACCATTATGTTTGCTTTAATATTTAGGACTTCAACAGAGATAATGCAGACTCTCTGCAGGGGTACTGCAGACTTTCAACAGTATTAAAGCCCACCCTATGCCCTCTATAAATATTGCCTTTATGGCCAAGGAAGTGAGAGGATGCTGTAACAAGCCATTACATGGATGAGCTACATCTCTTAACCTCATCCACCTCTTTATCAACCAAGATCCTGCTCAGTGACCTGCAGAGACACTCAGAGCTGAACATCTGTTTACCATCTCCCCTTCATGACAAACTGAATCTTATAACAACCGAGACTAACTCTTATAACCATTGTGCTGTCCCTCCTCTCCACAGCATTTCTGTCTGTCTGCATAACAGACGGAAGGCCAGACTATTGATCTGAACTCAATGAAGCAGATTCAAGGTCTTTACAGCAAAGCTTTGTTTAAGTGACTCTGGCTGGCAGAGAAACTGATTGTAAGGCAAAGTTTTGTCATAGTATTGAGGGTGTGTGTGGTGGTCCAATGAATGGTGCAGCTGTGTAGATTTGAATTACTGCATAAACTGAAGGACAACTGTCTATTTTCTTTGTAGAAACAAGATTACAATTAGTGATTATTTTTTGAGTTATCAGTTTATCTGCCAATTATTCTCTAATTCAATGTATTAATCAATTTGACTCTTTAATGTCAGAACACAGTGAAGAATGCCCATTAATATTTGGATGGTATAGTCTTGTCATATACGTTAAAGAAAAGTGTAATTGTTTGCTTATAAATTACTAAAACAATGAAACAATTATGAAAAAGGTTGTGCATTCATGTTCTGTCAAGTCAAATAACAGATTGATCACCCACTTAAAAAAAGTATGTCATAATTATTTTGGGCTATTATGTGCACATATCTTCTGCTGCTG
>JAUBNQ010000002.1:9115381-9146632 GCA_032353495.1 Ctenopoma kingsleyae | reverse complement strand
ATATGCTCTTAATGTGGAGAGTAGACCTCAAAGGCCTCTGTATATCAGGCTTATTGAACAACATGGCAGCACTGCAGAGAAATTCCTTTCTAAAGGTTTCTGAGCAAGTCAGAGAAGTCATAACCACTCAATTATATCTGCTTGACTGGTAGGTTTTGTAGCTTTTTATTTATTATAATTTTATAACAACTCATACCTGAAGTATTGGGCGGTGTGTAGCTGTGTGTAGTGAATATGTCTGTGTGTAGTGAAGCACACAGATGGAGGGCTGGTTGCATAGATTTGGAGTCTCATGCTACTGCTTGCTTGAGTCCCCAAGGGTGCATATTAAGCTTTACTTACTAAAATTAGTTGTATGTAGTTTGTTTATTCTTGTTTTATCTGGTTTGACTTAAAGAGGCAACAAAAAAAGACGACAGATAATTACGTAAACACATCAATTAAATCCAGAGAAAACTATTAAATAATGTAAAAATCTTTATGTAGCATGCCATTCTTATTTCTCCATGTTTCTGAAACCCTACCTACAGTTAAATTCAGCACAACATAACCACAAGCTTTATAGCCTCCAACATGTCCACAGAGCTGCACCAACACCCTTCTGGTAACATGAAAAACAATACAAAAGATCATTGCTTGAGATTCATGTGATCAACAATTAATCAATTTGTGGCTCCCACTTCTGAACACCTGATAAGGCTGGAACTGAAATTGTTGCTGTATGAAATGTAGTGATAGCTCAGTGATAAACCTGTTAGAATGGAGGCCTCTGAGGACCGAACGTAAAAGGTCATTCTTCCCAGACCTTGAGGCCTGGTCAGCTGCTGCAGGCTGGGACTCTGGGGCAAAGCAGGTATCTGCCGCCCTGACCTCCAGTGCCAGAGGAAATGTTGGCATCTGGCCACAGTGGCTGCAGGGTGATCGGAGAGCGTCTGGCTCGTCCTTTCTCCCTCACAGCGGCCACATCACTATTCTCACCCACCCACTCTCTCTCCGTTCACCCGAGCTTCGACAAAGTACCAAGAGCTGTAGTCCTAGCAACGGGCAGACCTGCCAGAGCCCTTGGGGATCATTTCTTGACAGAATTCCTCTGTGTCCTCTCTCAGTAAAAGGTCGGCCCCTTTGCTGAATGGTTGTTTATCTTCGCAGACATGTAAGGTTTAGTGTCCCCTGGCTACCTTCATTGCTCTCCCTTCTGTTCAGTTTTTCTTCACCACTTATTTAGAATGCCAAAAATTATCTCTAAAAAAGTGAGGAATTTAAAGCAGTAAATTCTGTGTGGTATCCACAAAGCAAAACAAAACACAGCCAGAGGAGGATGTAATCGTATGTAACAGTTAAGTATGTTTATATAACAACACTGCACAATTTCTGTATTTCAGCTTTCTGAGTAGATCTTGATATGCAGAAAAAGACTCAGGGTCTGTCAGACTACAACAAGGACTATATGAGCAATGGACCAGGTGTGAGAGAAGACAATTTCACGGATATTTACGTATATTAAGGTCACAAATCCCCTGCACTGACGACGACATGTTGCAGGATTACTGACATTCGTAATGACACACAGCAAACACACACACACCTGATGAACAGACAGACACTGGCACCTCCTTAAAGATCCAACAGAATGCGTGTCCTTCGTGCAACTGGAGAGGGAGGGAGACAGATGGTAAAAAGAGGGAGACATTAGAGGTACAGACACAGGGAGAATAAATGAGGTGCACTGTCAAACTCCATCGGGAGAATCGCTGGAGAAAATAATCATTCAAAATCAAAAATATGTAATCCTTTCTAAGAGGGAGAAACAGCTGCTGCGGCACCATTCCTCACTGCTGTGCACCTTTGATAAAGACAGATTATTCTTCGTAGTCAACAGAATATTGAATATCTTTTTTTTTAATGATAGTATAATTGAAATTGAAAGCTCAGGCAATGTAATGGATTTGTAGTCATGGACTGAGCTCAATAGGAAGCCTATCTACAATACATCAACCCTCATCTGATACAATGACACAAGGTAGAGATCAGTAATGCATCACTGGAATTGTAAATGAGCCACACTCCCTCATAAGCCACTGTTATCAGAAACAACAAGTGACAAGAATATAAATCTGAAGTATTGACTAATGTGACTCAGCCTCCTGTTACTGAGTTTGTTCTCTGCCTGTGGCACTCAGAAAGGTATTTGCTCTCAACAGTGTATCCCTGCATAATAATCCAGAGCAGTGCTGCTGTGCTCTTTATATGTCTCTTTCTGTTTTAGCCCATCTGTGCCATTAACATTACAATCAGTGTCTCATCTTTAGTCAGCAATCATCAGAGTCCTATGTCACAGATATGAGCATAAATATCTGGCTCTCTTTCCCTCACTCATCATTTCCATCCTCTTTCTTTTTTCTTTTTTTCTTTTTTTTTTTGCAGTCATTTTTCTGCCACAAACACAGAAACCCACGTGCCACATACACACTCACACACAGTCTTTCGGTAATCTTGCTTTCACTGCCTCCCACACAGGCATCCGTAAAAGAGCATGTGTGGTTCACAGCAGTAGCTTGGTCCACACTGGCAGAGACTGGCAGATTCAGAAACTTTAATGTGTTAGATACCCTGCGTGTATTATAAGTCCTTGAGAATTGCAGTTTTTCTAAAAGCCGGTCTCAAATGTCAGATGCTTTTTACAAAAATACATACAATACAAAAAAACATTTTTCAGTGCAATACAGAACAGAATGTGTTGTTGAACTGGTAGATCTTGAATGTTTTCAACATTTTACAGTTTTCTATTTAGAATTTTATTTTTCTGTGTAGCAGCATTCAAGACAAACTGTGGTTTCAGGCCAAAAAACGAAAACTACAAACCAGTATTTTTACTGCAAAGCAGACTGGGTATCTAATTTCTTTGCTTGTATACCGTGTTGCTTCTTTTCTACTGTGCAGGTGAATGATTGCGAAACAGAGAGAGGCCCTTGCAGTACGTCCCTCTCCCATGCTGCTCCCTTCTCTCAGGGGATGGCCAAGGTCCAGGATGGACACACAAACGAATGTGACAGGTAAAGGTTGCTACAAATAATCTGGACTCTTTCCTTGTACAAACAGCACATTTCTCAGTCTCCAGTTTAAAAAATGCATGTAAATATTAATTTGTCCATTTAAACATAATTTTATGTGTGCAGCTCTGCAATGTTAGAGAGCCAAGATGGTATGGACAGTGGTACCCTAAGTCCTGCCTCAGCTCGACAGGTCACCATCCAGCGCCACCCGAATCAAGGCTTCGGCTTCATTGCGGGCAGCCAGAGGCCTGTCATTGTACGCTCTGTCTCCGCTGGTTAGTCTGTATATGTATGTGAGAAGAAGGGACAGCGATAGAGAATACAGGGAAAAGAATCCTATGATGTCCTTAAAGAAACTTTCCTTTTCACTTTACTGAATGTGACTTTGTGTCCCATTGTATCTGCAGACGGGCCCTCTTTTGGAAAGCTTCTCCCCGGAGATCAGATCTTGGCCATTAACGAGGAGACGGTGAGCGACGCGCCTCGAGAGAGAGTCATAGACCTTGTAAGGTAACATCCTTTACTGTACCAGGAGGGAGGGGGGAGGTGGGGGAGGGTACGGGCCAAAGGACCATCAACACGGGCAAGAGGGGGGAAAGAGGACATGGGTAAATCAAGGGGAACAAATTGTTTCTTATTGCTGTTGATGTGTTACATCAACACAAACTTGTGGATGAGTCAGTCCTTTTGCAGCTGAAGGACACTGAGGAAATGGCAGATATATACTGGAGAAGCTCTCTAAATACCATGTCGTCCGTGGAATTATCTAACCCACTCCACTCTCTGTTGTCTCTCCATAGACGCTGCAAAGACACTATAGTTCTTACTGTGCTGCAGCCCCATCAGGTAGTATAATGGGACACTCACTCTCTTTCATGTTCCCCTCCCAGAGGATTCCTCTTACTCTTCATCAGTCTTAACACTTTTCCTTTCACTCTGAATCATACAAAGACACTGCACTATATTCTGTTCCACCAGTGCACATGAATGCAGTGCAGACATGCAGTAAATGTCTATTCATGGTCACGCCTACACATTAGAGTAATTTATTTTCCTGGTAAACCCTTTCAGCAGCTATGTGGGCACATATACACCTACATGAAACTTTTATTAAGATTGGGTGTGCATTCAACCACATAGAGAAAATAGATAAGTACCATTTATTTAACCTGAACTGGACATATTTAGAAATACAAATATGAAAATGTGATTTAGTTTTCAATTTTATCATCCAGAGCCTACACGTATTAGTGATTGAGTATGCACTGAAGTTACTAACATTTTTATTGTGCTCAGACCAACAAGAAAATTAAGGGGGGGGTTCCTATCTTGCTTCTTTTCCACAGTCACCCAAGTCTGCCTTCATAAGTGCAGCCAAAAAGGCCCGCCTGCGAACTAACCCGCCCAAAGTGCGCTTTTCAGAGCAAGTGTCCATCAGCGACCCAGACTCAGTAAGTTCAACTTGACATGACTCTCTGTGAGATATGCATGAAAACATATGACGTTACCCTGGCCCTCCCTCTCCAATTATCAACAGTCATAAAAGCTTCAAGTATACTCTCTCCATCCTTATTTCAGTCTGAGCTTCTCTACTTCGAGTCTTTGCTTTAGCGGTTTGGTTTCAAATAGACTATATTGCTTTTCTGATATATTATTCTTATATATTGCGCATCTGATCAATTGCTTTCAAATGTTTGTGGGTTTTGGGTTTTAGTGGCAGTTGCACATGGCAGAGTTTTCATGGTATCAGGTAAGTAAAGTTTCTAGTTAATAGACCTAAACTAAACTAGACTCATTAATTGAATGAAATTGGAGACAGGTAGGCTTGGTTTTAATTTTTTTTTAAACATTTCTCCCGATTGATTACGTCTCAAAGTGTAGAACACAAGCCACTGTTGATGCACAGGAGGGAGAGGGGGACGCACTCATTGGTAATTATCAGATGTTTCAGCCAGAAACCCCTAACCTGTGGCGAGACATTTTTTAATCTTTATTCCCAATGGTCAGAAGCCACAGACTGCTATTGATCATCTGAATGGCTTATTAATGATGGCCAGGTATTTAAGTGATGAGGCCATGGTGCTGAGATGTGATTTGCCTCTCATTACACTTTCCCTGCATGTGACAAGTCAGTCTACTTCACCCTCACAAACAAAGAACAAAGGTAATGGTTTGCAAAGGGAAGTGATAGACCTGTTTGTGCTGTGTTTCTTCACTTAATGCTGCAGTATGGAGAAAGATCTGCTTGCTTATAACTCAGACTTTAGTCTCTTCCAATCTGCACAGAAGAACAGCTTGTTGAGCCTTCTGAATACTTAAGTTCTCCAAAAACAGACTGCTGGGCATCTGCTGTGGACACAACTCTACATTTCAGCTGATGGCATTTTTTAAGATATATTCTTGCGATAAATCTACATCCCGTTTACTGTGAGCAGTAATGTCTTTTCTACTTACAAATAACATGATCAGATAAAAAAAAGAAGAAATACAGAACAAATATAGGGATTCATTTTGTTTTAGTCCACAGTTTTGGAGGATTTTGTTTGGGCTGCAAGGCTGTATCCTACAGCGTCTGTGCCACATGCCGCATTAAACCCTTCAGGCTTGTCTTATTACATTAAGATACATTCTTTCCTCTGATCACAACGGTGGTTCTTTGAAACTACATATTGAGAACAGAGTCATTTTCTTAAAAAGCCCCCAGCAAGATAAAGAAATTAGACAACAACAGGGTAGAGGGAGTGGCTGTCACATTGCAGCAAGAATGAACTGAACTGCATATTATAACTTTTATTCTAAAGAGTGCTTTGACTAAAAGCAATGACCTTGAATCAGGCTTCTCCTCTTGTGCCACAACTCATGCAACTCTGTGGTGAATACTTTCATTTCAATCCCACCATCCAATTTTCTTTGCATGGCATACATATTGACTGGATAGACTGGAGAAATTGAATAAGCCGTTCTTTGATCCTGATACAATGAATAAGGTGGGCATCCTGAGGCAGAGTTTTGCTCCTTTTCAGACTGCCCAGAGTTCAGTAAAGTATCTCTCTAGTGTTCACATGAGGCATCTTTGTTTAACTCACCTCCTTACTAAGTTTTAATTCTACTCACTCAAAAGCATAACACAAACCCACCATTCAAAATGTATGTGTTGTTATTGTGCAAATAACTTTTAGGTACCATCAATTTTGTCACTAAAACAAAGATGTTTTCTCCCTCAATCTATTTCAGACAATGCTCAAGGACGAATCCTTGCTACTCATACCAAATGTGTTGAAGGTGTTCTTGGAGAATGGACAGATTAAGTCCTTCACATTTGATAGCCGTACTACTGTTAGGGTACGTATACATTACAGTTGTGCACAGTTCAAAAACACTCCATGTGTTCAGTGTTAACACTTTCAAATTATGATTTTTGCCTTATATAAGCTATAAATAATATTTTTTATTGACAGTGGATCACATGACTATGTGTATAAATGGGTTGTCCAGTCTGAGACAAAAACAGAACCAAACTTCGCAGTTCCGTTCAGCATTGCTTTATAGGGGCATTTAAAACAAACAACATACAAAGTTAGTGACTAGCTGGTGAATGTAAATGTTAAAGTGAACACAGTGGAGCATTTAGCATCTAAAGAGCTAAGGCACTGATGGAGATCAATAACAAGGTGAGCAAGAGACCAATATCGGACTTCCAGTTATCAGGTGGCTACAAACACCACTCTATATCTGCAACATGTGTTAAGAGTTGCTAAGGAGTTATTGTCTTAAAAGTGAATAATGTCAGTTTTGTATTCACTGTTTTGTAGCTCCAAAAGGAACTACTATCAGGAGAACAAAAAGAGGAAATTCTATTTCAAATATACTGTTACTACTCAAAGTAGTTTTAGCTAGTGAGACTGTCAAAGTTTCATATGAGGTTCAGCTGAATATTGGAGTGCATCTTGCATGGAATAAGGCCTGTGCATTTTGTCAACATTTCTTACATTGTAGTCAAATGCTGGGGGAAATTTCATACAGCATGCGTTCTAAGCAGAGAGAGTCTTGCAGACCAAGACCTATTGTTATGTATGACCAAAACCACCGATGCTGCAACAAAACAAAAACCAAGGTTAGAACTAACCTATGGCTCAAAAATCTATCAAGGTCTGAACTAACCGGTGCATTTGGAGAATTGTTACACCCCTGATATATAAGAACCTATACTGTAGTGAGAACAGATTCAAAAACTATCCCTAATTAGATAAAATAGATGAAGTAATAAATGAGCATACTATTGTTGACTTTTCGTTGCTTTTCCATGATGTAATATTTAATTTCCATGCATGATAGATGTTCTCAAAGTATGTTTAGGAGCATCACCAACACAATCCATTCACACCCCACACTCAAATATGATTGTCTACACATCAACAAGGACTGTCACATATAAATGAATCATTAAATTAATGCCTCATGCATGCTCATGTTTAAGTTTTTAGCCAATAAATATTTTGAGGAAATAAAAGAAAAAAAACTTCTAGTTTTGTGAAAGGTTATCCCATTGGTTTTTTGGATTTTAAAAATCTCATTAATGTGATTAAGGTTGTAAAGCAACAAATGAATTCAGTCAGACAGAGGTCATTTCTGTCTCTGTGTCTGCCTATAAGATGAGTCTTACATCTCCAAGCAGACTCATTAAATGGACTCTATTAGATTTCAGAAATCTGCTCTCCGCTCATAGTAGGGACAGTGTGGGGAGAAAGGAGAAACAGAAGAGCACTTTGAAGGAGAGATAGAGGAAACCCACTCCTGTCAGCCTAATTAAATGGAATTTCAGCATAAGATGGCTCAGATCAATAAAACGATGCCACAGATTAAATAAATTGCAATAGGATGCCCAATTGTATGCTCATTAGACTGTCTGTTAGGTAAAGACGCTTTCCCACAGTATTTTAAGTTAAAGCCTTCTGTCGGTCCTTCATTTGTTTGTGTGGCTTCCCCAGGCATCATTTAATGTAAACCGCATAGGTCAATACTGCTAAAACTGCTTATTCTTGTTTTTCAGAGACAGATGTTGCTTGACTCACATCAGTGTGTGTCAATTAAATTGTTTAGGGAGAACAACCCATTAATGCACATACAGTGTTTTACAGCTCTTAATGAACCTCCACACTGATACTTACATCCAAACTTCAGGAACGTAGCACTACAATAGAATCTGTTTAAACGTCCATGTCTAAAAAGGGCAAAATATTATCCTCAGGAGAAATGTAATAATCATCTAATCATTTATAGAGACTGATGTGCTCAAGAGTTTGCCCTGCACACTCTGATACACAGACAACATCTTCCTAAATATGATGCGCTCGCTGAAAAAAGCCTCCATACATACACATATTGTTGTAGTAGTATTTACTCTTATTGGAGAAATGTATTTCAAGCTGTATTCAGTTTCCATCTCTCTCCTTCCAGGATGTGATCTCCTCCCTACAGGACCGCCTCTCACTGCGCTACATTGAGCACTTTGCCTTGGTGCTGGAGGCAGGTGGTCTGGACCAGAATCAGAAACTGCACCTGCTGCAGGACAACCAGCCTCTGACACATGTAAGAAACAAAAAACAGGGATGAGTCTAAAAGTCTAAAAACTGTTTAAATTATGGGCGTGCTAAAGGAATTATTAGTATGAAAGTACTAAATTCAAACCTAAACTATTAAGTTAGTAGGTTAGTTGAGTAGTTAGTTTGCCTTTCTGATTTGTGTGTGTATTTGTGAGTTTGATTTTGTGTTTACTGTTGAGGCTATGTCAAGTCAGGAGTCACAACTTGTTCTGTAGTTCTTTGCATTTGTTCACCTTGACACAAGCAGCTGTCCAACAACAATTTTCCCAAGGGATTCAATAAAGTATATTATTATCTATAAATCACTGTGACATTGTAAATATATATGGTGCATCACAGATTCTGTCTACCCTGTTCAGTTACACAAAATGATACTGTGATATTTTTATGTGTGCCTGATGTGGTTGTTATCTATCTGTAACTATTGTATTCCTTCAGGTGGTGCATAGAACCTATTTCCAAGGGATGAAGTGTCTGTTCCGCATCTGCTTCTTCCCCAAGGACCCTGCGGACCTTCTGAGAAGAGACCCTGCTGCATTTGAGTACCTCTATATACAGGTGAAACAGTGTATTATATGGGAACTTAAAATTATGTTTTTCATTCTCACAGTAATGGTGAATATTTGTCTTCTCAAAGAGCAAGGAGTGCCAATAACAAGCTGTTTTTATTTTATTGTTTAAGATACATTTATCTTTTCCTTCTTTAACTGACTTGCATACACCAGAGGCTTTGCTGCAAGCTCTCCAAAAATGCTTTCAGATTAAGTGCAGATATTGAGCAGTCTTATGAATCTGGAAGCTGTCCTGGGCTATTAAATTAATGATATGACTTACAAAAGTCATAGTTTTTAGCAGTGTTGTTTATAATCAATGTTGTTAGCAATGACCTGCGTACAAAACTAAATTTCATCACGTTGTCACAGAGTCGGAATGATGTCATCAAGGAACGCTTTGGCATGGACTGGAAATCTGACATCACGTTACGACTGGCTGCGCTCCATATCTACATCACTGTGTCCTCTGCACGACCCAATCAGAAGATCTCTCTCAAGCATGTTGAGTAAGTCAAAAAAAATGAATTAGCTTTCAAAGGAACTTGTGAGAAATGGTAAAATTGGTATATTGCATTTTCACCTCATTAACAATTCCGTATAGCCTATCAGTAAGTATCACATTGAAGTTTGTTCATTCAGTAACATAAGTGATTAATAATTAATCCCAATAGTAGCCTATTAAAAACTCCAATTAATCCAGGATAATTTTTTCTGTGTCTCGGTGAGACAAGAGATCCACTGCTTTGTGAAATTACATCTCTGCCTCAATTTACTCATTTATTCTTCAGAACCTCAACCTAGCAATTAATCAGTTTCTACTATCACAACCAAAGAAGCAGCACAGCTCCACAGTGCTTTTAATAGACTTAAGTAAGGAGATATGATAGGTTCACTGTGTCTATGCAAAATTCTTTTGTCTCCTCAGTTTCAACATCTCCCCTGGACTCTAACATCTCCACTGTTGTTTTTATTTCCTTTGTGTATAAGTCTGACATCTTTCCCATTGTTCTCTATCACAGAAAAGAGTGGGGACTAGAACCTTTCCTTCCCCTCACTCTGCTTCCAACAGTAAAGGAGAAGAATGTGTGTAAGACCCTGTCTCAGTTGCTGAAGACCTACCAGCACCCCCCACCATCGGGCAACAAGGTTTTTCAGCAAAACTGTTAACTATTTCTGTTTTTTTATTCTCAAAACTAAGTTATGGATTTTTTTTTTTTTTACTTCTTTTAGTTATATGGCAATTATATCACATTTTTTAACAATTGCCAATTTACAGACCAAACTGTCAAACTCTTAATAACTATTAACATTAAAATATCAACATTTTTCAACTTCTATAGAGGAGATTTTATTCTATTTTATCCTATGGCTACGTCTGCTTGATAACCAGTCCTTTATCTTAGGATAAGCCCTTCATCTCTATAAATGCAACTGTTGTGTAATACTTTATTTGGAACATATGTGGCTCAACAGTGCCTCCATGTGGATATAGGAAGTGCTAGAGGAGGATCCCTCTTTCATAGATGATATTATTATTATTCTGTTGACAGGTCCCTCCTCTCCAAGGAAAGCTTCAATACATGCGAGTACTCAATGATCTCCCACCATTTGGAGGAATACTGTTTCACACTGTTGGACTGGTAATACATGTTTGATCTACTGATATTCCTGAAAAATAAGTGAAGACAAATACTTGTAAAAATCCTGTGTTTTCTATAGGATGAGAAACAATCAGCTACCACACTACTAGTGGGTCCTCGACATGGCATTAGCCATGTGATTGACCTGAAAAACAACCTCACAACAGTTCTGGCGGAGTTCAGTAGGGTCACTAAGATCCAGCTGTATCGTGAGAGCCAGGGAGTGGCTCGAGTTGAGGTGACAATTCATGAGGCCAAGGTATAACAACACACAGTCTCTAATGATGCATGCTACAATAAAATCAGATACAGGCAAGAAACATCATAGCCAATCAAGGAAAATGTTCATTATGCTCTTTATTTTACAAAACAGTTTTTTACATTTTATTGGGTCAAAGTGAGCAGGCAATGTTCATTGCCTGTCTGCTAAATAGTCTTCTAATTCCCCTCCCTACCACCCCCTGCAGCCCCTGGTCCTACTCATGGAATGGCCCGATGCCAGTAACTTTGCGTGCCTCATCTCTGGTTACTACAAGCTGTTTGTAGATCCTAAACGGACCATCTACTTTCGGGCCCCTGGTCAGTCTCAGCTGACCAAGGCAGGTATGTTAGAGGTCTTTTTGACTTATAGGGACAATTAGGCAATATATATCTAAAACCTATTGAGAAACATAAAAAATGACTTAAAACAAAACTGTTTATTTTTAAGGTTAAGTATTATTATCAGTGATTTAAAGTTGACCAATGACAATGTCTTCATTCCAGCATCATATTAGTTAGGCAATATTTGACAGTCCTCATTACATGTTCAGTCTACATGGACATTGATCTGCTTCTTCATTGGCTGAAACCATTATCTATAGTAACCAGGCTATCCTGGAGTTACCATCCCATGGTGCCCTCTGCTGTCACTCCTCTCCTATCATCTCCATATTGATTCATTGGAGGGGGGGTTCTCCATATTGGTTTATGCCAAGATAGAATAACATCAGGAAATTATAAAGTGACTTATATTTTTTGCTGTAATCATAAACATTTGCTGTTCAAACATGAACAGATCCTCAGCCATCAACTGTCTCAACCTGTAGCCCACATAAAAGAAGAATCATCATACCATCACATTCCACCAGAATCTAAACCTCCAACCTCAAATCAACTTCCATGTCTGAAATAACAAATAATCCTCATGTGACCACCAGCTGTTTCCTCTGCTATCCCATCTGGATCTTCTCTATCGACACTAGTTCTTAACACCTCAAACTCTCCACTGCTCTGATAATTCTATCCTCAGATTACAGAAGCTCCCACCATGTCCACCCACGTTCAGGGGCAACCAGCTTGCCAAGTGGAAGTCGGCGAGGGGACGAGAGGGAAAGCTCACACAGGGAGTCAGGGTCTTCAAGGGCCCTAGTTCCAGCAGAGCCTCAGCATCTAGGCCTGTGCCATGTCCATCTTCAAGAACACCAACAATTTCAAGAGTTACAAACCCACACTATAGCTGAACTTGACATCAATGAGAACTTTATCTCTCA
Organism: Ctenopoma kingsleyae; assembly: GCA_032353495.1. Taxonomy (NCBI): domain Eukaryota; kingdom Metazoa; phylum Chordata; class Actinopteri; order Anabantiformes; family Anabantidae; genus Ctenopoma; species Ctenopoma kingsleyae. Next base: position 9,134,250 of record JAUBNQ010000002.1, on the reverse strand, counting down.
AGAGCCCCCTGGGAGGCCCCGCACCAAGTCAGACCCCATTCAGCAGAGTACAGAAGAAATAGCTGGAGTTTTAGAGAGCCCAGCAGTGGACAATGCAGGATTTAGAGTCCGAGCTCAAACAATGGGGCAATCTCAGAAAACCTCTCGATACTTCTGTGACTCATGCAAAGCCAGGTTTAGAGCAGAGGGTCTATCACCAGATATGAACATTACTGGGAGCTCTGGAAAACACTGCTCCAGTGCTTGTGCCTCCAGAGATGGAGGCGCTGTTGACCTTATGGCTCTTCCACCCCCAGGCAATGAGGACGAAGAGGAGGCAGATGGTGGAGGAGAGAAGCTGCAACCACCACCACCTGCTATTGCTGCCCCACCACCTGGTTTTAGGGACAACAGTTCAGATGAGGATGACCCAAAGAGAGGGAGAAGGGCTCGAACTAGTGCCAGTGGAGGGGTCGCCAGTGGGAAAATAGTCCAAGCCAAGGAAGATGTTCCTGTGACACTGATTGATAATGTGGCCACAAGAACAGTCCGAGATCATGCCCAGGAACTTGATGATGCTCTGGTGTCCACCTTACAGGCCCTAGAGGCTTTGGCGGCTTCTGAGGACTACCCCCATCACCCTCAACAACCAACACAGACTGCAGGTCAACAACCTCAGTCATACCACAGCCCACACTTACTTAAAGAATAAAAACTGTTTTGATAAATTAATATTACAAAATCACGAATATCCTTTAATCAATATCCGTGTAATATGGCAAGAAACTTTTGCAAGACAATTTTGTGGTGACGATACTTAATAATAATAATAATTATAAAAACAAGGTACAATTAAGCTAGATGGTTTCTTCATTTCTACAATACATATTATACATATTAATACAATAACTTGAACTAGAATAATAAGAAAGCCAAGATAAAAATATTATGGACTACATCATGTTAAGGTGAATGCAGAAACAACAACATTGCAATATTGTAATGCCGTATACAGTTACCAGCACAGAAAAAGAGCATTTTTTTCAGGTTGACTTAGGCAAGTACACCAGTGCATAGATCAGTCTGGAAAGGCTTTGAAGTCTGATAATCAAGGACAAATTTTGAAAGTATTGCAAAATTATTTTGCTGTTCTGTGATGAAGGTTAATCTACTTAATTGGAAATATATATTTTCAATAGAATATTTTATAATATTTTCAACTACAGTAAAACACTATGATACCATTTTAATATTCTGTGTAATTTATATTTTTCTTGATTACACTAACAGTGTGCTGTGTTGCCTTCCTTTTTAGGGCTGATTGTCTTAGCTGCCATTACACCTGAGTCATCACTGGACTCAGGCCATGAGACCAACTCCTCCGAATTGACAGATGTTTCTGAGATGGTGTCAGCTATGAAGCAAAATCAAAACCAGGCCTACCTGTTAGCTCACCATATCAACAAAGATCGTATCCTCTGCCGACGTGACTTTCCCCTGGCTATTCCTGGTTGCACCACAAAGACCATAGGGACTGGGGCCTTCTCTGTGGGTCAGATTCGTGCTGGCTGTCCACCCAAGCAAGTAATCCTCAGTAAGACTGTTCCCTTTAAAGTCAGTCCCAGTCAAGACTCTGCAATACTGAGCGTTGTGGCAGAGCAAGGGATCAGTGAAGACACTACTCAGAATGATCAGAAAGTAGAAATGAAAGCAAACTCTGAGTTCACCAAAGCAAACAGCCATGATCCCCCTTCTAAGTCACCCGAAGAACTTAAAGTGTCTGATTCTTCAATGATAACTCAAGTCAGTAAAGACCAGAAGCTATCAAATTCTTCTGGGGAGACACTGTGCCAAAATCTTCCTGAGGGTGTAAAGGAGAAGACAGCAGCACCTTGTAATACAGATTCTAGTAACAAAGCCTTATCAACCCTCTTGCCTGTGGACAGAACCTCCTCTGCCAAAATTTCGCCCAGTAATATGTGCCAAGATGCCGAGACTGCCTCTAGTGAGACCATGAAGCCTTCAAGCTCTGCAGAACTTCTGCCAGTTGATGACCTTTTCTGCACATGTCCAGTGCAACAGGAACCTGGGCCCCAACTAAGACTAAAAGACCCACAGGTTCAGAAGGTAGTGGTATTTCAATCATCTTCTCCCACAGATGACGAGCGTCTTCGGGCCAAAGGCCTCCAGTTGGCTAGCAGCAAAGACAATGCAATTAGAGTAGGAGCAGATCCTTGTTTGGCAAAACCTAGCCCTCAAATACAAACTAAGTACTCCCCTCATCTGCCTGTAAAAGCAGAGGCAAAAGAAGCATCTGAAAGCAAGACTGAGGGGGCCCAGGTCAAATCCCACCCTGAGTCACAGAAATGCCCCATGAAAACTTTACCTATTTTAGATGACCCAACAACACCAAGCCCCTCTGTAGATAAGGTCTCCACTCTCCCAAGTAGAGACTTAAAGAAACAAGGCAGTGGTAAGGGGAAATCCCAACGCAGTGCCCCTTTCTTGAGCTTTAGAAACCTTCTTTCAGCTACGTTCCCTGCAAGAATGCGAAGAGAAACCGATGAGCGAAGGGCTCAGTTGCAGAAAGTCCGCCAGTATGAGCTAGAGTTCTTAGAGGAGCTCCTGAAACCCAAATCATCCCAGGGAGATTTTTTACCCCAGGGATCGTCACCTGTGCCCTCAGGCACTCCATGTGCCTGCCAGCTGCGCACTAGCCCTGTCCTAAAGGCACCAGGTATCTCCAGGGAGCAGCGACGCAGTTGTGACTGTAAGCGAATGTGCAGGGGCATGCGACTACCTGACACACCAGTTGGCTCCATAACAGAGACACAACACAGAGGTAGAGAGAGAACTATCTCAAAGACTCCTCCAACAGTTTCCAAAGCCCCTGATACCCAAGGTGCTACAAGGAGACCCCAGACCTTAGAAATCAAGACCACACGAATACGTTCTACCAGCCTTGAGTCAAGAGAACCAAGGGGAGAGCATGGTTCATGTTTGCCCACCTGTACTTCTCGAACAGACTGCATGGGAGCTCCACAGTATAAGAAGCTTCAGAGGCGATACAGCATTGGTGAACTGGATAACAGCACGAGCACGCCCGTATATGCTGAGGTGAAACCCAAAGCCAAGAGCCTAGAAAAGGAGATGGAGAGAGTAAGGGCCACAGGGCTGAGGCTTCCCACCCCAGTAGAGCCAGTCCACACTCAGTCACACCAGGCAGAGGGGAAGGGGAAAAAGGGTGTGTTTTTCATTCAAGGAGAAGAGCTACTGCGTGAAAATAAAGAGGGGGCTAGTGAGATGCTGCTGACCCTGCCTAGTGAAGACAGTGATGACAAGGATAAATGCTGCTCATTCTGTTTCTGCTACAGGAAGTGTGAGGCAGCAGATGAAAGCAGTGAGAAGGACGAGCTCTCATATTCCATACCCCTTCAGGTCCTTCCAGGCATGGAGCTGGACTCACATACCTTTCCTGTGGTAAGCAAAACACTCCAGGTTCTTAATGCAGAGGACTGCAGTGGGGAAGAAGAGGAGGTGGAAGAGGAGGAGCCACAGACACAGGAGATTGACCTGAGGGCCTGTGGTACACTGGAGGGAAGCTTGGCACGGGTACAGGCTCTACAGGGGAAAACATTCAGCTTGCCTGATGGATTCCTAAATGCCCAGTTGGATGCTAATGAGTTGCTAGCTATCCTGCGTCAGTGTGCTAATAGCCCACAAGCTGAGGGTGAGGCTCGTCTTCAGCCCTCTCGGATTGCAGAATACAAACAAGAGCTAGCCGTGCGCTTCAAAGAATTCAGGGCATCCTGTCGACGAGTGGCAAGTGTTGAAAAAAGTCCAACACGTATGCTTGCTGTTGTCTCAGCTAGCTTTCAAGTGTTATGTGAACTAACTCAGACCTTCATTAAATTGGTCAGAGGGGTTCGTTCAGAAGCCCAACGACTGCAGCTGTTGAGAAAAGTTGAGGAAGTAGCTATCAACTACACTTTGCTTCTGCGCGCAGCAGAAGAATCAATGGGACACTCAAGCAGCTTGCCAACAAAGACAGAGTGCCCTCAAGGTTCCTCCAACACCAATAACATGAGCTCACTCACTCGTCCCATTAAAACTCTGCCTGCTCACTAAAAAGAAATCTGGCAGAGATGTAATCAGATCAGTGCAGAATGTGGGTGGCTATTCTATCCAAATTCATTTTTTTATTTATTGTTTACATTTTTTACAAAATGTGCAATGTATCATCCTCAGTAAAAATTGCAATGCAGCTGTTCCATCCCATGTTTACAGGCCCTGAGGTAGCCTCATTAATCTTGTTTTGAAATATACACCAAACTAATGCACAATGGAATAAGAACCCAATACAAGACTGGGCAATACAGGGCTAATCACCTCATATCAGTAATCATTATATAAATAATTCATTATAGCATAATATTTTATATGTAATATATATTTGAGTTGTGTCTTCTAGCAAATAATATAAAGTTTTGTGAAGAAATAAGGTGAAGAATATATTTGAAATGTATGAATTAAGAGAACTATAGACAATATAAGAAATCATAGAAATAAATGTATGCTCTGGACAAAAATATTTCAGAGATCTTGTCAAGTAGCGACTTCTGTAAATTGCGTAGTCCAAAGCGTTGGTTGATTAGATGGTGATGTGTTTGTCTGTTGAAATTTCTAACTGTTGTAATACAAAATGGAGATCTCTGTTGGCTATGTTGACAATGTCTGGCATACAGATACAACAGTCAAAAGTTACAGTGATGGAAAATGAAATGAAAACCACTGAGAGACAAATATGACATATTAAATTAGTCTGACTGACAGAAGCCCATTCTCTCACTATAACAGTGCAAGCATGAAACACACCTGCTCAGGGCAGACAATGTAGCAGAGACCCTGTCACAGTCATCCACTGTACAGTAATGAGTGTTGGCACCTCACTCAGCTGTAGAGAAGAAATACCCACACTGTACTTTATGATCTATAGCTCACTTGCATCTCACTTGTTGTGAATCATAGTTTTGAATATAGCCATCCACTTGCAAGTGACTAAGCTTATCACTAGAATTTTGCACAATCTCTGAAAGTAGTGCTGAAGTTGAAATGTATCCTCTAATGTGTGATTCAGTGTTTTTTATTCACTCTGCTGCTATAAAACTCACTTAAGTCAGCAGCACCAGTTTTACATAATTCATCTCCTCAAAGCTAAAGCTTACCTGTTTCAAAAGATATTTTGTTTTTATTCAGGTTTTCAGATATAATATGAACACGTTTGCTTTCTGTGTGATGTTATACATTGTGCAATCTAGCAGATATATAAGAAACACACAAAGTAGTTTTCTATGTATTTTAATAAAACTAACACATCTGTTCCCTGTCTGAAATCTCCTTTGTGATCCTCTTGTTATTCCTGGAAAATTAATCACAGAGGCTTTGTAATTGTGCTGGCCTAACATGTATACTGGACCTGCTGTTAAAAGAAAGTGCTGTGAAACCAAATTAAGAGTGACAACTAAGCTGTCACAATGCTGAAGACAAGAGATGCAATACTGATCTTTTTTTTTTCAAATAATATTAGTTAGCTTGTTAGTTTGTGCTATGGTATATAAAATGGCACTCCAGTGAAACCCAAAATAGTCAGGATGCTGTGTAAAATTTAAATAAACCAGAATTCAAATTAAAACCTTTATTTGAATCATAATCATATAAAGACAACGTGTTTGATGTTGAAACTGAGAAATCATTTTTTATTTATTTTTTGGAATTACATAGGCTCACTTTGAATTTGATGCCAGCAATACATTTAAAAAAGCATGTTACATGAAAATGTTTACCACTGTGTTACATCACCTCTTTTAGCAAATCTGTGTAAGTGTTTGGAAACTGATGAGACCAATTGCTCTAGTTTTGAAAGATACATTTTGTCTCATTCTTACTTGATATAGGATTTTAGCTGCTCAATGGTTTGGACCTCCTTTGTTATATTTTTCACTTTATAGCCCAGTGATCTCAATGGATGACAGAGCTGGATTCCAAACAGGCCAGTTTAGCACCCAGACTCCTTATTTACTGTGTTTTTGTTTAAAGTGTTATACAGATATTGTGTGTCAAGTGACGGTTAGATCTTTTTATAATTAGCTGGCCCACAGTCTTACCCTCACCTTAACCCACTGCCATGAGTGTCTGAATCCAAAGTCCATGTGATTTCCACTACAAAATTGTATCTGTTTTTAAATATGGTGCCACCCGACAGCCTACAGACAAAGAATATCTTTTGCTGGTTTTCAGCCTTTGCATGCAGATTTCATCAGATTCTCTGACTCTTTCAAAAGTATTATATACCGTAGATGGTCAAACCTATTTGCAATTGGGTTATTTGCTATATTTTACTGAGAAATGTTACTATTAAGTTGTTGAATTATTTGCCCATGCAATCTTTCAGTGGCAAACCTTGCCGTATTGTTACTTCACTGGTGTGCTATTTTTACACCCAGTCATGTTACTGACAGGTTGCCAACTAATTAACCTAATTAGCTGTTTGTTGTTTTTTTTACCATTTATCACTGTTTCCAGTCTTTTGTTTCTCCTGTCCCAACTTTCGTGTTGCTGGCATAAAATTAAAAATTAGGTTTTCTATCAAAAAGTAATCACATTTCTCTGTTTCAACATCTGATATATTGTCATTTTCTATTTTATAGTCTACTCTATTTTCAATCAAATAAAGGTTTTAAACCTGATTTGAAATTCATTGTATTCTGATTCTATTTACATCTTACACAGGGTCCCAACTTTTTAGAATATGAGGTTGTGACTTTAATGTGTTGATTTTAAGAAACAAATTTTAGGATAACCAGTGCCAAATAGTGTATATAGTGTAGGTGAAAACACATGTACTGTACAAATGTTCAATAATATCTCACAATATAAATCACTGAGGACATGTGTTTAATTTCACCAAATACTTTCTTTGATACTGCTGTAAATTCCAGCCGATTACACCTTTTTTTGATTATTAGTTATTAGCGTTTGTGTGATTGTATGTGATCAAAGAGATCATAAAAAAATATAGTTCACTCTACAATACTTTTCATTTAACACCAGCTTAGTTGCATTTCTTTTCTTGGTTTCAGAACACATTTGTGGTGTTAACAAGCACTCTCTTTTCCTGTTTGTTTGTTTGTTTGTTTTTGTTGATGTGGCATTTTCCATAACCATATGCAGTGTGTATCTTTCACAATACTGCATGTTTTTCCTTGCATATTAGACTTTCAGGGGCAGGTACTTTGATCATTGAAGGTGATGATACTGTTTGTACAGATTATTATGCCAGTTCTACCGTGGAAAAACGGGCAAAAACGAAAGGCTGTAATGGCATTATGTTGTGTTTTCCAAATGATATCCAGTATGGAAATGTATTATTCTACACTGTTAATGTAAATAATGATTGGAGAGAAAACAAAAACTTTTAAAATATAACTTGTAAAATTAAGATTTATCCAAACTTCACTATTTTGTAAAAATGAAAAGAAAAAACATGTCTGTAAGGTATAATTATTTATAGTAGTAATGTAACATAGAGACTAATAGCAAAACATATATTTTAAAGAATATACTATGAGTATAAAGCATGGGACATGTTTATTTTTATAAACAAAAATATCAGACAGTATTCTTTCATCAGCACTTGGATATTTTAATATTATATAAAACATTTCCTGTGGTTGTCAGTATTCAGTTGCTTTTGCTAAACTATGTGGATCTGTCTGTGTTTCATTCACATGATGAGCCCACCATGGCTTCATCCATTGTTTTTATGTTTTTTTTTTTATCTGCACCTAATCATTCCTGTCTTTATTTATTGTCAATGATTCTGTTGTCACTGTAGTCTTCTCTCTGTGTACAAAGTTAAATCATGTTTTAAGAGCAATAAAGTATGTTATATAAACTGTCAGAGAATTTGGAAATGACATTACATGCAGGAAACTTGTGGTAACCCATGTGAACAACTTCAAACAAATGATGTCATCTGACAGACAAATTGCCTGAAAAAGTCTCTCCACCAGCAGGTGTTTACCTCTTATAACTGCTTCAGTCACCTGCCTCTGGCAAAAACTTATATTGACTCAACAAATATAAGTAAATAAATAAAAATGCAAACTTCACTGACATCAGTGGTTGTTGGCATTTTATATAGTTTTGTATATGTGTTTTCCGATGTTATTTGTATTACACTGAAAAAGCAGATTGAATCCAAGCCAACCATCAACCAGGGGAACTTCTTTGTGAAAAACATTGCAAGAAGCTCATGTTCAGTTATGAAACAGACAACAAGAAAGATGATCCAGTAACAACTGTCTCTAGATGTCTACAGTTATCTATAGTAAAACACTTGACACACTACTCAGACCTCGGTAAAATATGCAACTGTAATATTTAATAGACTTTAGTTACATAATTCATTATGACATGTCAGAGTGCGAAAACTGCTGGTGTAAATGAAATTAATTGATTATTTTAGTTGTTTACATTTCAGGGGCCTGGTAATGTGCATGCAGACTCACTGTCGTACTATCATTGTTTACTGGGAAACTTGAATAAATAGAGCCACTGTTATCAGTGACAAACCAGACTTTTCACTTACCATTACAAAATGTCTACTCTGAAAAGGACCTACACTGTTACACTGGCAATGCTGTTCCCTTAATGTTTTGTAAGTGTTACCTGCTTTTCAGGGTGCATTTTATTATAGTCCACAAGTTTGCTATGTTGTTTCCTAAGTCCTGAAAGGAGAGTAAGGCACATGCTAGAATTCTCTGCCCCAGTGAAAATAGTGTCTTGTCAGTCACAGACTAGGGAATCAGGGAATTTTGATTTGTATTTTTTCCCAAACCCCTTAGATATATAGAAAGATATCCAAGAGGAATTTTTAATAACAGTGAGGGCTTTTGCCTGCCGTGTACAGGCAGGAAGCCACAGGGACAGAAATGAAGCAGCAGAAATACAAGAGCACTTCTAGCACACGCTAAAATGTGGCAAAAATGATTAACTTATTGAAGCAAACTGCTGCTTTGGATGATGAGGAAAAACATTTGTGAACATGTTTTGTTTGAATATGATGTTCCTGTGAATAAAGTCTGCAGCATCTAATTTATTTCTGTGGAGAAACATTGAAATCTGAAACATTTTAAACATTTCTGATTATAATAGCTCTTTGACTATTGAGTCAAGTGAGTTGACAAGTGGTCATTACAATAATCCATCTTTCTGTAGACACAAATAGGCCTTTGGGGAGGAAAATAAGGCACGGCACTTTACATACTAGCTTAACAACAACTGTACACAAATTAACAGACCATGTTTTGTTGATCAATAAATTTGTAACAGTTTCAGATTGACTTGTCAAATTGGGACCACTTGACATCAAATTCACAAGCTGGTTTTTGTTGCCAGTCTGCTCCTGATGACAGATGATCACCTCTAAAACTTGATTCCTGATCTGAGCATGGAATAAGCTTCAGTACAGTACTGCTATAATAGTTCGGCTAGCCTCATCATCAAGCTGTCTGTCTTTAAAGGCCCCCTATAGACTTTATAGACTTATTGAGTTATGGAACGCACCTCATTAAAGGATGGACTAATAATTGTTTTGTAACTTAAAAGAATAGATGATAAGAATAGAGATGCCCATTTTAACACTAAAATAGTTTTTACTGGCTGTAATCGCCCCTCTTATTCATATGGTCTATAAACTTTTATTTTCAATGGAAGTAATGGGAGTAAACAGGGACAAAATTCACAATATCTGTTTGGTGAAAAATTTTTTTTACAAAGTTTATATGAAACTAACTTGGAGCTTCAGCACTCAAGCCAGCTTTCAAAGTTACCACATGTCTTTTAGGAACAAAATTCTCTCTTTGTGTTTTCTTAGGACACAGTTTCTCTTCTGAGTTGTGGAAATGCCTAACAAAACAAGGAAACTGATACTAAAAAAATACTAACATGATACTAATATGCATCTTACTTTAGATAAACTTTATAATGTGCAAAATGAATTTTCCATCATAATTTACACTCATTGTGTATTGGAAAGTGATATTTCATTGGCTAGTTTAGGAACTAGGAATGATTACAGCAAGCAAAAGGTGTTTGGATGTTCATATGGACACAAACTTGAAAGAACTGTGAACATATCCTTGTCAGCGACTATACAACTGCAGTGAACACAACTGGATTCAGCTTAAATCAACATCCTACTGGTTCTAGAGGAGCAGCAGTGGTTTACCTGTGTTTAATTAACACTAATAACCATTTTTATTAAAATAACTGGGATAATGAATTATTTATTTGAGACAACAAACTGTAAAAACACTATGTTTTAACCCACTTTGCCGGTCATTTTAGGACTTTCACTTGCACTGCCTTGGCCGTTCGCGCGCAGCTGTCTAACCCCCCTCTGTGCGGAATGACGTCATCACGGAGAGAACGTAAGTGAAAGCGTGCGCGCCGCCTCGCGAGGAAGAGCTGCACGCGTGATGTGCGGGACATAATGGTGGATAGGTAGGAACACACTTTAGCTCCGTAAGAGTAGCTCCTCAACTGTTGATCAGTTTTCAGTCATTGTTCTGGACTTTTCCATTCCTGGACTCGACAGCTGCTCGCTGCCGCCGCCCATTCGGACTGAGCAACGCCCTGGACCGCGACAAAATGCCCAATATTAAAATATTCAGCGGTAGCTCACATCCGGACCTGTCTCAGAAAATAGCAGATCGCCTGGGTCTGGAGCTGGGAAAGGTTGTTACGAAGAAATTTAGCAACCAAGAAACATGGTGAGTTGTTTAGTTGCAAATTTAACGGAGCTTCCAAACAGAGGTGTATCTAGTACGCAAATATTGTAGCCTAGCGACATGTATTTAATTAGAAACGTGGTGTCATGGTGAAATTGCCGCGCAGTGTTGTTAGGAACTTGTAGTCCACGCATGGCTGACAACTCATGCTAACAACCTGCTAATTCAGAGCAAGAAATCCCCCTTCTGTACGTCAGTTAATCGAAATGATCATGTCATGTCGCGTTTAGACTAGATTAGTCATTTTTCATGCATGCTTCTCTTTCTCCCACTTAATTCAGCCCAGCTCACACAACACAAAGTTAGACACAAGCCATTGTTTACTCTCTCATCTATCACCAGGCTGCCATGGTGTGTTCGCGCTGTGGTACTAAGTACTGTTTGTCTTGTCACCTCTCTCCTCTGGCAGCGTGGAGATAGGAGAGAGTGTACGTGGGGAAGATGTCTACATTGTGCAGAGTGGCTGTGGGGAGATAAATGACAATCTGATGGAGCTCCTGATCATGATCAATGCCTGCAAGATTGCCTCGGCCTCCAGGGTTACGGCTGTCATCCCCTGTTTTCCATATGCCCGGCAAGACAAGAAGGACAAGGTGGGGGTGAGGGATAACTGTCTAACTACTTCTGTCATGCCATGTGCCATCCAGCATCATGACAAGAAGCCTGCAGCCCTGTGCATCAACAGCCACTTGACAAGGCATATTTGCTTTGCTTGTTTGTTTTCTTCTCCCTCGTTCCGTATGCTGATACATCAACTGCATTTTCCATCTCATGTTTTCGTGTGTAGTTATTTGTTTATGTACTTTCATTACAGCATCTCATCGGGGCATTGTCTTACACTTGTAACGATAACATCGCTAACGATTTTCAACAATAGAACAGAAAGATTTTTTTGATATTGTGATGCATGAGTTTGTTTTTTAGCAACATGTGTTCTATTTTCGTATCAAAAGACTTTCTAGTTAGATGTGTGCGTAGCATTCACATATGAAAACTGGTGCTTTTTGCACATTATATATTTCAGTATATGTTAAATATAGAGTGATCAGTTTATCAGGTATCAGTGATCATATTAAAAACACTGACATGTTATAAACACTGTCTAGAACTCAAAATATTGTAATACTAATATGTAATTAGGTTATAATTTTACTGAATTGCTAAGCTCTCAATGAGGTGTTATTTTTACAAAGGCACCTGACTTGTCAGTTTACTTATTCCATGACTGAGGGGAAATATTTTCCTTTCAGAGCCGTGCTCCTATCTCTGCCAAGTTGGTGGCCAATATGTTGTCTGTGTCAGGCGCTGACCACATCATCACGATGGACTTGCACGCCTCACAGATACAGGTGAGTAATGAAGAAGCAGCCCTAAAAGTGCATCATATTCAGTATCCTGACATTACTCCGTCCTGTCAGTAACCTTTTTGTTTGCATTCTGAACCCATTTATGTGTTTTTGCTCAACCTATTTTACAAGCTTGACACTAACAGAGTTATAATTTACATGGATGTCAACAAACAGTGATGAGCTTTTTGTTGGTCCTTCCAGCAGGCTGTACATGTTCATCTCATATGATCCAAGTGCATAAACCTTTTTCTTTTTCCAGGGTTTCTTTGATATTCCTGTTGATAACCTATATGCAGAGCCAGCTGTGCTGAAATGGATCAAAGAGAACATCCTTGAATGGAAAAATTGTATCATTGTCTCCCCTGATGCAGGAGGAGCCAAGAGGTATGCTAGGGCCTTCTTGTCATAGGTGTTTCTACCTTGTTCATGGCTTACTCTCGCCATATCTCCTCTAGAATTTACTTTAGATTAGACATTTGTTGGTTTTGCTTAACTCTGACAGGGTCTTAATTTTACATGTTCAGTTGCAGTGTTGTACATTTTAGCCAGTGCATGCGCTACAGTGACATTCTGCTTTATCTTTTCAGGGTCACCTCAATAGCAGACAGGTTAAATGTAGACTTTGCTCTAATCCACAAGGAGAGGAAAAAGGCAAACGAGGTGGATCGAATGGTTCTTGTCGGAGATGTAACCGATCGGGTTGCTATTCTAGTGGATGACATGGCTGACACTTGTGGTACAATCTGCCATGCTGCTGACAAGTAAGCCCCTTCATTTACCTGTGTTATGCAAATTTCCTCTTTTCCAGCATGTAGCCATTAATCTGGAGAACTGTAATGCATTATACCGTTTCTCACCCTCAGACTAATTTCTGCTGGTGCCACCAAGGTGTATGCCATCCTGACCCATGGCATCTTCTCTGGCCCAGCTATATCACGCATTAACAATGCCTGCTTTGAAGCTGTGGTGGTCACCAATACAATCCCTCAGGAGGAGAAGATGAAACATTGTCCCAAAATACAGGTAGGGATAGAGCAGTTACTTTGGTTTTTCATAAGCTTATGATTGATGGTTTTTTTGTGTGTCTGTCCAGAAAACTCTTATCTATAAATAGATAAAAACTAATTAAAATGGGGACACATTCTTGGTTTGAGAAGCTAGTATTTCGGGAAGCTGGAATGTTTTATGTACTATTTGTTATTAATGTTTTGTTGGTAAACAAATCATCTAGTCAAGTTGTCTTCTCAACATCTCTGCCTCTAGGTTATTGACATCTCCATGATCCTTGCAGAGGCCATCCGCAGAACTCACAACGGAGAGTCTGTGTCATATCTGTTCAGCCATGTCCCCTTGTAACAAATGGTGTCTACCATTACTCATGTGCTTTTACACCAAATAAGAGAAGAGGGAATTCCCCAACCCAAACACAACCATTAGCAAAGATGTTCTGCTAACTAACCGTGGTGGGAAAAAAAAAAAAAGAACTGTCATGTCTGTTACTAATGCTGACCCCACTCACCAAGTTCCTTCCCACTTGAGCAGTGTCCTTTCATGTCTGGGACACAAAAGTAATCACAAGCTACCAATTAAGGCCAGTGTATTTATTGTAATTGGATAAATAAGTGTTTATCCACTATAAATTTTATCCTCTTTCATAACATTTAGATACAGAGTTTCTCCTAACCATTTCACCACTACAGTAATTTCAATATGTTGTCTAATAAAATATATTGCAGGAAAACAGTGATCAGGAGAAGCATCTTGCATATAAAGCTGTTACACTGCTTTTATTTGAAGTGACCAAGTGTAGTTTTTCATGTTGCTCTTGTATCCACTGCTGTTTGAAAGACCATAATTAATGATGTGAATGTGTATTGAACTAGTTTACAGTGCCACTGAAACTCCACTCAACCAAGAGTGCCTCAACAGTCTGAAATTAAATTACAATTAAATAATTTTTCCTCCAGTCTTTTCCCCTGTGTTCATTTTTATTATTTACTGAAGGGAGAGCTGTCACATGTCTTATCAGGCTGTAGATGTTTTAGGAAGTTTCTTTCAACTTTTGAGGTGCACTCATTGAGTGGGGTTTGCCCAGTGTGCAGGGGCTGCCCCTCAAGGTTCTGCATTGAAGATATTAGAAAAGATGTTGGGTTTTTAGCTTGGGGTCTCTGCAGGTTGGAGCTTCCTTCAGAAATGTTCACCTGCTCTTTTTTTCTATTTGTATGTCTGGAGGAACGATTTGTCATTATGTGTGTATTGCAAATCTTTGTTTCTTTTTAAGTAGGATGAATGCGTCTGTTATCTGAGGAATGAGGAGTAATTCTTAATAAAATTATATATGTGTAAAATCTTAAACATGGTGTTTGTTTTTATTTATGATATGAATGGATCATACGTTCTGTACTTAAAAATGCAGTTTTAAAATACGTAGTAGTCCATTTCATAAGATTATTTAAATATTTTAGGCTCAATATTCTGGGCAATAAATACATTTTGACGACAAGAATTGATTTATTCCTTGGCAATATAGATAATACATGTATTTAAAGCTTCAGTTTGGCAAATGCTGAAGTTAACAGTTGCCCAAAATAAAATGTCACTTGTCCCCTATGGACATCTGACCCCAGCACTTCTAAAATCCTGAGAAGTGACAGTGTGAGCAAAGTTATTTTTAAAAAAAAGTTACGATTTCCCTGTAAGACAGTTGGGTGTAACTAAACCTATAGCTGCTGCTTTCACATGAAACCATGGCTGTATTGTATATTATATGTTATATTATTTAAACAACAATTTAAATAATTTCCCTCCCCCTGTGATTAATAAAGTTTTTTAAATGTCGAATATTACACCCGTGGCAAAAACACTTAATGTTCCGAAAAAAATGCTTCTTATTGATAAGACAACAACCAATCATCGACCATATGACGTAGCCCGTCTTGGCCAATTAGAGGAGGCGGCGAATCAGGACGGGGCGGGACCCCTGCAGAGATGCTCAGTCAGCAGTGTACGTTGGGTTGTCCCTGTTTCCTTTGCATATTCAATATATCACAGTTAAATGACTTTATTGGTGTAGGAGCGACTAGAAAACGTGCTGCCATCGTAACTGGACGGATAACTAGAAATTAGCCCTCTCCACGTGCAGTGTGGGAAAACAACTGGAGTCTCTGTTTACTTCAATTAGCAACAATGAACGGAAATTAAAATAGACCTTTACATTTCCGGTGTCCATCTACTGGGTAAGTAAATGGATATTTCCTTTCGGTTTGTGACTAAGCTATTCCACTAGCTAGCTAGTTTGATCCATTTTCTAAATTTACGCGAAAAAATAATTAATTTCCATCTGCGATTAATAGTTTTTTTGAAACTTAAATTTTGATTATCAGTTATTATAATCAGCCCAGGCTTGAAATGCTTTGTGATTTTATTTTTCACTCAGCTCAAGAATGACAGGTAGTCCTGAACATATGCAAGATGAAGAGGGCCTTAGGCATCCAGTGGTTCGTTTTCAAAGCTACCTGCATGGAGGGACCTCCAGCTTGCTGTCCACCCTCCCCACCCTTATTGTGTTCCCTGTTTATAAGACTGTTTTCCGTCAACAAATCCACAACTCAGCAGTTCACCAGGCAGTGGGACAGCTCTACAAAGAGGGACCAGTGAAGCTCTACAGGGGTGTGGCCCCACCATTACTAATGAGGACGCTGAATGGCACGCTGCTCTTTGGCCTGCAGGACACCCTTTTCTGTCAGCTTTCCTTGTCATCCCAAAATATAGTCTCCATCTCAGCCTTATCTGCTCTAGCTGGGTTTGGTGCAGGTATGGTAGAAGCTGTAGTGTTTACCCCTTTTGAGCGTGTCCAGAATGTACTGCAGAATGGCCAGAATGACCGTCATCTGCCCACCCTGAAGAGTGTTCTTGTCAGGCTGAAGTCACAAGGGCTGGCCTTAGGGTACTATAGAGCCTTCCTGCCCATCACAGCTCGCAACACTCTAGGCAGCTCCCTCTACTTTGGCCTAAAGGGACCTGTATGTGATGTTGTGGCAGGACAGGGGCTCTCTCCAGTGGCCTCCTCCTTTGTCTCAGGGACACTAACTTCCATGGCAATCAGCTTGACTCTCTACCCACTCTCTGTGCTAGTGGCAAATATGCAGGCACAGGTAGGAGAGGTGAAAGGGGTCATGGCATGTTGGAGGATGCTGTGGAAATCCAGGCAGAAGAGTGTTGTGCTGCTGTACAGAGGAGGATCCCTGGTTATTCTGAGATCATGCATCACCTGGGGAATCACAACTGCTATCTATGACAGGCAGGAAAAACGTTCGAGCTGAGGACACAAAGAGGAAAACTTAAAACTGAAAATAGAAAGAGACCCATCTCCCTCCTTGTGCACGTGCATTGAACAATCAACAGCAACCAACAAACACTGTGAATTTTGTGTGTCACAATGCACAGGCAAGCTGAAGGCACTGACAGGACTATTGTCTGCCTTTATTAAAAGTAGAAATTACAGAGAAAAGTGGAAAAATTTAAAAGGGAAAAGTGATGGGGAAGACATCTAACAAAGGACTGCATTTATTTATAGTTGGCTGCTCTATGGAAAAAGGTTGAGTAACCTTTTTTAGCATTTGAGCCACTCAGGGTACTGGAAATCAGGACATCTCAGCCTCTGCTGCCTTGATTTTTACTATATGTCCCTGAATAGAGTCCCTCAGCTTGATAGATGTGCATAAAGATTCAAGATGCATCGTTACTGTTAATATTGTTATGTAATATTCTATATGATATAGATATTGCTTGAATTAAAGGACTTGAACAATTAACTTACCACAGAATGACTGCGGGGTCAGAGAAGGACCTGTGCAAGAATCTGTTGGGGACCTGTGGCCTTTGTGTGAAGTTTGCATGTTCTGCCCATTTCTGCATGAGTAACCATCACAATGCAGGTTATAGCACTGTGATACACTGCCAGGTGTGGGAGAGGCTCCATCTGTCCTGCAATCATTATGACACTGAATGGAATGTACACATGTATTTCTCACAACGTAGCCTGTGTAAATAAAATATGTGAATGTGAAAGAAAAATGTCTGTTGCCTTGTCTCTGACCTCATTATATACCTGTAACAGTAATACAGAATAACATTAGAATTATTGCAGAATACATACTAATCTCGTGAGAATTCAGAATTCAGTGTTATTTTAATACTTTTTTTTGTCAAATAGTGTCATGTTACGATTAGTCCACTAGATGGCGCCGTGTTCCACGTGTTAAACGTGAGATCATCCAGCTCGAGTAAATAATAGGAGCACGATGCGCTGATTATCCTGCGACAGTCACTTTCTTGCACGTAGGTCCAGGCACTGAACGAATGGTTCTAATTATTATAACATTTGACAAGATTAGACAACAATTAACAAGAAGCACCTTATAATATTCCGGGGAAGTCAAGCACCGTGCGTGTCCAATTAAAATTCCTTCCTGTGAGATTTGGGAACCAATGGGAGCAGGAGCACGGTGTCCATGTTGGCGTGCATAAGGGCGTGTTGTGTCTATTTAAACCGTTGCCTTTGCACAGATTACACAGACACGTCTTACCTGTTAAGGACACTGTCGCTGCGCACCACAGCACCAGGTAAATCTTTATTCTGCATTGTCTCTGATTATCTGCTCGTGCATTCAAAAGAGATGGGCTACTTAACTCATTTCGAGGCAGTGTAATGCAAACACCATAATTAATTTTCCATGTCTAAAAGCCTATAGGTGTTACGCAATAGTTCTGCTTAAGGCCACACAGAGCCGCGCCAGTGCAGTTAGTGTGACGCTGCTCGCTCCGTTACACTGCAGGTACCTCACAGCGCTGCATTCCTCTGCACGCAGCCAGTTTCGCCGTATGTCGGGACTTCATCATCACTTAACGTTGCTTTTTCTTTCGAACACGTAAACAGGCCTGTGAGGCGTATTCCCACCTGTCACACCCTTACCATGATGTCGACAGAAAACGTACTCTCCTGCGCGATGGCAGCTGTGCAGTCTGTAGGGACGGGATTGTACTGTTACGCCAGCTCAGAAACTGTGCAGAAAAACGATCGTTTAACTTTAGTCAAATTCTCAGGAAAAGTCTTATCTCTCCATCAAACTTTCCACAGTTGGAGCATTTAAATTTCCACTTATGTTCTACTTTACGTGCTGTGGTTGTCCGGCCCTGGTGTGCGTTCATACTCACCCTTATCTCTGTAATGCTCACACGGAAAATGCAAATCGGTGTACAAATACAGTATGTTTCTTTTACCATGGAACTGAATGGCCTACCTGTAAATAACAGTGTAAGCGTGACACTGTGGAGCAGGCTAAGTTACATTGAGTTGGAGCTGCTAATTCCCTGTGGTAAGGTAGGTTGTAAAGTAGTTGCATGTAGAACTTCTTGTGAGTAGGTTATGTAAAGTCAGAGTTCAAGCCAGGTAGGTGTTTCTTAACTGAGGTGGGGCTTGAACTGTTACCTGTATGGACATGCGGCCCAGACTATATCTAGACTGACATTATTCATGCTTTGTAATGCATTGATTTAATATTTAATAGTAAAATGTTTAGATTATAGATGTAGAAGTATATATGTGCTCGCTCTCTCTCTCTCTCACTCCCTCTTTTCTTGTTAGAAATCTTCCAAAATGAGCGATAGCAATCCAGTCACTCAGGAG
>JAUBNQ010000002.1:9091819-9107117 GCA_032353495.1 Ctenopoma kingsleyae | reverse complement strand
CTGCCTCCCTCTTCTCTTCAGGTTGTATGTGTCTCCTAAAAAGCAACTGGCAGAACTGGGTCCGGAGTCTCCATTAAAATGGTGTCGCCAGGCTCTGGATCACCGCAGCCCTGAGACAGAGTTGGCTTGTCGAACCCTGATGAGCCGTTTGGACCAGAGTATGAATTAAGCAAACCCATACATACAGTTTTGCATTAAACTCTTTGAAAAGTAGATTCATTCCAAATGCAAGCCTTAACAACAATAACTAAACTAAACAAACTTTGTCTAGAGACATATTGTTACATATTTCAGCTAAAGGAGTCTTACCCCATTCTTTGAATGTGCTGCATTTTTATTTACTGCCCACCTAAAACACAGACAGATGCCATGTGCAGGCTTCTGTTTGTGTTTTAGTCATATGACTAAAGTGCATGTGTACATAAGACAAGTTTGTGTCTGATCCAACAGGCCTCATGTATTATTTATCCTGCTCACAGCTCTTACTTCCTGCACACTGCAGAAGCTGAACAACAAAGCTATTCACACCAGGGGTAAATGATTACATGAAACCTTGGGTTGGGTTGGATTACCTCCCTCCCCCGATGGAGGGAGGTACTCCTCAACAACAGACCATTTAACTGTGTTTAGCCAGAATGCAACACTATATTGGTAGTAAAGGCATATGAAACAAGTTAATAAATAAAAAATATTTTTGTCCTATATGGTAGGCATGTAAAAAGTGCGACAGACACAGATCTCAAAACATTTGTATAAATTGACTTGCACTGAACTTCTACTTAGACTAATCCCAAACACACTTACTGTAGCTATTCTTTATATCTGGAAGGTTAGCTTCTAGGTCAAAACATTTCACTGCTGATCCAAGTAACTTCATCAACCTGAGAAAAGTTGGTGGGAGACCACACATTGGTTTCACTGCACACCTACCCTGAATAGGCTCGTTAGGTGGAGCAATAGAAGGGGAGGGTGTGGGTAGACGTAATAGTCACACCTTTTACAACCCCTCCTACCTCCGTTAAGTGGGACATTTAGTGTTGCTATCCTGGTGAATGTGTGAATTTGGTCTGAATTTTTGGGGAGTGGTTGAAAGGGCAGTATGATAAACCGCTGTTGAGTGAGGGGGTATTTATTTGCAAATGCGAAGCTTCCCACACCCCTCTTTCATACCACTTGTCTCCTTTGTCAGAAATGTGTATATCATTGTCCTTAAATGACTGTTCTTTGTTCTTTAAATGAAAGGTACATAGCTCCTTTTAAAGAGTGTGTGTCTTCTCTCCTGTCCCCTACAGCATCTCGATGGAGAAGCATGTACAGCAGTCCATCAGCAGAGGCAGGCTTGGCAGGCTCAGGCCTGATCTCTCCTGGGTACCACAAATCAACTAACAAATCCCTACTAACCTGTGGCAGCTCAGGTATGGCATGACATTAACACACTGCTCCTTATTTTCTGCTCAACACACCAGTGGGATGAGTAATTATAATGATGTAGGTTGGTTTGTGTGTGTGTGTACACTAATGCATCAACAATGTGTGCCTTTTGGGATCTCAATGGTAGTATTTAAGGCATTTTGCATGTTATACTGTTTATCACATATACTGCACATTACCACAGACCATTTAACAGTCGATCATGATACTAGGTTTTCTGGATTGTTTTTCAACTTGATTTTCAGCATTAATACAGATGTTCTGAAAAGGCAAATGTGTATTTGTTAGCTTATTGCATTATATCAACTGCTGTTAGTCAGCCAGCATTTAGTGACAGATATATATATCTGGAGGTTGTGCTGAACACATAAGCACATTACATTACATATCTTCCCCACATTACATTACATTACATATCTTCCCCACTACTCTAAGCTTTGAACTACATCACTGCACAACAATCATATAGATTACCTAAAAATAAAAATACATTTACAACGACAAAATTGTATTTTAATATTCCTATAGTTTGATCCTTGTGTTGTACTGCAATTAGGGGTGGGCGATATATCAAATATACTCGATGTATCTCGACTTGTTCCACATGCAATATAGTAAATGATTATATCGCGACTATCAAGTATAAATTGTAAAGTTAAATAGACAGCACGTACCTCGCTTCAACTTTCGCTTCTCTGCCCTCTCACAACAGGCAGCTCACTCCTCCGCCCATTGAGAAAACTCCTAGTGTATGCGCTTTTTATACCTCTTTAAGTCAACATCTCACTCCCCCGCCCATCCAGAAAACTTTCCTAGCAAATGCTCGTTTTGGACTGGAATAACAGCGGAGGGAAGCAAACTCGCGGAGAGAGGAGTGAAAGCCCAAGCGAAACCTCTAGAGCAGAGGTCCCCAACCACCGGTACTGGTCCGTGGGTCATTTGGTACCGGGCCGCAGAGAAAGAAAATAATTATTTTGTTTCCGTTTTCACACGACACAGTCTTTTATCTTGAAACAATCACAGGCATGTTTCCAAACGGAGCACAGACCGGAATCTTACGGTTTTTCAAAATAAAAGAATCTTCCAGTTTTTTAAAATATAAGACTTGCAGAGTCTGCCGTCTGCGCTCCGTTTGTAAACATGCCTGGCGCATTGAGCACGTCTGTGCAGCAAGAGCCTTTAAAGTAAGTTTGAGACAGTCTCTGTGTAACACACCAGCATTTGAATCGCCACAATAGAGATCGGCTTGTCCCTCGAGTCAAACCCCCCCACCCACCCACCCCCCGTGACATATATCGTGTATCGTGATATAGCTTAAAAATATCGCGATATTCTTTTTAGGCCATAACGCCCAGCCCTAACTGCAATGAGTGCAAAATGGTACGTACCTGGCAAATACTTGGGAAGATGGTCAGAGTTATGTCAGTATATGTGGTGTATAATTTAGGGGTTTAAAACAATGGTATATGGTAGGTGTTCGGGAGTGCTAACCTGTATGAAATATACTGTACAATGTTTGTGGACTTGACTCTGTGGTGGTCATTGTTACAATGACTCTGCACCAGGAGTGTCCAATCCTGGTCCTCAAGGGTCACTGTCCTGTTTGTTTGCTGAACACACCTGAAGCAGGTAATCAGCAGTGGTTAGGGCAGGGATAGGACCAGGGTTGGACACACCTGCTCTACACTGTTCTTATTCTTTACATGGCCTCACAATACCTAGCACTTCACTGTTCAAAGACCAATAATGCTGATGATGTTGTTGTTGTGGAAACTTTGTAAATAACAAATCTTTGCATGAACTGGTAAATGCTTGGCTTGTGAGCAGTGGCCCTGTCTAATCCCAGACTTTTACATAACCAAATGCCCCAGATGATATTTCATTTCCAATTTGTTTCAGTCTGAATGTTAGGCCTGTGTCAGGCAGACACACCTTGGAGGGAAACTTTTGCATACAGTTTTCCTGGGTATCAGGATAGGCCTTTCTAGACTAATGCTGCTGGACAAGGCTGGGTTGAAGTTGGGGTGGAGAGACTTGCTAATTTAAATATACCAAAGACAACTATTAAACACTCCCTGTGTGCGCAAGTGTGACCGATGCTGCAGGCATCTAATCTTTTGTAATAAACTCAGTAACTACACAGGTGATGATCTACCATTTATCATACACATTTTAAAGCAGTCAGTTAATCAAGACAGTCTGCTATGTAACCCCATATCAGTTTGTTTAAATGGACCACATTGGGATTGTTAGACAGTTTAATTTATGGTCATTTGCTTTCTTACTAATAGAAGTAGAAATAATAGATATCTATAATACTAGATTTTGTGTCTATTGATGTTGATATTTGTGTGAAATTTCTCATTTTGTTTCCAGGTGTCACAAGCATGCAATCAGCCCTGAGTTCACAGTCCTCCATAGACAGTGAGCTCAGCACGTCAGATGACTCTATCTCAATGGGCTACAAGCTTCAGGACCTCACTGATGTCCAGATCATGGCTCGCCTACAAGAAGAGAGTGAGTAATTGTACTTCAAAATTCAGTGTTTATGATAATTTAAGACCCTAAACTAGCACCTAGATAAGATGGGTGAATGGTTCTGTGTGCACTTGCACACCTCCCTGTATATGCCATTTAATTTTTAACTCTTTAATCTTGGTGTCAGGTCTAAGGCAGGATTATGCTTCCAGCTCAGCATCTGCATCACGCCGCAGCTCCACAGCATCTCTGCAGTCCCTGCGTCGTGGTGGAACATATAGTGACCAGGAATTTGACAGTTACAGCCTAGAAGACGAAGAGGATGAGTCCTGCTCTGTGCCCCAGCGAAGACATCGCTTTACCCCTTCGCCTTTAGGCTCACCCCGGTGCCTGTCTCCCTCCACTCCCAACCACAGTAAGGAACACAGCAGACTCGGGGCTCCACGTACAAGAACACCCAGGCGATCTCTCCAGGGCCCCAGTGCAGAGTTGCTCAAATTTGCCAAGAGTGAAGGTAGGTCATCACCAGTAACAACTGAGTATTTCAGGCCTAGAAGAGTGATCATAACAGTTGCTGGATTTTTGTTAAATATTTTGTATATATATGGTTCCAGAGGAGTTGAGGCATAGCATGCCTAATCTGGCTCCCCGCACCAGCCTACGTTCCCTGGAGGCAGTCAGGAACAGCCGCAGCATGGAGGCTAACCTCCAGAGCTCTGGCAACCG
Source organism: Ctenopoma kingsleyae (assembly GCA_032353495.1). NCBI lineage: Eukaryota > Metazoa > Chordata > Actinopteri > Anabantiformes > Anabantidae > Ctenopoma > Ctenopoma kingsleyae. The sequence goes on along the minus strand of JAUBNQ010000002.1, from coordinate 9,102,482 downwards.
CATGTCCCACCTGACACACTCCCCCTCCACAGGTAACCCTGCCCTCCTCACCTTGTCTTCACCGCTCCTCCAATGTAATAGACCCTGCATTGGTCTTGCACATTGCCCTCTGTATGTTGTCACTTTTGTCTTTCCACTTTAAACACTTAAACATTGGCATGCTCACAAATAGAGAGTTTGATAAATATACACCACATTTACACCAAGATGCACAGTAATGTACCAGTAAAGGCTTGTTAAAGAAAACTGTGTTGCAAGCCACAGTGAATAGTAAACATTTTTCTTTAAAAGAAAGTTTGTTTTTAATAGCCTTTGCTCCTTTATTTCTTTGAAGGGTAAATAGAGTCATTTCTTTTGAACACTTCTCCATAAATATAATCCATTGACTAAGAAGACAATATTATATGTAAAAAAATAAAAAATAAAAAAAATAAACTACAAACCTGCTCTTGCCTTGTATTTTGCACTTGTAATAAAAATTAATAAACATAAAAACGTATGTCATTTAAGGATATTGACATACTGCTACCCCCCCCCCCCCCCCCCAACATTGTCTATGAAGGCGAAAGTCACAGTGACAACCACACAAGTCATCATATATATCCAACTCATATGATTTGACTTAAAAATGTTCCATAAAACTTACATTTTGCCCTACTCCTTCCAAACTGTTATCCAAAGGTAATGTACAAGTAACCCTCTCCTCCCTTCACCAGCTACATGATTATTCCACCAGTTTGTTCCAAATTTATCCATGATAATCCTGTACTGCTTCTCCCAGGTTTGTCCTACGTTCCTATGTGCCACAGATTGTCTTCAACTATAGCATATATTTTTTTATATATATATATATATATATATATATATGGTTATTTTGTATATATTAACAAAATAAACGTAATCTTTAAAAATAGCTAGGTGAGATTATGTTATACCACTGTGCATTTCTTCCACTCAAGGTATGGCTTGCAATAGGACACGTAGTGGCCAATCTCCTCTTTCCCTGCGGACTCCAGTTAAAGCTGTCACTCCAATGGGCTCCATGGCAGCTGGTCGGCAGCCTTCCAGAGGTCTACCTGTCATCCAAGCACCACCAGCAGGAGGGGGCCGCAGAATCCAGGGCCCAGGTTCTGCCAATGGTGCAGCATACATACCTGGTAGAGCCTCAGTTGGGACAGGAAGGACTGCTTTGGGTCGAGATCAGGGTGTTCTTTCAGCCTCGACCAGGAGTAAACTTTCACAGCCCTCCAGAAGGTGAATGCTTTAATACAAAGCCATTGAAGACTGTAAAGAAACTGAGTAATGTGTACTCACAGTTAGAAAATTGTAGGTCTACTGAATAGTGATTATTGTGGTATTCAGAGTATTTCAGTGTCTTTGTATTTTATTGGCAGGTGTTTGGGCATGACTAAAATCTCAGATGAATCCTGGAAAGATGGCTGTTACTAAGTCTCTCCGGTCATGAAGGATGTTCACTGCTGCGGCCTTCACCTGACACCTCCCCAATACCTCTCAGAGTACAAAAAAAACAATCAGTCACACACGTCCACAAAACAAACCTTTTGGTCCCCTATTTCAGACTGGATTGCTGGGCTACACTGGATTCATACAGTAGCTAGGACTTGTCTCTATCCCTCGCATGAAACATTGTCAACCCACATATGTGCAGGATATGTAGGCAGACAAGAAGGCACACATGCACACTTGTTATATGGAGCCAGAAAATTTGTGTCAATTTCACTTATTTTTCTATACTAATGGTGAGAAACTGCTGGAATATTAAGGGTTGTAACTACTATTTTGTTGATGTAATTCATATGAAGACTTTAAATGAAGATATTGGTGGTTTTCTTTGTGAATTCCTACTAGATGAAGGTGCCGAGTGTTGCATGCTTGGTTTTGTTGTTTTCCTTTTCCTACAGTTGTACATCTCCTGTTCATCATTATGTAATTGCAATATGACAAAAATATGTGTCTCACAGTGATATGTGAATTTATGAACATTCTGAGTGGTTCATAGTGAAATTATCCTTAGATTTGTGTTTTGCTCATTGCTTAGAACGCAATGCAATTCCTTTAAACCACACTGCCCTTATAAATAATATATGGAAAAATATGGTTTGTGCCAAGGTGCATTTAAGCTGCAACACTCTTTAATTCCATAAATAACGTTGAGCTATTAAAGGTACTGTGTTTCCAGGCATTTCTACTGCATATTAGATGTGGATTTAAATGTCTGCTTTTGGATACCACTGTAATTTAAAGAAAATGTTTATGCACGAAGGCGTTGTGCCTTAAACAGCTATGCACCCTCATGCAGAGTGCCTCTGAAAATAAGGAGCTGTAATCAAAGTGAATAATAAAGTCTACCCTGAACCTCTTAATTGTGTTCCTAGTTATTTTTAATCCACGCATGCAAAGTCGAGGTCTGTGCATCACCGTCTAATTAGACACACTACGGTCTATCCGCAGTGCAAACAAGCAGCAGCAATAGCGTCATCTCCCGGATATTTCCTGGGAGCATGACCCAATGCTTCACAAACCAAAACTCAACGCGCTACCTACCACTCGTGATGAAATGGCCTACAGGCCGCATCTGCACATACACTGTGAGCGTACAATATGCGTTCACATAAAACTATGTATTTCGTGGGGTGAAAACGTTATGACATTGTGTCTGGAGGCAGAGCATAAATATGTCCCCATCAAGCGAAAGACTGTGTAAATGTAACTCTGCTCTCATGCATGACGCAAATAGTAAGGGATCAGCGGTAAACGAGGCCACGCATTGTCTGCCCCCCGCCCTCCCTCTGCTTGTCAGGAAGCAAGCTGATTGGCCGAGGCCTACCAAAGAGTGCCCGGGGATCCAAAACTGCAGGCCGCACTTAGCTTACCGTCAAAAATAAACCAAAACAATAACAGACAAAACTGAGTAGGGGGAGAAACACCGATAGAGACAGAAGACGACGTTATCAGGTAAATTTATATTGAATTGATTAGAAAGGCATGTGGAATAAGACGCAAGGGCCCAGTCGGCCGTAGCGGGCCTCTTTCAGCCTTTTCGAGAAACAACATGGAAGATAATGCGGCACAAGCTGCTCCACCTAGCTTAGCAAGCTAGCTAGCCGAACGGGCGGCGGTCGTCGTGCAGATTAGAGTGACGTGAAAAATAATCACGAGACGTCTTAGTTTGTTGCTTGTGTTAATGACTTTATTAATATAGCAATGTGAGGTGTAGTTGGTGCTTCAGTGGTCGAATTTGATTGGTAATTGCATCCCTTGAATTAGCCGTTATGCTAAAACAAAATGGCGCTCAGAGGAGCAGCCCTAGCTTGTTTGCTAGTTAGCTCCGGTGGGTGGAGGGCGGTAGCCGCCCAAGTATGCATTGCATAACGTCTGCAGTACTTTCATCGGCGGCCATAAACTCTGAGCATGTGTAGTTTTCTGTAAATAGTCCACAGTACGAGGGTTTTTTTTGAAATGAAAAATGTGGCAGCACAATCATAATGTTAATGTTAACGTTATCCCCAAATGATATATCCATGGAAACCAAGTACCCATAACGTCACTACGGACCATTGCAGACTTGACATGTTTGGCTTATGTTAAACTATCATGTGACAACAATGCGTTTCGTCTCACAAAACTAGCAGGATTTATATTCCAAGAGCTCCGTCTGTGAGTTCGTCCCGCTGCATACTGAGCGGGACAGCCCTTTGTCTCAGCCATTAGGCTTCAGGTGTATAGCGATATGTTATGTCTTCAGGTTGTAGCTGCTTGTAGTACTCTGAACAAGCAATGGATGGAGCGAGTGGGCAACAACACAACTGCCCTGTTCGTCAGTGGCAGCAGTGTTTCTGCTTTCTGTATTTGTGATGTAACCTGTGGTTTATATTATAAAACTAAACCGATGTAAACGGTTTATTTTATAAACAGTGTTAGACCACAGCTATGACTCATTCACTGTTTCTTTTTCTATTATTAACGTATTGTTTATGAGTGCCAATTGTTTTGTTTTGTTTCACTGTCAGAGAGATTGATTACCTTGATGGAAGGAAGCCCATCAGATACTCTCTTGGTTTTATTCTAAGGGATTTGTCATCAAATGTAAAGGTATGTATTGAATGAAGGTCAATGTGGCATTGTCAGTTCAATTTTTAGTAATAAACATTGACAAAGTGAAATGACACCTAACAATGTACACTGTAATTTTTAGTTCTTTCTGAGTAAAGTCATGGATCAAGGAGGAGGGGTGTTGGAGCTCCATGCTCAGGAGCTGAAGATGCCCCACGCTATGATCATGCAAGATTTTGGTAGGTAGTCAAGGTGACATTCATTATAGTGTAAACAGCTCTTAATTTCAACATGCACCATGTATTCCAATACAAATTCAGTATTTACCACAGTAAATTGTGGTTGTCAAAGACAGTCAGTAATGTTCTATATTCACTAGCTTGGACGTGCAAAAAACTGCAGCTACAACCTTTAGTTATATTTTCTTGTTTGAAGTTCCTTGTCTTATGTTTCTCTCTATTTTTGTGTTTACAGTTGCTGGCATGGGGGGTTTGGCTCACATTGATGGGGAGCACATTGTAGTGTCTGTGCCTGAGGGTATGCTTCTTTCTGATGTGATGACGGACGAGGGCATCCTCTTGGAGCATGGGCTTGAGGTGGAAGGCTTGGAGACCCAGGTGGTTCATGGGTTGGAGACAGAGGTGGTTGAAGGCTTGGAGACTGAAGTGGTAGAGAGCTTGCATGCAGATGTAGATGGCTTGGAGGCAGAAGTGGTTGAAGGGCTACAGACACAGGTGGTAGAGCTGGAGGCTCAGGTTGTAGAGGACCTGGAGGGTGAGGTGGAAGTGGAGGGTCTGGAGGCACAAGTGGTAGAAGGCTTGGAAACGGAGGTAGATGTTGAGGACCTTGAAGCTCATGTTGTTGAGGGCCTTGAGGAAGAGGTGGAAGTGGAGGGTTTAGAAGCTGAGGTTGTTGAAGGTTTGGAGGTAGATGTGGAAAGCCTGCAAACTCAAGGGGTAGAGGCCCATGAAATGAGTACCGAACACATGGTGTCCTCAGAACACAGTGTGATCATGCCTGAAAACATCCTGGGGACAGAGGTTGCAATAGAGGAAGCTTTAGACCCCCATCACCACCATGTTCTAACATCAGACCTCATCCAGGACCCAAATCACCACCACAGTGACATGCCAGACCAGGTGTTTGTGGCAGAGCTACTTTCGGAGCATCAGGACAACACCCTGGACCACCAGCTCGTGTCAGAAGGCTTGATGGTGACAGAGGCCAGCTCGGAGACCATAATCCATGAACAGCTGCCAACTGAGGCTGTTCCCCTGCAGACCGATGAGGATGATGATGCAAGGAGCAGTTCTGAGGATTACCTCATGATCTCATGTAAGACTGTTTGCGGCTGCTAAATTGTTCTTATGTCGTGTAAATTGTTGCATTTTTGCATAACCAGTAATATTTATGTTATTATAGTGGATGATGTGGGAGAGAAGTTGGATATAGGAGACACTCCCCTTGAGATCAGCACTGAGGTAATGGAAGACAAGGAATCCAAAGAAGATGATGGCTCTGAGGTCATCAAAGTGTACATCTTTAAAGCTGAAGCAGATGACGATTTAGGCAAGTGACTTTTAAATTTGTCAGTTTCTTAGTCTGCCTGTAATGCCATTGCTTTTTTAGAACATTAGAAATTACGTCTAGATTCATTTCTGTCCAAGTAATTGTGGATTGTAGCATTGACAAAATTGCTTGCTTGCTTCCATTTTCAGGTGGAACAGAGGTAATAACAGAGGATGATTACCAGAATGGCCATCCTGATCTGGAAGCAGCATCATCTGGTAGACTGGGAGTTGGTCGTGACAAGATGGTCTACATGGCAGTCAAAAACCATCCTAAAGAAGAAGAGGATGATGACGATGAGAGTGATGATGATGACGACGATGACATCAGTATGTCCATTTTTGAAACTGCTTTCAGTACAAGTTGTCAGACAAGTGGACAGCAGCTATCACAGCTTTAGTAAATAGCATGTTTAAAACATGATAGTGCTATCTAGAAAAGTAAAAAAAAAACAGTTCTAGGAGATCTCTTAATAGAAGATAAAGTAAATACAGTAAAGCTAGTCCTGTTGGTAATGCAATGTCATCTGTTATGTTGGCACAGATAATACTATTGATCAAGTGAAAAATGGAGCGGCTACACCTTTTCTGCAAATTCGAGAGGGGGTAGGTGCCAACCGTGCTCTAAAACCCAAAGCCAAGAAAAAGAAGAAAGGAGAGACACGGCAGTGTCAGACTGGTATGATCAGCATATGATACCTCTGCACCATCAGATGATAACCTATCATTTGATAACTTACACTGACAAACGTTTCACGCTAAAATTGTACAGAGTTTCTGAGTTTTACATTATTTATTAACATCTCTTCCAGCTGTTATCATTGGACCAGATGGCATGCCTTTAACTGTCTACCCCTGCCACATCTGTGGAAAAAAGTTTCGCTCACGAGGATTCCTCAAATGCCACATGAAGAACCACCCTGATCACCTGTTAAAGAAGAAGTACCAGTGTACAGACTGTGACTTTACCACCAACAAGAAGATTAGTTTCCACAACCATTTAGAGAGTCACAAGCTGCTGAGCCACAACAGTGAGCGCTCTCCAGAATACACTGAGTACACACGGCGCTACCATGAGTCCAGCCCCCTTGGCTCTGACAAGCTAATTGTTAAGGACCGGGAGCCCAAACTGCACCACTGCAAGTACTGCGATTATGAGACAGCTGAACAGGGCCTTCTCAACCGTCACCTGCTGGCTGTGCACAGTAAGAACTTTGCTCATGTGTGTGTTGAATGCGCCAAAGGCTTCCGCCACCCATCAGAGCTGAAGAAACACATGCGAACCCACACAGGTGAGAAGCCCTACCACTGTCCACACTGCGAGTTCCGTTGTGCAGATCAGTCCAACTTAAAGACTCACATCAAGAGTAAGCATGGCGCCGATCTGCCTTTCAAGTGCAGCCACTGTCCCCAAGCCTATGCTGATGCACGGGAACTCCAGCGTCATATAGAAATGGTGCAGGGCCACAAGACGCACCAGTGCCCACACTGTGAGCACAAGAGCACCAACTCCAGTGACCTGAAACGACACATTATTTCTGTTCATACTAAGGACTTTCCGCATCAGTGTGACGTGTGTGAGAAAGGCTTTCACAGGCCCTCAGAGTTGAAGAAACATGCAGAGACACACAAGGGCAACAAAGTGCATCAGTGCCGGCATTGTAATTTTAATGCTCCCGATACCTTCACCCTGAGTCGCCATATCCTGTCGTTACATACGAAGGACCTCCCCTTCAAGTGTAAGCGATGCCGGCGAGGCTTCCGGCAGCCCGCTGAGCTGAAGAAGCACATGAAGACGCACAGTGGTAGAAAAGTTTATCAGTGCCAGTATTGTGAGTATAACAGTACGGACGCTTCTGGATTCAAACGTCATGTGATCTCCATTCACACCAAGGACTACCCTCACCGCTGTGACTACTGTACCAAGGGCTTTAGGCGGCCTTCAGAGAAGAGCCAGCACATAGCCAGGCATCACAAAGACATGTTGATGTAATGTTATTGCGCACACAAACACACTCCTCTCTCCTGAGTAAATCTGTGTCACACACCCAGAGGTAATTTTAGTGTATTAACAAAGAATTGACGGATTTAGGCTGTTGATGAAGGCGACATTGTAATTGCCGTTCTGTGTTGTAATGGGTGTAAACCTCCTCCCCTAGGAGTAACAAGAGAACACGTTTTAGATGGGGGTTGAGTCTGAAAAAGACAGTGTGTACACTGAGTGGGACAGCTGTAAATTGTTTTGTTTTGTCGCAGAAAATCACATATGAACATATATTCAGGGTTTCAAATGTCTATATTTTTATACCCACTCAGCTAAAATGCTGCAAGATGATGACTGTGTCCTGTAAAACAGAAAGCATTGCTTTGTGAACGTCATGTCAGTGCTTCAGATGGTCTGGAATGAGTACAGGAGAAGCCTCCGTTGTACCAGGCAGTATCTCTTTTCCTCCAGCTTTTGCCCTGACATTTGCTTTTAATGTCATCTGGACTTGAAGGGGCAGGGCCATTCATGAGTTCATAAATGGTTTTGAGTGACACATTACGCACCTTGAAAAGATAATTCATTAAATCTAATACATGAACATCCATCACTTTGGATTTTCCTCCCAAGCCTGAACACTTGAAGTTCCATTAAATTAATCATGCCTAGTATAGCTTATATGCTGTTAATTATATCTTAAAAGTTTAATCAGACATTTTCCAGCCCGATTACCAGTGTCTAGCAAGGAAGAGAAGGGTGCAATTGGTATATTAGAATATCCCTTTGGTGTACACAACACATTTATGACACAGAAATCTGCTATTGTATCTGCTATAATGGTGTCAATAATTAACTGGTATATTATTATATGAACGTAACAGGTGGTTGACTTCACATTTGATAACCCTGAAGTGGTTGTATCTTGACTGCCACTGTAAGTTGCGCATGTGTGATATTATCAGTGACACAAATGTGTTCTCTCAGCTAACTGTTTAATTGCAATCATGCCTTACATCTGTTGGTCTTTATCCCTTAAGCACTGATGAACACAGCTAATCAAAAAAATAAGTGATTTTTAACTCTCAAACATGCTGTATCAATACCCTTCTCTCAGAGATTGTGTGTTTGAGTCAGTAGAAAGCACTTTAATATTTTTTTTTTTGTATTTTAAATAATTACATGTATGGGTGTGTATGTATGTATACACACACACACTAGGTAAAAAAGAACTTTGTGAGTGGGTAAAGTTAAAGATTGTTTTGAGTGTTATCTCTAGCAAGTGGGCACCATCCATTACTACATCAAAACTAAATTGTCATTCAAAGTGGTGGGTGAAACCATTTATTGTTTTGTTCTATGGATAAGTGATTGGGTTTTGTGTTTTGTTTGTGCTCACTAACAACTTTTCCAGACCCTAGTCCTACAGTCCTAAATAACCCAACCCAATCCCAAACATGGGATTCTTCTCCCTCAAGTCAGTGGTCATCATATTGGCATTAGTCTTTAAAGTATGCACATATACTGTCTCCATGAAATTAATTGTGGTATATATTAAAATCCCTGCATTTCGTGTAACTTAGTCTATATTTTCTTTCAGTCAGATTGTGGATAAACTACTGGTGGGGAAGAACCAAAATAAACAATTATCTTTTTATGCTTTTTGTCCTTTCTGTCCTGCAAAAAGCAGCCAAGTCCACATGACACATGACATGCAGTCAGCAATTTTATCATTATTTAACTGCAGTGTATGCACATACATAATTAAACCGGTTTGGATGACAGATCTGTTTAGTTTTAAGATGTTGTCAACTGTTGATTTACATTTCACATATTTTAATATACTCCAGAGGAAGTTACAGAATAAATAAGTAGTCCCATGCTTTCTTATCTTGTGCAGTAGGTCAATAGTTAAGCAGTCATCACTTTCTGCCATTTTATTTGGAAACTTAAATCTTTCTTCATTCACATATTGCTTCAGCAGATTTCTTTTGTGCCACTTATGTGGTCACACTGACTTTTGTAGCTGAGGTTCACTATTTGTTGTGATTGTTCAACTTCAGTCAACAAGTGCTGAGAAGTGATGAAGCCAGTAAACTTCAGTAACTGCAGCTCCAGCAGCCAACGAGCCGTTTATAGCTTAGTCAAAAGGAATTCAAAGTTTGACTTGATCACCAGCTCATCCTCCCACACATCTGTGCATAGATGTAGGATTTAGTATGAGACAGCTGAGCTGCAGGCGTTACTCTCACAGTGTAGTCTTGCACATGAGCTAGCAAAGAGTGAAACTGATACAATAATCTCAAAGCTCCAGATTTGAAATCCAGAGACACTAAAACCTTCCAAAGTTTTTCACTTTGAGTTAAACACGTCTTGTGGGCGTGCTGGTTTATTAGGGTTGACTTCTTTTCTATACGCACTGTACATACTGAAGTCTTTCAAGTGCTTCAAAGGGAATCAGAGCCTGGCTAGCTTTGCAAAAAGTTCAAACAATAGTTGGGGGAAAAACCTGCTTTAATCGTCCATGTTGGAAATAACAGAATTCCAGCTGAGACATTTGTACAGATCCCAAACCTGCTCTGGGTCTGAATCAGTGCTTTCCCCAAGTAAAACCATCACAGTGTCACTCTCCCCTCCATGAAACAGTCTGTTATACACACATCACATGCTGACAGGGCCTGAGGGACACTACAGTTCATGAGTTTTGAAACTGACTTTTACTAACTAACTCATATAACTAATTTAATAAAATCCTGAATTTCAAATAGTAATTTTCCCAGTTCCAGTAATGTACTTAACCAAAGTCAGGCCCTAAACTTCAGAACTGGGAGAATTCGAGAAGGTAAAGATAAAAGTGGAAAGACATTTGTCAAAGTATAGATTGTATCTTATAGGGAGGATATAATTTGTTTGGGAGTGGCCATGGAGAAGAAGGGAAACAGGCGGACTGATTAAACAGTTTGGGGGTAACCATAGACAGAAAGGAGAAAAGCAGTGACTGAGTGAGGAGGAAAGTGCAGTCAACTGATTTAATTAAATC
>JAUBNQ010000002.1:9059829-9085201 GCA_032353495.1 Ctenopoma kingsleyae | reverse complement strand
AGTGAGCAGAATTTCCACTTGAACCAGGATTATGTTTACACTATGTAGGTGAGACAGTCACATTTAGTTTAATAAATTTCAACTCATATAGGATTTTGACCTTGAGATTATTGTTGTTAATTACCTTATTATAAGACCTCTAAACCTGATCTCAGCGTGGCCTAGATAATAGCTTGGCTGATGAGCTTCACAACAGCTACTGAAAAATGTATGTGGCCCCCTTCCTGGAAAACAGATGATTTTTAATGCGAACTTGGAATACCTGATGAATCCCCAGAGACCATGACAGTACAATACCTGCAGTGTCTTTCCAGCCCAAATAGACACAGTCACACACACAGTAATCTTCTGTCACAGTCCTTTGGCACCCTGTTATATCACAGGTCAAAGTCAGTAATTAACACAAGGATGGTGAGACATGCCTCATGTGTGAAATTTCAGGCACCAGTGTCCTAAATCGTTCTGTGTCTTTACATAGATGAGTTGCCTTGAGACTCAACATTTAACAGCAAATGTGTGAGAAGTGTTGACATGCAGACACTGAATAGCAGCAACAGCAGGCCAGACTGTGATGAAATGCTGCTTTTTTTTATATGCTCCTTTGTGAAATTTTTAGCTGAGAAGTATAGCATCTACCATAAGAAGCAGGCTCTAGATGTATGTAAGTCTTACAATAAAGATATTTTACCACTAAGATTTGCTTCCCTCTGTTTCGGAAGATTCCAAATAAAATTGCCTTTTATTATATGCATGTATGTATTGTTTCAACCAAAAGATTTGAAGTTAATACAATTTCTCAGTCAGTTTGTACAGTTCATTACTAAATGTGTGCCACAAAAGTACATGACTAACAAAAAATGACCCTGAGAGTAAAAGACTGTTCTCTCCTGACCACTCAACCTTGAGGCAGTGATTTGACCCATGTCGTGTTCTTGTGGTGCTATTGTCACTGTAGGCGACTCTACATGGCAACATGACTTGGCCCAGTCTGCTTTCGTCTGTTAGAATGATCCCCTTGTCTCCTAGCCAGCTGGGTCAGCGCTTCCCCATTTTGGGAAAAAAAGGAAGAGAACAGAGGAGAATGGGAACGGATGTATCGTACGTCAAAGAAAAAAGGGGATTGGAAAATAGGGCAAGGAAGCGAAGGAGAGAAAGAGAGAGACAGATAACCTGGTAGAAGCAAGATGAGAGTAGGAAAGTATTTAAGTGGGAAAGGATTTGGTGTTCCCATTTTATCTCTCTTGCTGAGCAGCTTCATCATGACGTGTCGCGTTATTTGGAAAGGTGCTGGATCGTCCTCACAAACAAAGCCCTCACTAGGCCGTGCTCTCATGTGATGTGTTTCTTGTGGTCTGTCAGCACTCACAGAGAGATTTTGACACTAGATAGACAGATATCTATAGTGTTACCCTGTGTTGTTGATTCATAGCTTGATCAAAAAAAGGGGAAAACTGGTGTTTTTCAACAGAAAGCAATGAAGCAATGGCATTTTCTGTGTTATCTGTATGTGAATCATTGACAACAACCAACTCAGGTTGCCAGTTCTTCTGTTATGAATAGACATGCTTCAAATGTTAAAGTGACAGCACAGGGCGCCACAATGACTCATTTTCTCCACATCTTGTGACTGAGTATACAATCAGATGTTGTATGCATGGTCCTGTTTCTGTTCATACTGAGCACTTCACTACAACCATCTGTGGCTCTAAACCTGTTTATGTCTTTTCAGCCTTAATGCCTTGTCTACTTTTGGATGCCAGTATATTTTGGCTCCTGTGTTGTTTTTTATGCTCGTGTTTGTGCTTATGTGGACGTTTAGCGAGCAGATCGGACGAGTATTCATGCCTGTGTGGTGGACGGTCAGTATTGGGTTGGTATGGAGGGGGCCACAATGGGACAATGAACTATGCGCACTCGCTGTCTCACAGATCTGCTGAGCAGGCAGTTGGCATGTCTAAATGCGGACCAACACAAACACAGACGCACTCGTGCACACAGGGAGGGAAGTTGCTAGGTGAAGATGGGCAACAACCCTCCTGTGCACAGCTAATGACTCGGAGCAGTGAGGCTTTAGAGCTAATTGGCTGTCTCCTTTTGACTCTTCTTTGTGATCAGTTAAAATGCATTAGCAGACAAACAAGCCATTCACCCCCCTAACCCTCTCTTGACAGTAATAAAGAGGAAATGTACAGTATATGCTAATATAGAAAAGCATAATTGCTGCTAATAACCTGGGAGTAATGTCAACCTGAGATCTTCCGATGTGTTCTCATTGTTTGAAGTGTGCGTGTGAAGTGACTGTGTGCACATCATGTCTCTGTCAGCCGACATTTGCACATCTAAGTACATGAGCTCAAGCTGCTGTGTTTATGCTTGAGTAAAATATGGTTCATCCATGCTAAGATATAAACCCAAGCACAAAGTACAGTAGCATTGGCTCAAGGCATTGAGCCTTGAGTATATACACATCTTATTATGTATTGGATTATTTATAAAGAACCAGGCATTGAGCCAGATGCGTGCCTTCACCGTACTGCACTATCGTCCAGAATGGGTACACATGCTCCGCTGCCCCTATCCTCGTCATCTTCACACCCATCTCCCACAGAGAGCAGCTGTCACAAAACATACTGTCCACTGAACTCCAGAGGGACGTCAAGGTTAGGGGATAGTCATACCCAAGAGGGGAGACAGAGGGGGAAGATGACATGGGACATGATCTAGCAGTTAAAAAAAGATCAGATGAGGTCATAAGTGATGTACAGTAGATTATTTTCTCAGCTCTTTCTCCATGATCTCTCTATATTATTCTCTTTGACTTTACAATCTGTTTTCGCTTTTAAGCTTCAAGACATAGATAGAATAACTTACAGTCAAAAGGATGAAGGATGTTTTGAAATACAAAGTAAAAGTAGGATGGAAATGAGGGTGCATGAAATTAGTTAAAGAGGGTGATTCACGGAGTGGAGAGCAAGTTGTAGTATTAAAAGGGAAAGCAGCAAAAAGAGGCAAAGATGAGAATAAATGTGTGAGAAGCAGTAAGGCAGCAGCAGCAGTATGAAAGGGAAAAGGGGGGAAAAAGACAAAAACAGGGACATTGTGTAGTAGATTAAGCAAAGTGAGGTACCAGCTGGAGTCTGCTGAACTTTCCTGCTAAACTTAGCAACTGACACTGAAAATATTTAAATTGCTTAAATCTAAAACTGAATATTGAACGGCAAAACAGAGGAGCCAAACAGAAGTGACTGTTATTAACATACATAATGCTGCGAAAAGATTCAGGGACTCCTGGTGAATGTGCATGACCACTGAACCCTCAGGTGGGATTGCATTAGAAACTGCTGTGCTGCTGTGATGAATGCAGCCACATGGACGTGGGAATACTTTGGAAAATGTGCTTTGTGGTCAGATGAGTTTATATTTCAGCTTGTTTAGTGGAATAATGGACGTAGGGTTCTCTGTGCCACAGATGAAAAATATCACCCAGACTGTCATGAGCGAAATGTACAATGCCAGAATCTGTCTGGATGATTATAGGGCTGGGTATCAGAGCCCTCAGGACTTTCTGTGTGAAGGTACCAGCGATGCAGAGGTGTGTATTGGGATTGTAGAGAGATATAAACTGCCATTGAGGCAGCATCTTCAAAATATCTGAACAGTGGATATTTCAGCAGAACTATACTAGGAATCACTCCGTGTGTGCTACAACAGCATGGTTTCAAACACCGAGTGCAAGTGCTTGACTGGCCAGCCTGCAGTCCACATCTGACTCCTACTGAAAATGTATGGCGCATCATGAAGAGGAGAATCAGACAAAATCAAACAATGACCAAGTCAGAATATTCCACTTACAGAAATTAAGTGTTATGTAAATTAATATCCTCAGTTCCCAAATGATTACAAAAATTTAATTGAATGAAAATATAACACAGTGGTACACTTACCTGATACTTTATTTACAAAAAACAGTTGGTCAGTAAAAACGCCAGAAAACATTTTACTTTTGTCAGATAAATGAAAGTTCAAGCTAAATAACAAATAACACATTTTGGTGTTTATTACATTTTAAAAAAGGTCCTAACTTTTCTGAACATGGGGTTTGTACATTTGGGATGAAACAGTTTGGTGAACAGTGGTGAAACTGCATCCAGTGTATGCACTTTAATATGGGCTTACTAATAACATTAATGTTGAAATTAGCACAATGTTATGTAACACATTATGTCCACTATGAATTAACTCTGTGCAGCCAGTGTGAAAGGGATGTGAGCAGAAACTGTATCTGCTGATCTAATGGATCTTGCTTTAAGCAGCAAGTTGTAAATGTGTCAGTACTTAGGATGGGATTCACTTTGGCCATCTGGGGACTCAGACTCTAATCTGTCCCTCCAATTATCAGTAATCTGAACAGTATTATCCTTGGTGCTGCAGTCCTGGACGTGGTTGGACCCTTGCTGAAACAGGTGGTGGGGGTGCTTTGGGCTCTACGGGGGCCAAGGGACGCCAGGATGGGCTTTAGGGTGCTTAGGCAGGTTGGTTATGGTCTGTGGGAGCCAAGCAACAGCTCAATGTGTTTAAAGCAGGGAAAAATAAAGAGGAGGCACATGGAGCAGGTGAATCAGAAAGACAGTAGTTATTTGTACAAGTGTGCAAAACCCCTGAAAAATCTTATCTGTGAGTGAAGTATGGATGACTGGTTTCCTGGTTTACATCAAATGCATCCCTCTCTTTCTTCTTTTACTCCGTCTTTGCTTTTTTACTTGGCAGCAGCTCCCCGATCTCCCGCTGTTTGCGTCACGCATTTCTTCTACATTATTTAGATTGACAGATTTGTAATTGCTCAGAGACTTGTGAGTACACTCCAGTGGTTTTGGTATGGGCGACAGTGCTTATGCACCAGCATGTAAAGTTAGTCAGAAGGCTATAATATTACCACGTCTGATTACGCCCCCATATGTATTTGCTCAGACAGCAATGAAAGAGGAAGTGCAATGAATGACAAGACTGTAGGTGGAGAAGCCCACTCTGTCATTAGGTGCCATACAGCTCGTTTCACAAAGCAGATGTTGGATATTTGAGATGAATGTAACATAATTAGATATACAACATGCTATAATTGCCACAACTATCTAGCGTGAGCTCCCTTTGTGGATAGAGCCATATGTACAACTTCACACTCTTGAGAAAAGGTTTTTCTAGCCTGAGAGGCATTACTATGCATTTGTGTAGCTCTGGCTCCTGCACATCACTGTGGTGTTGCCATGGAGATGAGGCTGTCCTCTTGTTTGCCAGTCTCCTCATCCTTGGGTCACAACACCTGTCAATGGCCGCAGTGAATTTTAAAAAGTACCCGGTGTCTGAGTGACCTGGTCATATTCAAGTTCATTCAGAAGCAACTGATACATTCATTTTTAAACACCTTTATTCATATCTTGTGATGTATTAAATCAAAACTGAAATTACACTGGTTTTTCACATGGAAATACAAATTACAGTGACACTACAGTTATTTCTCAAAAGCAAATGACACAGTTTTGGACATAAAACAATGTGTGAGTACAGCTCTTTATAGCCTGTTCTAGATGTTTTACCTCTTTTCAATGAACCCATATAGGATTGCTTATTTAGCATCAGTGATCTTTTATTATGTTGTTTAAGCTACAATATGCAACTTTGTGGAATCAGGCCAACAGTAGCATGAGGCTCAAAATCAATCTGCTCTTCTCTGCCCAGCTTGCTATTTCTATTATATGTTACATAATTTCTTAGTTGTCATATTATATTATCACTAACTGAGTCATCAACTTCTTTTACACAGTTAATGTAGTTTTTAAATAAAACTTAAATGACCTAAATTACACAGGTCAATGGAAACATTAAGGATACAGAGTACATAAATATAATCAGTTTCAACGTGAAAGTCACTTCTGCATGTTTACATTAAGTCTGAATGGAACTAGTAATAAAATTCCCTGCCTGTATTTCAATAGGTCTACTTCGTCATGACTTTTTTTTAGTCTGTGTGCTATTTTTATTCTACGTTATAACAGTTCAGCTGAAAGTAACTTTAACACTGTGAAGGAGACATTTTGTGACAAAAAGGTGCTAAACCCTGGCAACGGTGACACATTAGAGTTGCTAATAACAGTAATGATGGAAATCGGAGAGATGTATCACACTGAACAGATGGGAGAGACTGGGAGAGCGAGAGAGAGAGGAGAGGACATGTGAGAAAGTGTTGAGTGCACTCTTTTGCTCTTCTCCTCAATAAGGCTTAGAGCTTGGAGGATAGCACGGAGCCCATCCCCCAGTGGATTATTCCTCCGACACTGCTAAGCCCCCATACTCCCACGTCCAGGCAGCCCTCAAATGCATATTCATTATGAGAGACATTGAATGCAACAATAACAAAAACAGTGGAGAACATGTTTCTGCCAACGGTTCCTTCCCCTAAATCTTCTGTTTTTTTCTCTGTCTTTATCTTAATTTCAAATGCCAGCACATGCCCAGAACACATGCATATGCCCACACACGCATGCATACTCACTTGGTCTCACTTTTTGTCACACACTCTCATACACTTGTTATCAGGTATTCAAAAGCCAAGGCAGAGGGGAGAATATTCTGTGCCAACTCTGCTGGACACAACCAGCTTTTCATGTTATATAAGTTTGTTTACTGTGACAATGAGCATGGTCAAAGGAAAGAGTGCACATCCTTGTGGCTCTTTATGTTTGTGCCAGTGTGGAAATATGTGAGGGGTGCGTCCCTGCTGCTGTGTGTGTGGCATATTGTACCTACAGATCTCATTTATAAGAGTTTGTGAGAGACAATTGCTGTTTTTTATGTATTCACTGTGAGAGTGAGCATGTGTGATTTAATATTGTGTGACTGTGACTTTATTGGATGATGCAGTGCATGAGCAGTGTGCATATAGGGCTGTCATTACCATTTAACTTGGTCTGTGGCCATTTCCAAACTCATGAAGATGAATTGAACAATATGCATGCATTAAGATTTTTTTCTGTCCATAGAGCATTTTGTTATTGTTCTCTGGAAGTTCAGTGCCAACACTGAAATGCCACAAAAACAAGAAGAAACTCCAATCTCCTCTTCTGGGCATTTGAAACCTTGTAGCTCTGCACCATTTCCTCCAGAGGTTTTTTTTTTTGAAATGCAGTTTATTGTTTACAGAATCAGCACGAGGAACGCAAGTAAAGTTGGCTGTGTTTTCCCAGTCCACCCTACAGCACAAAAATTAATATATTTCAGATTTACTCAGAGTGTAGTATGTTCTCCATGGTCTGAAACTCTGGATTAGTGCAAAGTAGAAGACCAAAAGCAGACATTCTGAGCATTTGAGGCTGTGTGTCATCATAAAAGGAAAGAGAGACACTGTGTACATCTCACTGGTTTCTGAAAAATAGATTATACAGAGAGAGGGGACAATTTAAAATGGCAGATGGGCTTTTGAATACTAAGTTACATATCTGAGAAGTCACTCAGCAGCAACCTCTTCTGTTCTCATACAGAGATGAGCTGAAACATTAACATACTGTGAAAAATGGCTTGTCAAGCTTCAGTCAGAAGGTTTCAACACTATCCCTTCAGGCTCAGTATCAGTCTAGGATAATGTACATACAAACAAAGGTAAAGGCAAATGCTGAAATAAAATGAACCAGTCCTCCTCTACTCTTATCTCACATTTCCTTTTCTCTCCTGCCATCCTCCTTTCTCTGATAATTTCTGTTTTCATATTGCTCCAGCGAGCTCTTGTGCCTTTGTGTGTTTACTTTTGTGCTCTTAGAGAAAAAATAAACCTCAAAGCTGAGGTGGTTGTTCCTGTGCCAGCGACACACTAGTGACACAGTTTGATAACCAAAAAAGAAATCAAATCAAATCAAATTTCAGTGAGGAACGCCTCTGTTAGCTGAGACTTTAATTCAAACACAAAAGAAACCAGAGTGTGAATATACTATATTCTCTCATCTAAGACTTCTTACAGGGACACGACATTTTAGGAAATTAGTTAAATAAGAAGATGTATATACCTGTCATGTCTGTAAATTTAGCCTATTTTGCACCATGAGTAGAAACAGCTAAGCTCTGTTCAAAGTTAAAAATAATTCCTCCTGGCTCTTCTAAAACTCCATAATGAACACATTATGTTTCTTCTATTCTCTAAACATGTGCTGAAAGTATTTCTTGGCAGACTCCAGGAAGTCACTGTGTCTGGCTCTTGTTCGGTCAAGAAACAGTTCTCATGTAAACCTTTACTGCACAGACGTGAAAGTGGCATCAATTTGCTCTCTTTACTCTCAGCAAGATAGTGAATAAGCTGTTGAATCTGAATTTGAATTTAACACACCTTTTTTTGATTTTTACTCATAAAGTTACAGGATTCTTTCTTTCTGCTGCAGGTGGTTCATCAGTGATTTCCAATGCCACCCACTCTGACTCCCCAGCTATCACTGAAGTGGTGACCTCTAAACCTGATGCTGGTCTAACCGAGGCAGCCACAGTGGAGCCCAGCAGCACTGCCCGAACGCATAGCCTTCCAGAAACCAGCAGCAGTTCAATGCTGGACATACGAAACCCACTGCCTCTAGACTCCCCACCTCCTCTAACACCTCCCCTTCCTCCTCCACCACCCCCTATTGCTGCAGAAACCTCTGACCTCCCACCTCTGTCACCTCTAGTCCTACCTCCACCTCTTCCATCATCAAAATCATCTTCTGCCTCCAGCCCTCCTCCCCCAATGCCCCCTCCTGCTGAGAGCCCCCAGCGTCCAACCACCCTCAGCATAAAGACACTGCCAAGGCCCACTGTAAGGGAGAATGGTGGCCCCCCAGCTGGGGTGGATGAGGACGAGGAGGAGAAGAAGATACTGGAGGAAGAGCTGAAGAAATGCATTGACGACTTCAAAAAAATCCGCTTGCCCAGAGTGTTTCCAGATCGCAAGAGGCACTGGCAAAATGACTTGCTCAAGAAATACAATGCGTAGAGAGCTTTACTGTAGCAACCTGCTAAAAATATTGACAAGTTAAAATCTGAGGATTTTATAACATTGGAGGATATGTGTTATTGTAGGTGGACATCTAGTTTTCTGTTCACAGCACGTTTTGACCACTGATGTAGTAGCTTTTGCATGTCAACAGGGTGAAATTGTAGCGTTCAGGCACAGCTAGTCTAGCAATCACACATTCAAGATTAAAACAACATTTTTCTTTTGCCATCACAGAACACATCACCCCTTCAGAGATTGTTGAAATTGTTAGTGACACTTCTTTGCTCCATACGGTTATTTCTCTTCATTAAATCAAAGATTAATATGTTTAACGTCATTAATTGGAGATTTATGTCCCGCTCTCTGTACCACCTCCAGTGATCAAGCAGCTGAAAAATGTAAGTGAAGCATTAGGCATGTGACCTTGATGATGCAAAATAAAAGAAAGAAGTGAAATTTTTGGTGCTAATCATGAAAACTATCTCACCTCATCAATATTAACCATATGACTTCAAAGCCTTTCTTCTCCTCCCTGCCTGTGATTCAAAAGCTCTACAGTTTGGGTCATTTTGTGATTACATTATCTTCAAGCTGGAAAAAATTCACAAAGAGATGCAGTGTACAGGGAAGCGAAGTGGGTAATTACAGACGGCCAGAATGTGGAATAATAATGACAGTAATGACTACATGAACCAATGCACAGTGCCATTTGTTCTGCTCTGCTCTGCATAAAATGTTCATCCAGCTTCACTAATAAATTACCAGATGTGTGCATGAGTGTGTGTGTGTGTGTACCTTGTTCTCCTCCTTGTTATGGACTACATCAGATAAGTCACAAAAAATGAAAAGTGACTTATTAATTATGAATTTTAGTCACTTTATTAATTAATTCTTAACATCATGGTGTTCATCAACATAAAGAAATAGAGAGAGAGTAGTAAGAGTGTATTTTATATACAGTATCTCAAGAATAGATTCGCCAGAAATAAAAGAAAAAATATTTTCTCGAATTATTTAAGTCCCATAAGTCTTGTATGCCAGAAATATAAATGTTATATAAAGTCAGATTCATAAATATTGGAACAATAATAAGTTTTATCAGCATTTTGCTGTTTACCACCACAATGGTGTGTGTAAAGTCAAGTCCTTTAACTTTAATTCATGGCATTTGACAAAGAAGTAATGTTAACTATTCAGTGATTAGAGCCATTGTCAAACACACACACCAACATTTTGGGGGGGGGGCTCATAAATAATGAAAAAATTGTTTACAAGCAGTTGCATGACCAGGTGTGGTCTGCTCCCTTGTTACTCCATGAATAATCAAGCAGTTAAAAGGCCTGGAGGGGGTTCTGAGTGTTACATTTGCATTTGGTAGCTGTTCACTGAAACTCTCAACATGAGATCCAAAGAGGTGTCTATGTAAGTCAAGTAGGCCATCATTAGGGTGAAAAATCAAAATAAGCCCATCAGAGAGATTGCAGAAACACTAGGAGTGGCCAATACAACGGTCTGAAACATTGTTAAAATGAAGGAATTAACTTGCAAACTCCGCCACAGACAAAAGCCTGGACGATCACCACCAGGTAGGAAACTCATTTGGTGATGTTCAAGGGTTTCAGACTCCAGGCTCCATTGAATTCCAAGGATTTTCAGAAAGGCAGTCCTTATGTTTGTAATTATGTTAGTTTGTGCCGTTATTTATGAGCCATCAAAAATTGCAGATGTGTGTATTCCCAAATGGTCAATGCCACATTTTTGTCCTTGAATTAAAGCTGAGCGTTTTGACTGCACTCACACTCTTTCAAATTCAATGTGGTGGTGCACACAAAACTTATCATTGTACCAATATTCATGACTTTGTTTCTTCATTGCTTACCAATTCCAGCTAGCGACAATCTGTTGCATGCTCAATCAAACCCACTTTCCATTGCTGTCAACAGTAGCTTAAACAATTCCAAATCCTTCACAACCACAAAACCAGACTGTGGTTTAACGGGGAAGCCAGCCTACATTTTGGAAGTATTTGCTGAAGATTAACATTAGCGGTGGTGACAGTCCTGTCCTCACAGTGAACTTGCAGGCTTCACTCAATCTCTAAACAAAGACAATTCTTGAATGTATTTTTATTTGTGGATTATGTTTGTGAGCCAGCTAAAAAGACACACCATTTAAGACAAATGTTAATTTCCTCAGTGGCTCTTTCCGTCTTACTTTCACAACTCGAGATAGTGCACAAAGTACATTTTGAACCCTTTTGATCATTTTTCCTCCGTGTCTTCACTAGCATCCTGTTTCCTCTACAAATAACAATTGATGCAAGAGACCATCAAATTGCTGTTTTGTTGTGATTTACAAATACATCCATGTGTAATTTTGGCTTCATTTTAAGCTTCCAGAGAGCAGCAAATATTACAGATACACAGTAGAGCACTGACTTATTTTATTCTGCCTTGAAGATGTTTTGTTGTCTCATTTAGCCTGTTTTTAGCATTTAATTTTTTTCTGCCTCATTTGACCAGAGCATAACCAAGGTTCAGCCTGCTACTTTGCCTGTGGTCATAATGAGCCTGGTGGGCAGCTGCATCTCTGTTTGAAGTCCTAATGATGTTGTCTTTTCTCAGAGCTTTCTAGCAGCACAGTGCCTCCAGCCTGTAGCAGCTCAGCTCTGCGTTTCCACAAGTTAATATTGGGGTTAAGACATTAATCCTCAAGTTCTGACTGAGAGGGAAGTTGTATCTTGTTTGACATCGGACAAATAGAATAGGTTTATCAGGCACACTGGTAACCGCTAAGGAGCAATAGACATCTTGCTCTGAGTAGAGGATTAACAACAGATTAGGTTTTGTCACAGTCCTGAAGGGTCTCTAAAATGGCAGGCTACGGCTCTTACAAGATGCACAGTGCTGACAATTTATGCCATGCAGTCAGTTTCTCACCAACATTAACGCTCTGGCCCTCTCCAACTGGCTGCTGGTAGCTGAGAAATCAGTAGAAAAGATTCTACTTTGCAACTCATTAGAGAGTATTGCCTCATCAGCTCCTTTTCTCATATTTCTCATCTTTCAGCACTGGCTTGGACAGTGACAGCAGCTGGCCAGGCTCCCAGACTTGGAGGAGTGTCATCAGAGCGTGCCTGAGTCAGGATCCATGCAGAGGATTGAAACAACAAGTCTTCCTGAATTAAAATTCCTGTTTACTGTGGCAAAAGCTGCACATTCTGCTGTGTTGGAGTCCTGTTAGACAAAACAGACATCCCTATCCAAAACCAGAGTTCTTGATTTCCATTTGGGTCTCTCCACAGGAATCTGTTCACTGTTCAATTCTCTTTCACGCCTTTGTCTTTTTTTGGTAAAACTTTCTGAAGCTGGCCTTTTGACTTATTATAGATACACTTTTTAAGATTTGATCTCTGAAGCGGATAGGCCTTGCCTTTCAAAGGGAATAGTTATCCTTTGAAATGAAGAGGTAAAACAGTCTATTGGGCATGAGAGTGATAGAAAAACATTCTTTGACAGAATATTTCAGCATGTGAGATCAAACTTACAAATTCTAGCTGTGGTGATTATCACTGGACAGAGGTAGAGCTAACCACGGGGTCTGTCTTTAAAGTCGCTCTTTAAAGTTTTCACTGGAATGGCACCAAGTGCAAAAGATAGGAAAACTATATGAAGCCATTTCCCCTACGATTTTGTAATGACAATGCTGAATGCAAGACCTGGTCTTTGATGATGGAAAGCCGAGTCTTGATGATGAAAAGTGTCATCCATAAAATGGCATCTGATAAAACTAAAACACCCATTTGTCATTATAATGTGAAGAGTAATATGATTACTAAAAGAGTAGTATGATTAAGAGGAGACATACAGTATATCAAGTTTTCTGAGAAAAGGACTGACAGTGAAATTCTTCATTTCTTCAGGTAATGTCATATCAGCCTCCAGCAAGAACAAAATGTCAGAGGAAACTTGCCACAAACATCCTGGGCACTGACTTCTATCTTCTCCCCTCTAATGTATCTGATTTTTCCCTTTTGCTGACACACAGGGCGCCTTGCATTTGCATGAAAGAGCACCTTGCAGATTTATTTCGAATGGCTAGCAATACATTAGCATCTCATTTCTTTGGGGCATGAGTTATCTTCGGTACAGTTGGCCCTCCTGACAATTAAAGCTCTGCTGAAAGTGATCCTTGAAAAATATAGTGGTGCAGGGAGGGTCTTAGGATATTTTAGTATTTCAGCAGTCAGGAACAGTTTCACACTTGAAGATAAACTTGGGTGAAAGTAGTATGTATTGTATGTGTTAACGAAATGTGGTTTTGGGGAGATATGAAGGCAAAGTCCTAATTATTATGCTTGAAATGGGAGTACAGCGTCAGTATAGGCAGTGAAGCTATGTAACAACCTCGCAGGTTCATACTGGTGTAAAAATATAGTAGCCTGCAGTTTTCAGTTTCATCAGCTGCTTTGTTACAATTATTATTACTGGTGCCTCAGTAATAAACTGTTATAAATAGAACATATTGGGAATAAAGATCCCGAATGATCAAAAAGAACATTTACAGAGCGTAGGCATTTTAGTATTAATATTTATTGCAATACTGCAACTTTTATTAAATACATCATTGAGTTTATTCAAAGTAAGAAAACCTATGCTGAGTCACACAATTGAAACACATCAGTCTTTTGGTTTGCTGTGGCTGTGATGTGATTTTTGTGCGTGCTCCACAAAGGTCATGCAAAACCATATTAATCATGTTAAGGTATGAATTCATAAAATATATACATCATTTCTTAACTTGTGGCATTAATAACATCTTTTAAGTAAGCGACTTCACATCCTCGCAGACATTAACCTGATTATGTAAACTGAGCTTATTATGGAAGGCTGGATATTGTAAATAATGTAGGTGCTTCAGCCAAACTATTACCTTAATCTTGTTAAAATTAAAAGTGTATGAGTTATGTGTATATGTACGAGCCAAAAAAACCCCCCACTGAAAATGTAACTTGCACATGCAAAGCAGTGAACAACAAAACCAGGGGGCTGTGCTGCGTCTGGAAACACATGCTTGCAAATAAAAATATTCTCGAAACAAATGTATGTTATTTAATGGAGAGCTCAGCTGGCTCTCCCCACAGGCCATCCACGCAATCAGCAGGAGACACATGCTCTGGAGAGAGGCAGTGAAGAGGAGAAGAGGACCAGAGAGAATGTGTCAGACTCTGTTCTCAGCTTTTCCATTTCCATCATTAAAACCTGGAGCCTAATCCTGCAGCTACTTTAATCTCCTAATTCTGCACCCTTTCTCTCTACATACAGTACACTCCTATTCCATTCTCTCTCCCTCACTGATTTTAAATCACACATTTCCAGAGATTCAGAGTGAAGGCTTTCAGAGCCGCTCCGCCACATACACACACACACACACTTAGTATTTCAGCAGGGTCACTCTACTTGCTTTTAAATCCTTAGGTGAATATGCCTGCATGTGCTAAGTGTGTGTGGAGGGCTTGGATACTTATTTTGTCAACCTTTGAATCTCATTAATGATACGTAAGAGGATATGGAGCTGCATCATGGGTAGTGCCGTGTAATGGCAGGGAAGCAGACATGTGGAGATGAGCAGTAGCACAAATTGCAGTAACACGATGAGCGGTAGCATTAGATGACTTGATTACCAAGCATCACCTAAAAGAGTGAAT
The DNA here is from genome assembly GCA_032353495.1 of Ctenopoma kingsleyae. Lineage (NCBI taxonomy): Eukaryota > Metazoa > Chordata > Actinopteri > Anabantiformes > Anabantidae > Ctenopoma > Ctenopoma kingsleyae. Next base: position 9,070,487 of record JAUBNQ010000002.1, on the reverse strand, counting down.
TTGTGGGATGGCGCGGCAGATGGCACGATAGTCGGATCTGTGAGCCAAGTGCCTGGACCGCCACTTTTCTCTGTGGAAAATATGACATGGCCTGTCTGAATGCAAGGCACATTGTCATGTTGCTGTTTTGGAGGGACTGCTGTGTGTTTGGAAAAGCCTCCCATGCTCTGCATGGCAATTATAATCTACCAAATATAGAAACAAATATCAAACAGGGTAAGCCTCCTGCAGCAGGGTAATACAATGTATATTTATGAGAACTCAGAATAAATGGTATAACCAGGCATTAAATATTTATTACAGCAACATCATCATTTAGGCAGGTGTCCCATGATTCTTTGTTGCTCATACTACTTTAAATTCTTTCCTCTGTGCAAATTACTGCAATATATTCCATATTATTCTGCTTTTTTGCAGATACTTGCATTTTTATTCATAGAAAAGAGTGCCCTGCTGCCATATTACCCTTAAGACTATTTGCTGTCTACACAGAGAATGAAGCTTGACATTAGTTTAGTCAGCAGCACTGAAGTCTTCTGGTCTGTGCAGCCGACTGGTCCCGTACCTGTGGATGTGTTATGAACAACACAGTCGCAATTCAAGGGAATAATGGTATAAAACATGAACTGAAGAGATCGTAGATGAGGCAAAGCACTGTGCTCCAGAAGTTTGTTTCGATATTTCTGAGTTGAATATGAAGTAGTATTAAAAATGTACTGTACATCTGACAGTACGGCTCGCTGATTACGTGGTGAACAGCAGGCAGTCTGCTGATGTTAGTAATATAATGTAGAAAGACATTTGTGGAGAATCTCTGAAAAATCAACATGCACAATATTCCAGTAATATTCAAAGTGTATTTTGTTATTAAACATAATATCAATTGCTAAGCCTTGACCACTTCAAAGCTGTTAACTGTGCTTAAAACATCTTTATAGCACATATTACTAGCAGGGGATAAGACTCTTGACATCCATCAAGAAAGCTGCCTTTTAAATACCAATTAGCCCTTAATCCAGCGTGACATGACTTCACCTTTAATGATATTTTTAAGACTGTTAAACCTCATCTGCAAGTTCCTTGTTAGCTGCAGTCTTTCATTCAGCTACCACACAAACAATTCTGTTTCATGACTGCCTAATGAGTGGATTTTCCTTTATGCAATATCATTTGCTTGCATTGTACATAAAAAATATGCATGAAAAATACATTATACAAACTTATAGGGAAATGACATTTTGAAAAATACATTTTAATGAGTTTGTTGAAAAGTAAATTTAGAAGTTTAGAAGTTTTTATTTACAGCAGTGAACCAACCTCAGATGACAAGAGTTTCCTTTAGATCTTTACCAAAAAAATGCACTAAAAAAGTGCTGTGTTGTCACCTGTACCTAATAACATCCCACATGAATGGATAAGCATGTTTTCCCTCATTAAGTATTCACTTCCTGTTATGAAATGATTTATGACGTACAAAATAGAGAAACTGAGACAAACATGAAAAACTATGACCATTCTGGACAGTTTCATTGTTAATGTTTAAAGTCACATTATGTCTACCCAAAGACTTCATGCATTTTTCATGTAGCCTTGGACTTCTTATTTCAGAGACCAACAATGGTGAAAATTATATCTGTAACTGCTGTATAGTAGCGCAGTGACTACTGATCTTATTGTCTAAAGAAAATCCCATATGTGTAACAGCAACATTATTACAACTTTATTAAAATAATTTCAATCACAATGTCAGAGACTTTGAATCTCTGTGACCGTCATACAGAAACTACTGTCATTACTTCATGTTTTATTTTATCTTTTCACTTCCACACCCTGAGGCGATAATTCCTGGTATAGCATAGAAAAAGAGCCACTTTTGGAGAACAGTGAGATAATCAAATAAACACTCACTTTTGCAAATGTTCAACATTCAGGCATGCAAGCAGCGCACACACCATGTTACCAAATATTATCCTGAACTACTGGATAAGGCTTTGGATCCTCAGTTCCAAATGCTGCAGCACTGTGTCTAGTAGAGGTTGAGTTGTGGTGCACTGGGAGCAGTAGTTTTCTTGGCCGTACACTCCCACTGTGTCAGCCTGAGTCACTGCACTCTCCTGGCATCGTGTACTGCTGAGGAGGCTCATCAACACACCGAGGCCGTACATCATCATCAGTCCCTATGCACTGTGTGTGTATGTGTGTCTTGCCAATGAGTCTCCCATGAGGCTTCGCTGACTCCTCAGCAACAAACAAACAATGCGGCAACAACAAAGCCCATTCAAGTCCCCCTGCTGAAAAAAAAAACACAGGAACAACGTTGGCTTCCTTTCTGCTTGCATCTTAATGCGGTGGATGCATTAGTGATGCTGTTTTCTTAGTGGCAAACTGCCAGTCAGAAAACAGCATCAACATACCACAAGTTCACACCTCAAAACATGTCCTTAAAACTAAAACAACCACTCGCAAAATCAACTTTATTAAGTGTTTCATTAAAGTTATATTATTGCTATAAACATTTTTAGTTTATTAATTTTATTTTTAGTCTATGTGAAAGGGGTCACTCAAAGGGATCAAAGTGATGAACCCACAGAGAATTACTACCTGACTCAGGTGTTCATGTTCATGTCAGTTGTATAAAGAGTTTTAGCATCTTTCTTGTTTCTTCCTTTTTACACACATTTTATTTTTGGTTTTCTTTCACCATTCCCATCAGTGTTGTGTCATTCCCATGTGAATATGACTAAATTAATGTAAATGTTGCAGCGCACTGAAAGGGAAATGATTACAGTGTGCCACATAACAACTGCAGCAGTTTGAGTCCGGTTAAGGACATTCTTCTCCCATAACACTGCAGGAAAAAAATAAGTTCGACAAAACTGCATAGCAGGTCTGAGTGACTGGCATATGATGATAGTTTTGCTTGTGAATGTATTTTCTAATTCTAGTAATAGCTGCCTCTCTAAGGTAGCCTCTCGCCTCATTAAAGTGCCTAAGGAATAATTAACTCTAAATTAATTGGGAGGGAAGAACAATACACTTTGGAGCGGACTGCTTTTGTGTCATACATTATGTATCGGCCCTGTGATGGCTTTGAAGTGATCATCACACTGCTGTATTCTTCTCCCAGAGTCTTCTGAAGTCTCTATTATGGCCTGTGGCTCTGTCTCTGTCTACAACACATCAAGGTGAGCATAGAATGTGGTCTTCCCTGCAGCCATGGCTATTACAAAATACAGACAGAATTCAATTAAAAAAAACACCACCTACAGAATATGCTGCAGTTATTGAGATTTAATCAGAGACTGTTGCGCTGAAACATTCTTGCTGAATGCAAGCAATTAATTGAAGTCTGAAATAATAAGTTAATAGAAAGAACAACGAGCAAAATGCTAATTTCAGACTGTTACCCACCACATATTATCAGAACTCATTTATAAAACTAGGGTATTGTCACTGTTTATACGAAACCTGGCAAACCAGCAACTGAGCTTTAGATATGTAGTCCACTGAAGTGAACCTTGTATTATATAACCTTTTTTCTGGCACTTTAAAATCTAATTGGCCTACTTTACATTGTGCTCACATTGTTTATATTAAATGACGTTACTATGTGTAGTTAATTGTGTTCGCTGAATCAGGGCCATTTTTGTAATTTCTGCTGTTTCAAACCTTGTCTGATGAAACAATACAAGACGCTATAGTGAAACACATAGACAGTGTTATTTAATTTATGATTTCTTTTATTTTATTAATCTATCTTTTGTCCCAGTTACATACAAAATACATATAAAACTAAAAATATATACTTGTATTGTATTGTACAGAACTCAGTCAAACTGTAATGATGGAACATTACTGTTTATTATTATTTTCACGCTAAAAGAAGCTAGGTTCTGCAAAACTAGAAATAGATTTTGAAGAACCTGCTTAGTGTTTTTCTTTTTGAGCTTATAGTGGATGGGGAAAAAAACTTGCACACCAAGCACTTCTTATGCAGATGCATCAGAAACAAGATATTGAACTGTTGTCATATCCTTCACACCCCTGTCCAATATTATTTCACGTTCCCTAGTTTCCTCTCTGGCTTCCTCTATTCAGCATCAGTTTAGCATTCCTCTGCAAAACATGTCCATCAAAAAACTATTTTATTCAAAACATATTTAGTCTTGTCCTTCTAGTGTAAACATGGTGTCAACTCAAAAATGTTTTACAGTAGATTCTAGTTTGCTCCAACATTGTATGTCTCAGCAAAGCATCTGCAGTGAGCTGCAGCATGTGTCAGGCTTTTCACAACACATATTTTCCAGGACAAAGTCTGGAAAAGGACACAGCATACAAGCCTTCCTGAACCGAACCTCTTCATTATCTCAGTGAATAGTGACCTTGATCTATTGATCCTTATCTCAAGTCATTCAAATTTTCAAAAGGCCCACTGAATCATGTCAGTCATTTCAGTATCACAGTTCTCCTGTGGTTTTAGTTGAGTTTTGGGACAAGCCTAGATAATTGGATTTCCTAACCTCAGACTGTCAGCGCTGCCAGAGAGGTTTGGGGAAATTAAAATCTTCCCTGTGCAGTAAATCAATATAAAAACAATCCCCCTCACTCTTAAAATGTGCTAGGCATGCACAGAAGAGCAATTAACCCACTGCAAGAATTGATTTGGTCCACTTCAGCTTATCTCTTTTGGCACGGCCAGGCTTTTACATACCCGCTGGGAAGATCAAAAGTTTTTCCTTGTTTCAAACCTGACAACATCCTAGAATTAGCACTGATTTTATCTTCACCAAGCAATTACCTGCTATGGTAATCAATGCAGCTCTGCTGTCTTTAATAGTCTGTGGTATCGCCTCCTCTGCAGGCTTTGCAAATTACAGTGATTCATCACAGCACCACACTGCTCTGAAAGCAATGCTGAATCAGTTCACACATATACTGTACACACATGCATGCCTTCACATTGCTGTTGCTACTATACCGGCTGCTAACTAGCTCTCTGAACCCTAGTGGAGGGGTCGCAGAAAGGCTCAGATGCTTAGTCTTTTAAAAGGCAACATTTCATCAGGACGATTTTCAGCAGGAAATCATAAATTAGCAGGAAGAGTGGAGACATTCACAGGTTTTCTGTTTCACACCAGCATGTCCACAGGCGAACAAATACAAGCTGCCAACAGAAGTAAACCATCTTGGAGAAGCGGATGTCCATATTCACAATAAGTCACATTATCATCATGTTAGTGTGTTAACTAACAGATTGTTTATATTCAGTTTCTCTAAAATCCACTGTATTTAAAGGTGAGTTCAAAAAGTTAAGATGACAATTTGACACCTATTGAAATAGTAAATATACAGATAATTTCAGAGCTGGTCTAAAATCTAAGAAGACAAAAGTCTCCCAGAGACAGAGTGAATTAAGGAGGATGGCCTCTGCCTGGTTTGACCAGATTGGAGGTTAGAACAGCAGTCTCAGAGAAACTGATTAACTCTAGGACAAGAGTTTCTGCTCCAGTGAGCCACAATGAACACATCTGGTCATTCTGCCTTTTCTCTCTGTCCCTAAATCTTTTATGCACATGTACCAACTCGTGGAGTAAATCAATAGTAATCCCACATGTTTCTAGCTTCAGGTGACACTTGCCAGCTCCCGCAAATCCAACATCTCACATGTGGACATTTAAAGACAAACACTGAGCAGATGAGCAGCTCTCAAGAGGAAAGAGCAGAGACAGAAAAAGTAAAAACAGGAAAAGATGTGTGCTTTCACATCTGACAAGCTGGACACACACTGGGCTAAAATAAGAGTGGGGTGCAGAGACAGAAGAGCAGGAACAGGACACTTCCTCTTCTACTATAACAACATGCTCAAAAGGGTGTTGTTCATGGAGCGGTGACAGCCCTTTAGTGAGGGAACACTATAAGGTGGAAAAAAGCTGAATATAGTCCTGTAGTCAAGTGCAAACAACAGATATAATGTATGAAACCCAGTTATTAAATATGTGCTGCTCAGTCTTACAATGTCACACTAATTACTATAATGTATTCGATGTATTTATATCTCTAAACACTAAAGAGAGGTAAATTATAATACTCTGTCTTCCCCTTAAAAGTCTGAGTAAAACCACAGAAAAAAATAATTAATTATTTTCTAATGGCATCATTTGTCAGAGGAGTGGGATTTCATTAAGATGTAGCTTATACGTTGTGTTTTGGTTCAACTATAATAATTGCAATTAGATTCCTTCTTTGTTAAAACTTGAAGGTCCAGGGTTTAAATATAAAGCTACCAAATGTTACATTATAGTCACTGGACCAGCTAAAAGTCGTTTTTCTTTTTTTACTCCTCCGTATGGCTGGCACAGACTGAGTATGCAGGCATATCTTATTGTGAGCTCTTTTCTACACAACAGGGAACTGTATCTGAACAATATCCTCTGTGCACTATTTAGTAATCCAAACAGATTGGTGGATAAACACTACCCAGACTAAATCTGTGGCTCACAATTTTTCTTTGGTTCAAATCCCAAGGTGAGGGATCAGCTGTGTATGCATCAGCAGCCCAATTTAATTCTTTATGAGGCAGATGCTACTGATAATAGAAAATTAAGATGCCCACAGGTTGTATGTCTCAGTATATGAGTAGAAGAGCTGGCTCGTTTCGACCATGGGATTTTTATTTGTATCAGAACAGCTTTGACTCTCATGATTAGACATAAAACGAGCCTCTTGGATGCTGTTAAAATGAAAATGATGTTGTTATGATTAAGTGCATCCACATGAACAGAGTGCACCCTCAGTTCCTGGAAAAAAAGATTCAAGATCAAATTAATCAGATTAATGATGCAGCAACATCAACCCACAGATGAATCACATGCTAACATTCTGTACATGCTGGTGATGGAAGGCATTGTCAGATCTTTTACTAAAGTAAAATTAGGAATATTACTCTCTTTAAAACAATGTAAAGCTGACGTCATAAATAAAAACATGTTTTCACATAATGATGATGATGCTACAGGAAAAATTCATGAGATCACCAAAGTCAACGGGATGCAGAGTGTGGGTATATTAAGACTCTACATCTCAATAAATGTGAAGATATTTCACAGGATTAGTGAAAACTTGAAAGTGGTAGTGATGCTAGACACAATGTCAAAGCGATCACTAAGTTTCATCCTATCGCAGACACAACCGAGGTCAGTACTACATACTACATGTTTTCTAGTTTTAGTTAGAAGATCCCGGAGACGCTGTGGTGAATGTTATGCTGCCTTTAACATCATTGAGCTTTACTGATTTGATGTTTGGTCAGTGATGGTCTGGGGAAACATGAAATGAAATCTTGAGAGTGATTGTCAGACCTTCCACTGGTACAGTGGGTCCTGGGTTTCTCCTAGTGCAGGATAATGCCCAGCCTTGTGTAGCCAGTGTGTGGTGTGTAGGCAGTTCCTGCATGACAAAGGCACTGATGCCACTGACTGGCCCTCATGTTCCTCTGAAATATATCCAATTGAACACCTAGGGGACATTATGTACTGGTACATCTGACATCACCAAGCCCCACCACAGACTGTCCAGGAGCTAACTGATATTGTAATTCAGCTCTGGGAAGGAGATCCCCGTAACACCATCTGCCGACTGATCAGGAGCAAGGCCAGACATAGTTGGGAGTGCATACAGACATGATTTTGGTTTGCATTGTTATGACATTTTTTCTGAACAAATTATACAACATATATAAGATCAGGATTTCCAACTTGACTAATTTGTTCATCAAGATTTGATTCAAGATTGACCCAAGTTTTCCCTTAAATCTTTTAAGCAGTGTGCTTGGACTTACAGAGGGAATACATTTTAAAAAGAAATGCTCAGAATTTTCTGTGATTTTAAAAGCATTTAGCCAAGGTGTACGTAAACTTCCGAACTCAAGTGGACGTTTAAAGAAATTCTTTCAAGGAATTCTTGAAGGCAATAATGGGACAGACAAACGTACTTAAGAACAACCATTATCGGGTTGTATTATGTCTCCATTCATGGCTGTCGCTGGCATAGCAAAAAACAAAGATGTTGACCACATGGTGGCGCCACATGAAATGTCAGGCAATGGGGCACCGTGGACATCTGTACCAAATTTCACAAACAATTTATTCATCATTCATGCGGTCACACTAGACCTAGCTGTAAAAAAATTGACTGCACAAGTGGACTACGTACAATTTATTAGACAAAACCTTGCTTTACGTAAAGAATAGAACAGTTCATGCTTTCAGTCAAACAGGAGACAAACAGAAGGTGAAAGCAGCTCACAAATCTAACCACAGGGTAAAGCACCTCTTCACTGTTTACACAGACTCAGGAGGCCTTTACACTGTTTAACTGTGGATTTCTGCTTCACAGCTCTCTCCATATGAACATGCATACCAGCCCATTTTCTGCAATGATAACATTTACTTTATCACAAGTGGGATGTTAGCAAAACATTGTGCGATGTGAACACGCCACAATGAAATTCCCATACAGATGGATGAAATTTTTTCCTCACGCAGCTTTGACTTGAGTCAAGAAAATCTTTCTCCTTCTACCCCTGAGTACAAGAGTTAATGGAACAATTTATAATCACATCACATCACATTCAATCCTTGACAGGTGGCTTTGTAGGACTTTTGTTTCAAACGCTCTGCAGTTCTTTCTTTGCTTACGAACACCGGCATGTTTGGGAGCTTTTGCGTGCCAGTAGGGATGTGTTGAGTGCTCGGCTAGGAACTGAGAATATGTCAGATCCTGTGCTGGATCAAAGCAGCCATCACTCTTGTTCTGTCAGGGAAGACAAAATGCAGACTGTCACATCTGGCTTGTTGGCTGGTGCTGCTGCTGCTGCTTCTGCAAAAGCTCAAAACCCACTCCGACATCTTTGTTATCTCTGTCATCACATTATTTCCTGTATGTGCTTCTCTGCTACATTCCTCTCACCTCTCTGCTTCTTTCTTTCTTTCTTTTACTGCAGGCTGCAGCTCAAACCTTGAATCAGAGATCAGACAACATTAGCGCCTGTAATCCCCATAGGGGAGAGAGAAGGAGTCGAAAACAGGATGTAAGAGCCACGTGTTTGTGGATGTTTACATATTCAGGGACGTGAATATATACTGAAATTGCCTTTCCCTTTGACAAACAAAAGAAGGCCACAGGTTGCCTGAGATAGAAAAGAATTGCTTTGGACAGGGTAAAAGCTTTTATAAGTAAACACAAGCGCTCTGTTTATTAAATTTAAAAAAAAGACAGCATCCTGGCCACACTGCTATATTTATATATGTGTGTGTCTGTGTGTGTGTGTGTGTGTGTATGTGTGCACAGTGAGTTAGTGACATGTAATACTAATGGAATCTGATTGCTCCTGATCTCTCACTGAGGTGGCAGAGTTCCTCCCTTCATGCCAAGTTAATGTTTCTTTATTTAGTGGATAGTGCGTGATGTGGATGAACAGCTGACTATGGTCTGTCTCTTTTTCCTTCCCTGACTTGATGCTCCATGACTCAAAGGGTGCAGCTTTGCACATTTTTTCGCTTTGTGCAAGGCTGTTGAAACACAAAACTGCACTTTGGCAGCAACATGTAATGAAGCCAGAGAAGTCAGCATGGCTTAATTCCTCACTGTCAAATATATATATTTAAATATATATAAATACTTTTAAAAAATAAAATAAAAATAGATTACAGGAAGGTGACAAGGGGACTGACGGCATCTGTCTCCTGTCAGGAGAATGAAAAGTGTACACACATGATTAAAAATACGTTAGCAAGAGCAGCCATCTCTTGGCTTGACACTCTGGCGGTCCCAGGGGCACCAACAGCTGATGCATGAAACAAGTTAGTATTTGTTTTGTTCAACACAGGTAGCTTCAGTTCCCACAGGAGATTTGCTGTTAATGACTTAGCAAAGAAAGAGTGTAGGCGTAAGGGTGGGTTGGGATTAAAAAAGAAGAGAATAAAAGCGAGAGCACCAAAGGCTAATTAGTCTTTCAAATTTATGCAAAAGTGCTCAGGTTTTTAGTCTGGAGAGATTTCATGCAATCAGTGTGATTTCAAGGTAACTCAGGCAATGACAGCGTTGTTTATTACTGTCAAGTTATCATTGCATCTGACTTCTTCAGAGCAGAAAATGAATTTTATCTGCAAAATGTGCTCAAGGTGGGGTTGAATTAATTATAGAAATTTGTTTGGAAAATGTTCTGATTTGCTTCTTTTTTTTTTTTGGCAAAAGTTAGACAAGTCTGTCCATTAAAAACTCTGTGACGCTAGATCCAAGAGCAGGTTAGGTTAGCTTAGTATAAACATGAGTCAATTAGCCAAACTCTTCCCAAAGGAAACTAAATCTACCTAGCAGCACCTTTAAACTGATTAGCATGTTATTTGCATATAGCATGTGGCAGCTTGTTTCTTGGCTGGAACAGTAACTTCGTGGAGTCCTCACAACAAACTTGTTCCTCTCTACACATGGCACATTGTAGCTTTTACACTTCTTTTTTTTTTTTTTTTTTAACAAATTAAACAAACAAGCTACATGGTGTAGAGAGAAAATCTGAAGACTGGCTAAGCTAATCAATTAAACTGGCTTAGATGAGAATTATATCTCTCTATTGTATCTTCTCATAACTCTCAAGAAAG
>JAUBNQ010000002.1:9039780-9049839 GCA_032353495.1 Ctenopoma kingsleyae | reverse complement strand
CAGTAACAAAGGTTTTACAAGCTGTAAACACACATTCAGTATTGTGTTGGTTCTAAAACATCTCGAGACAGACCGCAGAGGAAATGGGCTCTAAATGTTGCTGCAGTGATGTTGTAATGAGCCTTTGGTGGAGTTCAACACATCTGTCATTTGTCAGAGCCACCACCCATAAAGGTCAAGAGAATTTTTCAGAGTAAGCAGCACAGTTTTTTCAACCTCAGCAACTGATTGAAATTGTGGGTGTCTGCTAAGTTGAATGATGGCACTAAAAAGTGGATGGTATAGACCATTAACTCTAAATGTACAGAGAAAAAAAAATAGTGGCTTTGAAGAATGAACTCATTTTGGATAACATGGAGCTGAACTAGAGGACTGTGTCCATCTAGTGTTCGGACATGGTAATGGAAATAGCATCCGTATGAAAAAAAAGAGCTGTGTTACAGTATATATTCTACAGGAACATTGTGTGGTTTCCTTTGCTGAAAATACAAGTAGCAGCATGTAAATATATGACCCAGTATCACTTTCTTCTCTCACGGTTCTCACACGGCTGTGAAGTGATGTATTACTCATATAGAGTTATTTTGTAAAATTACAAAACAAGGGGAAAAAAAAAAAAAAAAAAATCTATCATCACTTTTGATTTTAACCACCATTTTATTTGGCATAATTTAAAATCATCTGACTGTTAGTTCATTTATACAAATATGCTTTTGTTATATATAAAACAATTACAGACTTCTACAAATCACGTTCCCAGTGTAAAAGCGTAGTACCACGCACACGGTAGCATACAGCTCCGGGACACAGAAACAGAGAGCCCACAGGTGTATGTTCCACTTCAACAGCATTATCTGAGTGAAATCAGGACATGGCAAAAAAACAAGCTCACCACAGTTGTCAGTTTGACATATTGTGCACTTACATTCAACTCTCCACACACAGATCTGGGAAATCTTAACACATCTTTTGGCAGATCTCAAACCGCATCACTTTTACACAAAACCTCCCGCTCGTGTTGCGCTTCGGTTATTCTAGACTTTACACAGGTGACAATCTAGTTTGACTTATTATATACCCCACTCGAGTAAGTAAATGAAAGTTACTATAGTAAAAGGGTTGCTGTTATTACTGGCTGCTATAAGTACAAATGAGCAACCAGTCATTACATTAAAAAAAAACATTTTATGAAGTGTATAAAAATCCTCAGATGTGACAAGGCACCTTCCACCAACGCAGCCCTTGCTAACCGTATGTGCATATTGAGCTTGTGCCTTGCAGTGCACTGCACGATACAATGCAGGGATGTAAACCACAATCTGTTAAGAGCTGTAGGCCACGAGTGTGCTGTTTCAGAAATGCACTTGCCATGCAAGATGTCAGTTTAGCACCTGTGACTTACAAAGAGGCCTGCAAGAGGAGTGTGTTTACTGGCAGGAACTAAGGCAGAAAGACTCAAAAAAATTACAAAAATGAAACCTAGAGTTGCTTGGAGCTGTATTTAAAAGGTCTCATAGCATTTAGCAGTACTGTAATGATCATCTTTGGGTTTAACAAAGGAGCATTATTATGGTCTTTGGTTTGGATAAGGCACCTGACCAAATAAAAGGCTCCTTCCATATTGTAGATAAACTGCTGTTACAGGGTTAACAAGGCAGTTATGACCGTGTCTTCCCACCAAACGAAGACAAATTAGAAAAAGAAGTATATAGCCTAGCACAAGCCATTAAAAAAAAACATATTCTGGTATTATATGCTATGCTCAGTTACGCAGTGATCACAGTCTGCTGACTTAATTGTAAGGTAATGATGTAACTGACATGGAAAGTATGGAGTACTTGTTTATCAAATGTGAGTATCACAACACTCAAACATCTTACTGATCAAATAAACATAAGCTATTACAAAATATATATTCAACTTTGGCCATTACCACACTTGTAAGGTAAAACATTTGAGGGAAAAAAAAATCATTTACAGAGTAAATTCAACGTAATTAGGCAAAATACACTCTTTGACCCCATATTGTCAAAAAGTAATTTTTATACATGTTTTAATGGTACTCGGTGTGAGCCTCAAGAGTTAAGACAGTTTAGACAGAGGAGAACTGTACTAAAATCTGATTTCCTGATAACGTCAGCTCAAGTCCAGTACCAGTGTAGGTTCATTTGGCACAGGTCTTATGACACCTGCTCTTCTATTACTGACGAGGGCAAATGGTCGGCTGCTTTTAATGGGTCCGGCTTATCTTTAAAGGCCTACTGGCTCTTCCTTGCGTGGCAGCAAGAGCAGTGTGAGAGGCTGGAAAGGGAGGCAGCTCAAACATGCCAGACTGAGCACAAGGGGAACTGCAGCTCAAGAGTTTAACTTCAAATCTGTGCATATTGGTTAAGGGGTACTGGCATTTCTCTGTGACTCATCACAACTCGTCTGGACTCAAGCTGCTTGAAATGAAAACTTTTACGCCCTCCACTTGGCTGTTTATTACATCTAAATAGGCAATGTAATGTTGCTCGAGACTTGTGAGATGCAACCTACGTGAGAGCGTGAGGTAGTCATTATTTCTCTACCTGAACAAAGGCAGATCTCTTCTCTCCAGTCAAACAGGGTAGCTTGGTTGTTTGATTTGGATGTTATTATGGCTTGTGACAACCATGATCAGCATTTTTAAGGCAAAGCAGAGAAGCTACAAATCTAGAACTGATGTAAAATTGGAAAAAGGTGTAAATATCAAAAGTTAAAATGTAAGAAAAATAGAGGAGATACAGTCTGTTGCCTCCATTCTGGCATAGTCACTTTGGTGATGATGGCAACGGAGAGAAATCCTCCAGGAGATGAATAAGGAGCTGATGAGCTAAAAACATCTGAACTGCTGAAGGTGTTACATATGCAGCCAGTTGACGACCTTTGTTCCTCAGCCTTCCATTGCATCTGTGGATCTCCATCATCTCCCTCCACAGTCCAAATCTGGGAGCCATTTATTACAACAGCACGCACTTCTTGGCGTTCTTTTTCGTGACTGGATACAACACTGCTCTCACAGCGTCAGCAAACACCTCCCTGACACCCTCCTGCAGTAGAGCAGAACACTCCATGTATTTCACAGCTCCAATCTGCTTGGCCAGGGCGTTACCCTGCTGCTGGGTGGTAGGGACAAGGCCCTGCTCCTTCAGCTTCTTCACCGTTTCTGCATCACTTCTCAGGTCCTTCTTGGTGCCCACGAGCAGGATGGGCACGTTGGGGCAGTGGTGAGACACCTCGGGGTGCCACTTGTGCCTGACATTGGCATGGGAGGAGGGGCTGCCAATGGAAAAGCATATGATGAAGACGTTGGTCTGGGGATAGGAGAGAGTGCGCAGACGGTCATACTCCTCCTGGCCTGCTGTGTCCCACAAGTTGAGGCTAACAGTGCGACCATCCACACTCATTTGAGCACTATAGTTGTCAAACACTGTGGGAATGTACTCTTCAGGGAAAGCATTAGTGGTATAGGAGATGAGTAGACAGGTTTTACCCACTGCCCCGTCACCCACCACCACACACTTTATGGTCTGCATCCTGCCTACGACCACTGGGGCTGCAGCACCTGATAACAGATAAAAGACACCTGGTTAATTTCTAATCACATTTCTCCATTCTTAGATATTACTGCTGCTCCAAGGCTTTCTTCAGCGGTCAGTGATAGAGGCATGATTATTATGCCCTAAAGGACACATGTAGAATTACCGGGCAATAACTGCGATATCAGCGTCTACAGAAAAACAGCTTTTCACCTTGTTAGCATACAAGCTAATCGCAGCCACAGTTAGCTCATGGACGTAATTAACAACACATATGTTAACGTTAGCTTACGTTTTCAGTCGTCCGCTCAATAACAACATCTGGAAACTTTACATGACTAGTCCGTTAACAAAGACCAACAGGTTAATCAGAAGCGAAACGCTAATTTCCAGGCTTTTATTATTTCGACCTGTTCACTTATGATACTAGGCGTTCCCCTACTGACTAGCATCAAGCTAAGGAACTAGCGCATTTGGTGGCTAAGAAGCTAGCTAGTTAGCAAACAAGTTCAAAGTTTATTTGCATACCAGTTGCCATAAATGCCTGTTCTTGACCCCATAACTTCCCAGATGTTAATCAAAAAATTCTGTTCTGTTCTAACATATGTTTCAGATGTATTAATTAGCTGTAGCCGTGAAATTAGAAGGATTTTATGACTTACCGCCACTTGGCTTTCGATCTCTTTTTGCCTGGTATAGTCAATCACAGCCGCATCCGGGGAGCTGTCCATTACGTAAAAACGACGTACGGAAACAATAGAAACTGGTACTTGTAGTTTCACTTTGTGAACGCTGTTTGCGTGACACCAGATGGCGTTGTTATTCTGCTCTGCATTACTATGATTTTGCCGTCTTTCATCCATCCCAAGAGAATAACAAAATACATAAATAATGAAATACAATCAAAACAGCGTCAGAATGACTGCATTCATAAATGTACTTTTCACAAATCATTAAAACTAAATCTAATAAGAAACAAAATTTATTTTAATATTATAGTTATAATGATGCGTATGTGCACGGAATTTTAATGTTGCATGATCTCATGTTAACCACAACAACCTAACACTGTTTCTCTCTAACAATAAAACAACCAAAATGTACCTTACTTTCTACTACAGAAAACATCTCCACCAACACAAAAACCTTTGTTGTAATTAAAGAGTTTAGCACGAGCTTTGTTCAACAAATATTTATTTTCTTCAGGAATGTAAAGACATCATACAACATAATTTTTCATGAATGTGACCCACTGAACACACCTGGCTCAACCTTTTTTCTTGAAGTTGAGAGAGCATCACCATTAAATGCCACTTTGCATGCATTCATACTACACATACCAACAGGCCATAAACAATCATGTTTCCTGTCTTTTTTTCTTTGTTGGTCAGAACTAATCTTAGAGCCCGAACAGCTTATTCACCTTCAAGTCATTATTCTTACTCAGTGAATTCAGATCTTTGCAGTAGACACAACAAAGGCAACTACAAAAGTGATCACTTTAGACTACTTGGTCCTGCAGCCCTGGAGACCCGTTAATGATGTCATACCTATACACCGAGGCAGGTTAAGAGGCCAGCGTTGACCGACAACTGGACACTCAAGAACACAAAGAGGCACCAGATTATTGCCTTTCCCAAGAGGTTCTGGCGTCACTGTGGTCTATAAAGAGAGAATTCCCAGTGGGACTCTACACCCACAGTAACCCTGCACCCCAACCCTTACACCCCACTATTCTGCCAGGAGATTCCCCGGGACGTCTGCAGCATTTCCATGACAACAGCTTCTGACAGGATTGGGGGTGACTGTGTCAAGAGATGCAGTAAAAGAGAGTTCAGACGAAAAGCGAGAAATAGAAAATTGAGGGTGATAAGAGGACAGGACAGCAAGCATCGCTTGATGAACAAGAATGAAGAAAGTGAAAGCAAGTACTCACCTGAATACAAAACTGAAGAGAGGATGTCATTAATACAGATAGGAACTTTTTTTATTTAACTGATGGGACACTTATCTTCACACCA
Source organism: Ctenopoma kingsleyae (assembly GCA_032353495.1). Classification (NCBI taxonomy): domain Eukaryota; kingdom Metazoa; phylum Chordata; class Actinopteri; order Anabantiformes; family Anabantidae; genus Ctenopoma; species Ctenopoma kingsleyae. The sequence goes on along the minus strand of JAUBNQ010000002.1, from coordinate 9,044,258 downwards.
CCGTTTTTATTTATCTTCTCTTATTTACAAATCCACATAATAAAGTGAATAACAACAAATGCTATTCAATAAAGTTATATTTTGATATAAAACAAATGACATTATCATCATCTCCTCGCGGCTTCTTCTTTAGATTGTAAAGTGCATCAGAATAACAAGGCATCTGAACAAAATGATAAACAGTCCAATAGAGTACCGCATTAAATTTGGACTGCAAAACAGCCAGGCGTAAGAACCTAGTGATCACTTAGCAGATGGGTCACAGTATTCAAAGCATTTGGATAATATCCTAAAATAAAACTTAAAAAAAAAAAAAAAAACTTTTTTTATGGCAGAGTGAAGGAAACAGTTCTCAGAATGACATTTCTTACAAAGCACAACTCTAGTCACACAGTGTTTACATGGTTGGTTCCATTCTACTAACATGAAATAGGTGTTAAACTGTCCTACGTACAGTATGAACAAAGTTCTTTTTGCAATGTCCTATTGCCTGCAAAGGACACAAACAGATGTAAAAAGAGGTAGGATTTAAATGTCTACTAGCAGTGGGTATAACACGTCCCCAATACTTGTAGTGCAGCTCTGTCTCACCTATGTTGAACCTAAGCACTCTGAACTACTTATCATTACATGAAAGTAAAATTTTGTGGTACTAGAGCTGATTCAGACCAGAAACTGAATGATGACTCTCACTTTTCACAAATGCCAACACTATATATTCTACTGAAATCCATAAAGGAATGAATACATTGAACAAACTGCACAGTACAGGCACTAATTCACTTCCATCACCTCCACAGTGGGTGAGCTGCAGTGGCTCGAGGCACTTTGAGACCAGGTATCCGCGAACCTGTAGGGATTTTAGAGTTAGTAGGAGAGGGGCTCGTGCTTGTAGACTTGGAAGCTTTATTACGAGCAGCAGTTATGACGGCTGTGCGTATGGTCTTGGCTGTGGCAGAGGATGGGCTGTGAGCGGTGCGAGGCTGGGAGGGGACCTGAGTATCAGAGTTTGGTGCCAGTCGTTTAGTCACACGAAGGGGAGATCCTCTAATAAAAGCTGGCAGGGTACCGTCAGAGAGCTTTTCTGGTACAGATCTGTCTGACGACCTACGGGTCAGTGTGAGTTTGCCTTGAGTCTGTGTTTCACTTACAGTTCTCTCCCGTGTACTAAAACTTCGTTTCACTTCTGCCTGAACAGCAGCTGGCCGAGCAACAGGAGAGGAGCGCATAGATTTGCTGTGAGAGTTAGATAGCCGGTTAGCAACAGATGGACTTGTAGGGACTGGGACACCATTTGAAGACTCAGTTTTGGAGCGAACCCTGGGAATGCCTGTGTTGTTAGAAGGTATGGTACGTGACACAAGTCCTCTTTTGGCCCCTATTCCACTACGCACAGGGATCTTCATAGTTCGAGTCTCTTCCTTTGATGTAGGAGACCCTGGAGATGAACCTTCTCGAAGGTCAACCTCCCTCTCTTTCCTCCACTTGGAGCAGAGGCTTGGTGCAGGTCGTATAAGTGGAGAAGTTGGGGGTGACAAGGTGTCATAGGATCGGAGGCCTTTCACCAGAGTGTGGCACTCCAGGGTTTCACCAACACGGGAGTATGGCTTTGCAATCTCTCGCTCAGGACATGGTAAATCACAGTACTCCTCTGGCTGTGACTGGCTAAACTCTGGTAGACTGGAGGCCATCCAGTTCTCTTCCACAGGTGTGGATGCAACTTCTGTGTTTGCCTGCTTTGTTAGATCAGCATCGGGTAACTTTATCGCAGCATTCCCCTCTCTTGTCTGTGGTTGTGACTGGGCTTTCTCTGAAGCATTTACAGATAGTTGTAATTGGCCCTCAGATCTCAGCGCAGCCATGGCATCCCTATGAGAAAGTATTCCGTGAGTATGAACAGTCTGAGGTACTAGCTCACTAACAATAGAGTCATCACATTTACTCTGAAGGGGGCGACTATTGTCTGTTACTGGCAGGCCAAACCTATGTCTGAGAGTTGAGGTCTGGCTTTCAACACTTAGCGTAGGTGCATCAGTCTGTATAGCAGCAGAGTTTCTACAGGAACTGGATGAGGAATCTGTGTTCATTGACGCCACATGTTCAACTGAGATGTCTGTTTCGTTCACCTGGCCCTGCAGCACGTAGGAAATGTTGACAGGCCCTTCTTGCTTGTATGTGAATCCACGTTCATGCTGAGGATGACTAAATGTAGCACTGTGTGAGTCCTGAACAGCTTCCATGCTCTGGTTTGTTGTTTGTCCGCTTCGAGCAATGATTCCTCTGCTCAGAGCAGGTTCTTGATCAATGGGAGAACATGTGCCATCAGTCTCTGGAGAACTACAAAGTACAGTGGTGTTATCATGATCAGACGAACTGTTAGAGTGACAACTAGTCGATGTCGGGCTGGTTCCCAGCTCAGGAAAGCTCTTGAGCATGGAAGAGTTATGTGTGTCCATGTGGTGGTGGTGGGAGTGTCTGCGGGAATCTGTGCTTCTCAGGCTACGACGACTCCAAGTGTAGCTCAAGTTCTTCTCCAGGAGTTTCTCCAGTTCATCTTGGTTCTCTTGACTGTGAGGCTCTCTGGCAAGGCTCAGCCCCAGGTCCAGTCCAGTGCAAATGGCCAGAGAGCGACGCTTTCCTCCCATCTCACGCTGACGTGCCAGACGTTTCTGTTCCTTCACTTCCCGCTCTGCATTCTCCTGGAGAAAAGAAAAAGAATAAGTTGCCATCTGCTAGTGACTCTTAGTTGTGAGTTTAAAACAAGATAGAGCTCTAAGTAGAAATTACTCAGCAGACACCAGAATCTAACCTGGACAGCCCTCTGAAAGCGTAGGCAAAACAAGTGGATGACCCTGCAGGCTTCTTCAAGTTTGAAAGTGCTATCATCCTCACAGAAGAACTCCACCAGAGCCTGACTCGACATCCTCATGCCCTCCACCTCGTCCTCTGCCTTCTTCAGATGCTCCTCAGCCACCTAAAAACAGGCAAAAAAAATCTTTTCTACATCCTGTTTTCTTGTACCTACAGTATGTACTCTCTATGGAGAGTAATACTTCATAACAATGGATAAAACTTTGAATCAGGGCTTGGCTGGTGTGTCAACCTTTTAATGAAAGAATCGTGTATACCTGCAAAAACGGTTGTGTGTGCTGCTGAATCTCTGCCTCAGTCTGGATGTCTGCTTTCAGGGCAACCACTCTGCTTTTTAACTTAGATAAGTCCTCCACCACGGACTCCTCACACAACCTTCAGAGAAGGAGAAGACATAAGTATAATACACAGTTACATTAAGAATGGTATAGAAATAGCTGTGTAACACGACTTGAGAAAGGTCTCCCAACCAAATAAAACTAGAATTTCAATTCCAGACATACATTAGCACATCAAAAAATAACTACAGTGCCCAACTCTGCTCCAGAGCTTAAATTCTGGCTTAGATTATTAATGTATTCATGATCCACTTTCATTAAGGCAGCTAATTATTGCTAAATCTGACACTAGAGTGCGATTCATGTACATTACGTTTGTTTTGGCTGTATACTGATATTAGTAAACAGGGCTCGTATATCACTTCAGACTCAAGCTCTATGGAATCAGCTGGGATCTGAGTTTTGAGAAGAGACTGACCTGGAGGCGGAGCCAACATGGCCTAGTTGGCTGGGAAATGACAGTAAACTCTGGTCCTTTTTCACAGCTTCCTGTGGAGACAAACACAAATGATTATCCAGCCATTGTTTCAAAAGAAGCAACACGTCATTTGGTAATGTTGACAAAATCATATGCTCTGTGAAGCAGTCTGGCTCGAGGGTCTTTAGAAGCTACTGTTCTATAAACAATCTGTGCTGAGAAACAACAGCTTTTTTGCAACGACTGCGGTAAAACTAATGTACCCAACATACTTTCAGTCTTTTTTAAAAGTTTTTAAAAAGAAGGCTGGCATGTAAATGGCAGTTTTCCCTTACTCCTAAAGTTGCAAGTTATACTTCTATGTAAAGCAACTTCTTCTTACCATAGCTACAAAATGCAGCAGATTCATCCCTGGCTTATTGGCTTTGGTGTCAGCCAGCTTGAGCAGCGATGAAATTCGGAATCCAGCAGCATTTCCTGCATATCCACCCTGAGAAACCATGAACAAGAATAAAACATACAAACATATAACATGTGACAGCTTTAAACTAACAGTCAGAGTGACGCCATTGAATACACACCCAGACCCTAGCAAGTGGTGTATAGTACACAAATAAGAAGGAACAGTTCTGCTTTGGCAGGCTGAAGAAAATAAACAGATCACTCACAGCATTCATGTAGTTTCCAGCTTTCAGCACCAAACGAAGGATGGAGTGTAACTCAGGACAGCTCAGCAGTTCTGGGAGAGTAAAACATAGAAATTCAATATTGAGTCTCAAGGCTGAAGCATAATGAGTATCAATGTGCAGCAGATACCAAGGTCATAAAGTCAGAAACTTTGTTTTGAAGAA
>JAUBNQ010000002.1:9022127-9033862 GCA_032353495.1 Ctenopoma kingsleyae | reverse complement strand
ATAATAATAATAATAATACATGAGACCCTAGTCCCAGCAACTCAAACTCACAGTGCTTAGCTTTGTGGAGTGGTTGCAGCCATGCAGCAAGTGTTAGCCTTTCACCATGTCTCCTTTTTAATCTCACTTTGAAGTCCCACAAAGGTTATGTAAAGGTGAAGGCTATTAGCTCCCTCCTCCTCTAACTTACACACATACTGTATAATCATGTGTGCTCACGGCACATACAGACAAAAAAAAAAACGCACAGATACCATATGTTTTACACTGTATCTTTTCTATGATCAAACTATATACAGTGACCACTGCTGCAATTGATTTTTCACACTACAGAAATAAATCTGAATGTAAAGAAATCAATACAATAGATTTTTTACCCAGATGCCCCATTTATGTAGCATGTAAAAGTGGTTGTAAAACTATTCTGTGTGAAATGATTGATACAACCATATAGGGCTTTAGTGTTAGTCAACCTCTGATTATTCTGGTTTGCCTCCTGTGGAGTAAATAGGCCTGTGTGACTTTGAGTCTGCAGAGATACTAAACACAAAGTGTGTGTATGTGTGCATGAGTAAACATGCATATACATATACACCTGGGTATGATCCCAGACTGGGATAGTAGGTCTGGTATTCCTAATCAAAACCAGCTTCCTTAAATCAGCGCTTTTGGTTTTCCAGCTGCACTCAGATCATGTGTTTTTATCCAGAAAGGTATGACAAGGATCTCTGGCTTTGGTCAGACTGCCAGCCTGATAAGGAGAGACAGCAAGAGGCAGACAACACAGACACACTCTCAGTATCTTGACCTCTTTTTCGCAAATTCTCTCACACACGAACACATTAACTCATACATGACTGCTCCATACATCAGAACTTGGAGTATATCCACTCCAGATCTGTCCCCCACCCCCCTGGGACAACTGACCCGTTTGTCCCCCCCATCGACGGGTTTGTCCACTCCCACACATATATAGTGCATGATATACAAGACAGTAAAAGAGACACACAGCTGCTGCAAAACAACACTCTAGGGGTTCACAGACAGGCTATTAGACAATGATACAAACGTTAGGGAGAAAGTTGAGAGGGCTGTGAGTCAGAATTCTGGAGAAAGCAAAACACTCTATAGAAGTTTTCACTTTGGGGGGCTGGTTTCATTTTCTTCTTCTTCTTCCTTATGTCTCATTTTTAAGATTTTAAGATTTATGTACATTGATTGTTTAAAGAAATTCCATTACGACCTTTTGAAACACTGGCTACAGGGTCTCTCAACTCAATTGATTGGCAGGGAGAGGCAAGAGGCATAAGTGGACCCTGTACCTCACTTTGTTTTCACAGATTCTCTTATGTGCACAGCTGATACTTTGTTATGTTTACCATACTTTATACTGATCCAACACTTTTAGGATTTGGTGTATGTGTACACATATATCTGTGAGTGATAAATTCCCCCCAAAGGATGCAGGGTTCAGTAGGGTTGGCCTTGTATTTGTACTCTTTAGTTTGTCTGTGTATGTGTGTGTGCTGCATTTAAATTAAACTCCCAGCAGGGAGTCTGAGGTGCTTATGGTCAGTTGTCCTTGGGGGTTGGGTTGACTCCGTTTGTCTTTGCACATCTGGGTACTAGAACTACTTCCGACTCCAATTAGGATTTCCTGAGACTCAATAAAGGGGATTATTGGCCTGCAAAAACACTAGCCCAGACTCACCCACCCTCAGCCACCTTCCTGCCCCAGCTGGTATGGTCATTACACTAGTCAGAACCACAGTCGCACTTCACTGGAGGCACACAATGACACAATGACATACAGCAACATAAATAAATCAGTGCCATTCTTCATCTTCATTTCTTGCATGTCTTTTTTTTAATATTTTTTGTGCGATATCAGACTCGTCTTATTTGATCTCTGGTTTAGACCTCATATGTAAAATGAATCAAACGCTTCCAGTGATGTCAGTGAAGCAAAGTAAACCAAGTTTATCCTTAAATGGCTGATGAGAAACCGCAAGAGTCTGTATACCAAGCTATGGTTGGGCACAAAGCCCTGGAGCAGAGCGCAGTGGAGCTGGGCTGTGTTAATAGGGGCTCCTGAGCAGCTCCTTGTGTGGCAAGAGTGATCACACAGTTAATATTCAAAGCCTGGGTCTGTTGTAAAGAAGCCATTAAATAGAGGTTGACAAAGTGTGTTATACAAGTGAAGGCTTTTCCCTTGTAGGTTGTGCATATAGCACAAAGTGCAATGGACAGATGGGCTTTGCTGGGTTGATCATGTATGGACTCTATTGTGCGCTATTATAGCAGGTCCTCCTGCTTTCCCACCCATACCATCACAGCTAACTACAGATCCAATCACGTCATTCTCTCATTTCTTTTGAATGTGTTTTATTATTTGTGATAACTGGAAATCTTTCTGTATTGGTTGCATTTTGCGGCTTAAACTGAGACACCTGGATACTTATTTAATGATACTGTTCAATAACAGCACTGGTATTTGTTTTACCTGCACTGCATAAAAACATTAAAATAATCTGCATTTTTTTCCACTGGTTTCCACCAGAGCACTGATTGTAATGTCTACGTGCTTCATGTGGAGTAAAGCCTTACAAATTCCTTTCTACATCACCACGCGCACACTGAACGTACATACACACAGTTACTTCAACCATCTAAACCTAATTATTCTCTCCATGCTTTCTGTGCCAAGCAGTGATGTCACCCATAGAGAGACAGAGGGACTGTTGGCTCAGTGCCTGGGGGAAACTATGCTGAGAGGAGAGGAGAGGAGAGGAGAGGAGAGGAGAAAGTTTAGGCAAGACTAGCAGTTGAAAGGTTAGGGAAGTAGGCAAATGAGAGAGGACCCCTGGAGTTTTGGCTGGACCTTATGTTGAGGCTGTAGGGATTAACCAGTCTTCTCTGCTGCTGCTCCCACAGAATCCAACCTCCTCCTTTCTGTTCCTTCTCAAGCTCCGATAGACATTGAACCAACACATTTAAGGCTGAATGAAAAACACAACAGAGTTATGAGGGCCAGACCACAAGGGGACTCCCTCCGGGATTAACCTAACTGCAACCCTCCTTCCATCATTTCCACAGCCATTCACTGGGCCTGTGCTGAAACCTATTCATTCTGACTAAACTGTTGCATAACAATGTGGCCTGCTTTTTTCTGCAGCACTGGAGCTGTTGGTAAAACAAGGCACCCTTGGGTCCCCAGAACCCCTGAGCCCAAGGCCCAGTTTCTTGTGTTATGGGGAACCTTTGGAAGCTACTTGTGTGAGTGACTGAGTGCTTGAAGCATACGTCCTAGTGAACAAGTGGCATTTTGGTTGTGTGATCGCTTCAAGAAATTGTTTGACATTTTTAGATATATATCATGCTGATAGAAAATGACTGCTACAAACACTAACTCCCTGTAAAACCAGACATTGTCATTTTTGTTATATTAAACAAACAAGATATAATTAGTGTTAACTGGTGAGGGCAGCATGTTGGCAAATCCACGACTTTCTCAGCTACAGGGTCATGTGTTTGAACCAGCCAGCCAGCTATGGCTTTTCTGTGTGGAGTTTGAATATGCTTCTCGTGTTTTATGTGGGCTTCCTCAAATTTCCTTCCACAATCCAAAGACATGCTAAAGTTAGGTTAGGTGAACAGTCTAGGTGTACTCCACCTCTTGCCCAGTAACAGCAGGGATTGACTCCAGCTTCTCTATGACCTTAACTGGATAAGCAGTATAGATAATGGACAGATCGAATGAACTTTAGAGGTCCTGTGCAAATTTTGTTATGTAAATATACTGACAGTACAAAGTTGTTTCTGGTCATCTTAATATGACAAAAACAGCAAAAACTGTAAACTCACTTTTAAAACAAGTAGATGATCTTAAAGTCATTTGTGGAACAGGGCAGAATTAAGGGAAAAATGACTCACTGTGGGTCACATAAAGGGAAAGACAGCATGAGCTTCATTGTACACTCTAGAAATCACGTGCAAACCCTCTCTCCCTTCCTTCCTCTCCCTCTGCCACATGGAGATCTGGCATGTTTGGCAAAGTGAGAAAGGAGAGGGAACAAAAGGATGAGTGACCAGTGCAGAGTTGTGATGGCCAGCTGAGTTATTTGGTCAAAACCCAGTAAAATGAAAGGGCAGGCTGTTGCTAGGCTGTGCTGTGAGAAAGAAAGAGCACTCTAGCTGAGATCATTGAAAAGAACCAGGCTTCTGTTTACTCACACAGATATTCCACTTTAGCTCTCCAGTCACCACCAATTAGTATTATTACCCACTATTACCTCCCATCACTCTCTTTATTAACCACTTAACCTGCTGAAGGACATCTAAAGCACTTGACCAAGAGGCTAGGAGAAAGCCTAAGTAGTGAGTGATAAGTGGAAAAAACAACACACGGAAATAAGCCATGAATGTCTGAAAATGCTCAACATTATCAGTGAGAATTTGCTGTTTAGATATTCATATCACTCGGTTAATATGTCTATTGTATAACTTGCTCAAACGTAACACATCCACACCCATATTTTCCACTTACATGTATGATTTCATAGTGACGTTTGTACAGTCACTGCTTAATAAAAATCTAAAATATAAACAATATAATAACCTTTCTCAGCCAAAGCACTATGCACCAAAATGCACAAAACTCACTTCCCATGTGATTTGTAAATACAATCATGACTAATGATGAAATGTAGTATATGAACTGATCCTACTAACAAGTATTGTTTGATAAACAGTAGATTATTCCTCTGTGGCATAGAGCTTCATTTACAAAAACTGATATAGTGCTTTATAAGAAATGTGAGAATCAAAAAAGAAAATCTGACACAGGAGGAGTATCGCTCAGCTCACAGATGGACAGATCCATACATTTCTGTTCACTCTTCACATGTACCTCACAGCAGCTGCGGGCTCTGTGTTGTATAAAGTCAGGATGGGCTATAAAGTAAACAAATTCAAACCATTATCTTGGTTTGGTCATAAACAGCAAGGAGATGGGGGAGAATGAGATGTAAGAGAAGACAGACGCACAGAAGGAGAAAGCAAAACAGAAAAAGAAACCCATTAAAATATGTGTGTTGAATCCCTAGAGGCCAATGTCTTGTTTTAAGAGCCCTGAGGTTAAGGTCAGGGGTCATGGGTTAGGCTTAGAGGTTATCAGTGACTGTTTGGGGTTACCTGCAATTGTCTGAGTAGATGAGCACTTCTACAGTTAACTGGATTAACCCAGTGAAGGAATTTAAGGGTTAAACCCAGATGTACAATTACACATTTTTGAGCACATGCACTGCACACTAGCAGACACATTGGGGATTGTATCTCTTGTTGCTCTGGGTGTGGTTGAATGTGGAGCTGGGGTGTGAGAGGAAGTCAGTGGGGAGCAGAGGTGCTGAACCCTGTCATCCTGTTGTTACTGGTCACACCTGCCTGTTGTTCCCATAGACCATAGCATTACCAGGAGGTGCTGCGTTTGTGTAATGGCACCAATGAACAGAGAGGAATCAGTTAATTATAATGTAAACCAAAGAGGACATGGAAATAACACATTTTTGACCCAAAGACCGAGCAGATTACATACAGTTATAACAGACACAACAATCACCCGATACACAAGCACACAGGCACTCTCATACACACAGACACACATTACTGCATTATTGTGAACAATAATGGCAGGAGTCTTGTTTAACACCTCCCTCATTCAGCATGCTGGGTGAAGTACTATAGTGCATTCTTCCGTGGTCTTCCGACTGTGACCTGAGCAAGAAGTGTGGAAGAGGAGGAGGGGGAGATGGGGTGTGTTAAGAAAAGAGGGAGGAGAAGAGGGAAGCAATAACTTTGGAAACAAAAGGGTTTGGCTAGATTCTCAGTGGCCTAATTCCAAGACAAAATGACTTGTTTGCTCATTAGTTTATTGGCTTGGTTTTCAGCATAAAAAAATATCTGTGAAATGCATTTGACTGAAAATAATTTTCTGTTTTTATACACACACTAATGCATGTCAGACAACATTTATGAGAACTGTAGCCATTACACAAACCTTCACAGCAGCCCTGTCTATAAGACCCCTCTCAGTTTTGCCTTGGCATCATTGTTGTTTTGGTTCTTGTTACGCAGGAGACCCCCACAGTGAATTCTGTGCATCTGTGTTTGCCAGTGACCTGCAGAGGAGTCACATATGAAACTTGACTGCTGGTGCTGTGATCAAGCATAAACAGAGCATGCCTGATTACTTCCATAGGACTCAGTGACATCAAAGTATCGGAGGGTGGCACTATGTGACACATCAGAGCTGTAGGGTCCGGGGGCACAGCGCTGGATACAGAAGGGGTCTTTCATATGCAGACGCCTTTGAACCCTGACTGACATGTAAATTTCTTTGAAGTGTGGTTTGGTGCTGGTCTTGTTCATCGAAAGGGATCTATTTTGTTCCCCTTCGGTGATCACATAAGCTTGCAGATGTGATATATGGAGAAACATAGATGACATTTCCCTGCATGTTTTCCCAGGCACAAAAAAGAGGTTCCACACCCAAATCATGTTTCCTACAGTTCAAATGATCACACATTGACATGAAATCACCTTTACCCACTAAGTGTTATATCTTTTTACTGATGGATACATAAACGACCTGAGGTTAATTCTTAGCCTATTTCCTCAAGGTGCTAGATACTGGTGTCCAAATAGGGGAGGGCCACATATTGTGTGCTCCCATAAAAATAGAAGATAAGGGTATTTATTACAGCTGACAACAATGATCAAGTCTGCTGTGCAGAGCAGTGTTGTGCTCCAGTCTTGAAATGTCAGAGCAAATTATAATTAAGCAAACATGATCATTTGTGATGGGAAAATCTATACATAAAAGACCACAAACGTATTGTGAAAGTGCAACAATCAGGTAAATAACCAAGTGGCAAGTTTACTGTACATGAATTCCATGTCACCATTTGTCCACTCTGCTTTCCCCAGGTGCACTGGGCAGGTCTTGGCTAGGCAGTGCTAATTATGAGCTAGTTGGTTTCAGCATTGTGTATTGCACAAAAGGGGATTTGCTCCAAACCAAGGACATCCAGAAATAGATATCAGATCATAATGCATATAAGTTGAATTTCTCGTTATGTCACTATATACAGTGTTTCATTCTTCTTTTATGTAAATATAACAATAATGGTTGCGTAACATAAAATACACAACTGATGAAATAAGGAAAATTTCCCCTGGGATTAATGAAGTTCTTTGTATACTGAATATTGCATAACAACAGCAACAACTAATAATAATATTGGTTGGCACTGACATTGCCAGCCACAGCTCTATAATGGCTGTTAAAAACCCACATGCCACCATAACAACAGCCCGTTCACCTTCACTCTTTATCGTTGAATCTATTTTCTCCCACCATACGTGCTATGTTTATTATTTCACCATGAATTATTAAAGTTCCTGCAGCCAGCCACGCAGACTATGCACACTGTTTATCAGTACAGCCAGAGAAAGAAAGCCACTCAACCAGACTGTAGGAAATATGACAGCAGTGCTGCCACTGTCTCCATTGTCCTTCAGCTAAGTGTTTTTCTACTTCATTTTGGCCTGAAAATTGCCACACTTCAAAGTGATTAAACATTTGGGTCAATATTTGTTTATCTGTCATTTCCATGCTGTTGCAGATATGCTGTGTTCTCACTGAGAAGTTGCTGAAAGAGCCGACAGTCTTCAGATTTCATATCTGTTTCTATCTTATATTCAGTAGAAAATAATGGCTCTTATCAGGAAAAACATGATCACCGGTAGTTGAGTCAACGTGTTTCAATTACTTTCATTATCTCTTTCTTAATGTACATGCACTTCCCCTGTTTGAGGTCGTTTAAGTTGCTTCCACTTCTGGGCCTTCAAAGCCTCACCCAACAGCCTGCAGGTCCAACAACAATATGAGGACAGGCCCATGACAATTAGCCACTGGACTGATGCCCAGATCTTGTATTTTCAATTTAGATATGTAAAAAGATGAAAACTCACCTCAGATGCAGGGTTTAGCTAAGCTTTCACCAGCGAGTGTACGCAGTTGCTACAAGTATTTGTCTTGATTTAATTATAAAAAGCTTTAAGTAAACATGTGTATTTATTAAATTGTTATACATTTCCATTTTGTTCAGTGTAGGCTAATTTACTGCTGCAGTAGACATAGCAACAAAAGCACTTTTAACTAATGCATAATGTATATTACAAATAAAATAAATAAGAAATACTATAAAAATCAGTTTAGCTTAGTGATGCTCTTCACTGTCTGTGCTATAGACCAGTGGTATGTAGAGAACATTACATGTTACAAACTCAACAGGTTCACTGAGTGCTTGTATATTGATATGTAATAAAGTAGACACACAAACATATAGTAAGTGGTTTTAAATTGATTAGTGTTTAAAGACTTGGAGTCTGGAACTCTGTGACCCTATCCACTCCCTCACTGACCCTTATTTCTGCTTCTGCCACCCCTTGCCTTTCACCCACCCATGTTTCCCCCTGGTTGGTCCAATTTCCCCTGGGCTGTCTCCAAGTAGTTACCCACATCTGTAGAGAGAGGGTTAAAGATCAGACCTGCTAATAAGCAATGTCATATTTTAGTGCAGCACCTGTAAATGTCAGTGTCAAGACGAAAATCCCACTGATCTTGTCTAACGCCATGTACACATCAGATTTATGCATCACATAAATCCAATGTGTGGAAAATACAGAAAAAACACAGCCTGAACTTGAAACCAATTTCTTATAATCATTTCTTTCACTTTTCATTCTTACAGACAGCAAGACAAAGATCCCCTGTGATTCCTGTAATTGTTTTGCAGGAGATAACACAGGAAACAGAGAGGATGTAATCCCCTGAATCTGAACAGCTTGCAGATAAATCAAAAATAAATACAAATCTTATGTTGTGGCTTTCCAGTAAACTACTACCTGATTATGGATGTTACAGTGAGAAAGGCTTGCAAATTCATTCTATTCCTCCACTCCAAAATAATATTAGACATATGCCATAAATTAGATTTCCCTGTCCTCTACTCTGTTGGTGGCCTACTCTAGAAGCTTCACCACCACAGTGTGTAGGTGCGAGTGTCATCGCACACTGTCTCCACACTGAATAAAATGACTGTACAAGAGGGCTAGTACAAAAATAGTACAGAGCCTTTAACTAAAATGTTCTCTTATGATCCAAAATCATTTTGTTGTTGGTGTGGATGCCTACTACATGTTTTGGTTTGGTTTCTTCATGTATACTTTGTTATTTAATTAATAATTCATGCCACAGGGTGTGTGACTTGAGTAAATCATGATATAATCAACGTCTACAAGTACTGACAGCTCAGTTTTAAGTCAGAACAGGGTGTTACCTTGCAGTAACCAAAACATTAAATTGTTTTGAACCCAGTCCTTTACATTAATAGTTTTAATTCAGTTTTCACATGTAAAGTAAAATCATAGACAAAATGTTTTTTGCTGTGACCTTTTACAAGAGGTCGGTATATCTAAAGTAATGTTCAGCTCTGTACTTTTAATGTGTCCTACCTCTCCAAGTGTGCACGTGTGTGTGTGTGTGTGTGTGTGTGTGTGTGTGTGTGTGTGTGTGTGTGTGTGTGTGTGAAATTGTCTCCAGTGTATGCTTTATTGCACCCTGTGGAAAAGCAAGTGGATGCAGTGGTCAACAGGCAGCAGTTACACCTTTTCCTCCAGACTCGTTCCCTGTTCCTTCCCCAGCCACTGCGGTCCAACCCGTTTCCGACATAGGCTACGTACACACAGAAACCAAATCACAAATTGTGGCCAGACATGATTGTACTTGTTGGACACGCACAAAGTAACATAATCACCTTTAAAAAAACAGAATATCATAACACCTTGGCAATCTCTTCAAAATCCATGTTGGTATGTAGAGAGGCTGAAACAGAGTGACAATATTTACTAAATGTTGTCAAAACCTTTCCCTCATACACACAGACAAATCAAGAGTGTGTTGTATTTTGAAATGAGTCCCAGTTTCCGCAATATTTCTACAACTCAGTTTTTCATATAAACAGGATACATAGAGGGGAAAAGCACCGGGTGGGAAAAGACACAGGCAGGCGCAGATTGGAGGTGAATTGTTCAAACAATTGCATGAACAAATAATTGTACAATTAGTGTATGAGAACTAGTGGGAGGAAGGACAAATAAACAGATCCAAATGACAAAAAGACTTTAGACTAAACTGCTTTACCCATGAATTGTGAGTGGGAGCTGCTGATGGTAAATGATATTGCATAGTGTATGAAGCGTAACACCTCAGAGTTCAGAGGAACAACTCTGACTAGTATTATTATTATGAAGCTTATCTTTTCAAAGTTGTTCTAATCCTTTATTGTGGCATAGTGTGCAGTTACATAACTTGGAACGGCAACAATAAAACAGAGGGAAAAGTTCTCACACACAGGGATGACCATAATAAGTTGGTCATGACGTATGAACCAGCAACCTGTAAAGCGAACAGGTGCCGTTAAGCACAGTTCAAAAACATGGACTTCGTCTTAAGCTGCTTAAACAAAGGAAGCAAGTAGAGACCTTTAGTTTTAGGGTGAACAGTGGTGTATTGTGCCCTGAGCCTGGTGAGAGGCTGATTTCTACTCTCTGGCGGTGACCTTCTTTTGGGACAAAGTGTTCCCCCTGCCATGACTGACTCACAAGGTACGGCATATTACGCAACCAGTGGGAGGAGAGGGGCTAGTGATGGATGATCCATTTTGCTGGATAAAAGGTTCCACAAAGTGGATGACTTCTGCGTGAGAATCGGACACAGCACAACTTGTATTTGCTCAAGGCTAACCATAAGTCAATTATGCTGTAACTGTCACTGATGGGGAAACTGATTTCCAAGAGATACTGAAAGAAAAGGCAAAACTAGCAGAAACTGTCAGGTGAAATGCATTCATGTAAAAAAAGGAGGAGGAGGACCACCATAACAGTTTGTTGTTTTATTTGATGGAATCAGGGTGTGTGAGTATTACAGGCCCACAGAGCAACCTCTGCCTTCTCACTTGTATTGTTTTGTTTTCACTGCATGCACAGCAGGTAATTATAAGGTTAACCCTTGGCAGCTTATTTGTGTTTTTCACTTTACGGATCTGAGTTTCCACCTTACTTGATCTCTAACAAACAAAAAGGGATAGGCCAGAACAAGTGCTGTGTTTCCAGCACAAAAGAGAAGTCACTGAGTTTTGCAGGTTGCAGGGTTGATGTTATTAATTCATACATTATGACCAGATAACAGCAAAAGGAAGATACAGGGGTAAAGTCTTCAAAGATGCAACATCAAATGCAACCTAACTCTTTCAATATTGGATCACTTGATGATTTTATTTTTCTCAACTTTTCTGTTTACTAACACAAAACCTGAGCGACCAGAAAAAAAACAGTCATACACTAACATTTAACATTTGTGAATTAATTAAAACAACAATTTTTTTAACAGCTTTGCACAAACCACAGACATCAGAGAACTGACTTCACTCATTTCTTCTTCTGTTTTTGTGTCTTTGTCTTTGTCAGAGAAAGTTCATTGAAGTTTTTCATTTTAAACTTCATTAGTCACTTTTTTTGTCAATTTAATTGTGGCTTCTCTTATGTCAGTTTTGTCTCATCTTTGTCATGGGGAAAAAAATGTTGGTTAATATATTTTGTTTCATTAACACTAG
>JAUBNQ010000002.1:9002451-9017740 GCA_032353495.1 Ctenopoma kingsleyae | reverse complement strand
TATAGTTTTATTAGCCTTTATTAATATTTTCAAGCTGCCAACCTTGGCATGTCATAGATATTTAGATGTCATACAGTAAAGTCATCTCGTCGTGAATCTTGAAACACCCTACGTTTGTTTCGAGAACCCGCGCTTTCCTTCATGCATCACGTCTGGAACACCCTGATGTCATCTGCACTCTCGCTGCACCAATGTGTTCTTCCGCACAGGATGATTCTTAAATCGACTTATTTTTCTCGAATGAATCTTATGATGCCTGGTTAGAAACACAACTACAAGACCGCATCCTATTAATTTTTATTTTACTAATACGACATTTATTACGATTACAAGAACATAATTCTCCCATCAAGGCGATGTATGGATCTACTTTCCCTCAAAAATAAGTTCCACCCGTTTCGCCATTTTAGATTCCATAGCTGCTTTGTTGTGAAGACAAACCATTACACAATATTCTGTGTAAATGAAAGGTTAGGTTTAGTTTCGAGGTTAGTTGATTATTTATTACCCAGCTATATCTTGACGACTGCATGACCTTCATTAAGCGTAATTAAGTACGAGGTAGTTTACAGGAAATCAAAGGTTAGCGTTAGGCGACACGGTTAGCTTGTCTGGCAACGTGTTTGTTGGCCGTAGGCGACAAATACGACCACCTTTCGCACATTTTTCCCTGAAATTGTTATCTGCAAGGAGGCACATTGACGACCACCGTGCAAGACACGAAGACTGAGGAGATGGCGACCTCAGTGGGAAACGTGGCTGACAGTACAGGTTGGTTGCGCCTATTTATTCAACAAAGCTGTGAAGATCAGCTATCAATTGTTTTATAATGCCAAGCAGGATCCGATCAAGGGACTATATTACAAATAAAATTCGTTAAACTAACGTTAGTAAACCTACTAAACAAGGCTTTCGGCAGTATAGGCTCAATCAAGCGAACGAGAGCCACAGACTGGTGTCTGACGTAACGTTAGCATAATTTTTTTTAGCAGTTAGCAGTAGTTAGTGTTAGCCATGCTAGCTAAATAATAGTTAAATAGTTTGTAATAGTTAAAATGGTTTATAAGTGTGACTTTGACTACAGAGAGTGTACTCGGAGTGCATTATCGTTCACAGGCGTGTAATGTTTTGCCCGAAAACTGTTTGCATTATAACCTTAGATCATGTTAGCTAGCTATGTTAGCAAATGTGTAGCGTCAACTGTTACTGATAATAAAATTGTGTTGTTTTGTGACACATCTTAAATTTTGGCCTCTCCGTTAAAATCTTCGATCACCACCATATTTGGTTCTGATAGCGAATAAAAGCTTCCACTCGCCATAACCACTTACACACCGAGGACACTGAAGGATCCTCGTATGAAAAAATGGCCGTACCGACATCACTGCTTGATGCAGGTGCCTATGATTAATTATATATATATTTTACCGGCTTGGCTTTCCAGTTTGGCACTGACGATTGTATCATTAACTGCATTTTACCTGACTGCAAACGCTTCGACGTCAACAGAACCTGTTAATGTAATTAAAATTATACATCCCTCATGTATAATGCGTTAATTGTCATGGATGAATGAATCTGATCTACTGCGATGTTTGTGTGTGCTTTGAATAATGGGTTTAATTTTCAAATATGTGTCGATTAACTGTGTGCAGGTTGGCATGTCCCCAAACCATTTCACCACTTCCTCCCATCTGTACTGATGTGTCTGTGGCTTTATGTTGTTTCGCATGCCACACCCTGAATAACCTGACCTTAAATGACATAGTATATCTCTGGAATTGACGTTTTCATATAAATTGTCACAGATTTGTTTTATGGAATTAGAATGGAGGGGAGATTTTGAAAGATAACGTTAAGCTTAACTAACACAACTTCAACAATGAATAGTAGAACCAAGATAATGGTGACGTTTGCAATAAATACTAAATAGCATAATTCATTCAATAATTTGGATAATAGGTTAAAGCTGTGTGGTTTTGAAGTATGACTTGGCAGCTGTATTGCCAGGTGTTCAGTTCAGCTTTATGTGGCTGAATTTACACAGAAGTGTTGCCAGAATATGTGATTTGCTGATTACCCCACATTTGTTTGTATTTTGCAATTTTTAAAAAGTCTTGTGCATTACTTTTTTTCCTAATTACATTCATACTTCTTATTTGGTGGAAATCACTGCTTACTTTTATGTAAAATTGTATTCCACAAAATGTATTTTACTGATGGACAAACATTTTTAAATTAGGTGCCTAGAATGCATCTTGCAATTCTGCAAAACTTGATTCAGGTATCCTTATCCATAGTGAAGTTATATGACCTCCATAGTTCACAGAAACTTTTACAATATAGAATAACAAAATGTATGACTATACAGTCTCTTATTAAAGGGAGCTTCAGTTCTTTTAAACATGTTATTGACAGTCTTCTACAATAGTGTTACCAATGCAAATTCAAAACAACCTTGCATTTTATTATACATAAAATTGAACAGACATCATTTTTATTCCAGACAAATATTTGTCATAATCACAGTACTTAATTTCAGTGACCATTGATTTTACCCATTGTTTGCTTTTAAGTTCAGTTAATTAGCCATTCTTTGTTATTTACATTTCCTTCATCTCTTTATTTTCTGTTTTCATTTGTCTGATTTCTTCCATCACATCTAACATGTTGTTTCCCCCCTCCTTGGACTGTGTTGGTGCTCCAGAACCGACAAAACGTATGCTTTCCTTCCAAGGGTTGGCTGAGCTGGCGCACCGGGAGTATCAGTCAGGGGACTTTGAGGCAGCTGAGCGTCACTGCATGCAGCTGTGGAGGCAGGAGCCTGATAACACAGGCGTGCTGCTGCTCCTGTCTTCCATTCACTTTCAGTGCCGAAGACTTGACAGGTGAGGTGTGGGGGCTCATTTGCTGCACACTGAGCATGCTTCGTGGAGGTGCAGAGAATAATAAGCCTTCTGTGACTGACTGTGATTTGGGAAGTCAAATGCAACATCTGAGCTTTCTTTCTGAAATCCTGTTGGTGGATTTATCCTGGTCATCTGCCGACGGATCACATTTCTAACATAGATTAAATGTTGGCCATATTTTGCTTCACAGGTGCTAAAGTTTCAGGTTTTATGAGTTGCAAGTTGAAATGTTTGAACTTGTTTAGTTAATTCTATTTCTTTATCATGCCCAACACTCCAATGTAGTAATTTATAATAAAGAAATAATATTATTACTACCATCCGCTATTTCTAGCATTGTGACCATTCTGTATCTTCTTTTTGGCTCTACAGGTCTGCTCACTTCAGTACACTGGCCATCAAACAGAACCCAATGCTAGCTGAGGCCTACTCCAACCTGGGGAATGTGTACAAGGAGCGTGGACAGCTGCAGGAGGCCATAGAGCATTACCGCCATGCTCTGAGACTGAAGCCAGATTTTATTGATGGATACATCAACTTGGCAGCAGCTCTCGTGGCCGCAGGGGACATGGAGGGAGCAGTGCAGGCTTATGTCTCTGCATTGCAATATAACCCTGTAGGTGACATGCTATACAGTGAGATCTTAACAGTACTCTCTAATCTGCTTACCTGGCAAACACATTTGGAGTTAATGCAATGATTTGCAGTTTATTGTATTAGTAAAGTGAAAAATTCTCTTTTTTCCCCCCCAGGATCTTTATTGTGTGCGTAGTGACTTGGGCAACTTGCTTAAAGCCCTTGGGCGTTTGGAAGAGGCCAAGGTATGTTCCACTGGGTTGGCATTTGTGTAGATGTGGTGTTTGTAGTGTGTTTGGTACATTTTTTTTATTTTGTTTTTTAGTTGTTTTTTTTTTTTAATTGTGCGTATCTTTTGTTTTTAGCATCCCCTATTAAGGCAATAGATGTTGCTCTTTAATCTCCTTGGACATTTTTAGCCACATGGAGTCCTCTCTTTTCAAACCCGTCAGCCAAGGAAAAAATATAATTTTTTATAATTTCTCGGCATTGCAGTGAGCTTCTCATCCCTAGCTTGCCAAAAAAGACACTGGATTTGGAATTAGTCACCCATATGAGGCACCCAATTTCTCTGTTTTTTTTAGTTTTTTATGATAGAACATGCAAATTTTTTGTTCAATACTTTTTAGACAACTTAGTTTTTTTGTTTTTTTTTCAGTGTAGTATATGCTTTACATTTGTCCCACCCTCTATTAGTTACAATGCCCCTTTGATTTCCCATGACCTTTTGCCAAAGGTCACCCCTCCCCTTTCAGGAAGAAAGGCTGGAGTCACTGAATTGGCGCAGTAGATCTATTTTGTCATTTTTTAACTTGACCCATGCATTTTCATATAGTTGATTTTGGGGGGAAAATGCTGGCTCGGTCTTTGAAGAATATATGAACTGATGAGAAGCTAGTTAAACTTTGCAGTGCAAAAGATAAGATGGTTTCTAACCTAACCACTATACTCCAATACTGTTTGTCAAGTGCCCAATGACTATTTTGTAGTCTCAGTTTACTGTCAGTACAGTTGCTGCCAGTGTGGGGGTTTTGTGTCACACTTATATATTTCATTTTTACAACATGTGTCCATTTTACAGGGGGTTCCTTGGGATGGGTCAAATCTGGAGATGTGGAGTTGTCCCACTGGTTACAGGCCATCTTATTTCATGCTAGAGGGGGGTACAGGAGTGGGGAGGAGCTTCAGGGAGTCAGAAGCTCCCCTGCTCTGTCGCGCCACCCCCCGCGCGCTTGCTGAGGATTGGTGGAGTGTGCGCGCCTAGAGCTGTCTTCCTGACCCTTCAGTTATGCCCAATTAATGTTCATGCACACCACAGCAGTGCTCTTCTTGCACACGAGCATTAGTTGTTCTTTTAATTATGGTTGGTGATGAAAATTACACAACAGCTGGTTATCTATTCTGATATCCACTGCTATTGATTAATGTGTTAAACTGTCTTTAAGGGTTAATTCTCAAGTGCCTTATAATGATCCAAGTGGCGTGAGGCAGACAGCTCACAATATATACTCCACCGCCTGCGTCAGATGCTGGGTTAGAAAGACAAAAACGTGCGCAGCAAAAGCGATGACCTCTTTATTTCAGAGCTGTGGAGGCTTCTAGATACATATAATTAAACCACAGACTTTTCTCTCTACCCCATTGGCCAGGATTCAAGAAAGCAGGCCAGGATAAAGAAATCAAAGTTTTAAAAATTTCATGAAAATGCTAAAAAAGTTTTAAAAAGCAATGATTAATATTTTTTCCCTTTTCTTCATACATGTAATATTATTCCCAAAGAAATGGGATCAGTTCATTGGGGCAAGATCAAGCCAGTAACTGCCCTCTTGTAGTTTGATAGGAAAACTGAATAGATGTCAGCTAGAAGACTGACTATATTTCACTCATAAATTGAAACGCATAAAAGCCTTTCTTCCATCCCAGTTACCCTTAAGGCATCCCTTTTGATTACTTTGAAATGAAACATTCATTGCATGAATGAAAACTATGAATATTCTTGTTTTTATGTTTGTTGTGATTTGGAAGAACCTGTTAATTTCCATAGTAAAAAAAGAATGTATTGTTTGAAAACTTTTACTAACGATCTTGTTTTCTGATTTTTGTCTCTTTTGGTTTTTCCACAACTGATATTGTTATTTAGAAGGTTTCAGGTGGGTGACACTATTCCTGCGTAGGTGCCTGGCGGAAAGGAACACTAGGGCAGTCCTCAGTCCTCTCCTCTTCTTCCAGCCAGCTGCGGCCACCACTCTGACAAAGTCCAAAAATATGGTAACGGGTTTGTAACTGCCAACAAAAGAAAACCACCTCACTTCATGCTTGAGCTCCTCTGTCTTGTGGCTTCCTTTGAAGAATAAAAAAACAAAAAGTAGCAAAGCAAATTTCAGTAAAAATCTCTTATAAGATAACAACATAACTAATTACCCAATTTTTTTATCAAGTAAAAAGAAAGTTGGATTTGGAAGCAATAATCGTGAAAAACAAGTAAGATCCCTCTAACTCTTACATGTTGGTTATTTTTCCTATTTTGTTTTGTTTTTCCTTCTTTATTTGGAGTTGCAGCGTTCTGATGATGATGCAGATAGGGCGCTGTGAGTCTGCAGTAGCGCAGGGGCTGCGCAGCGATACCAAAAAGGCGGAAAGCGCAGGCATGCGACCCCCCTAGCCCCAATCCCTTTGGCCTGTTGGTTGCGGACCTCTCCCCATATACAACCAGCCTTGCTCCCAAATGCCCCCATGTCTCAGATATAATTGGCTTCTACAAACACTTTCGCACTTCAGTTTTTCTAATTTGATGACAATTGGCCCTTTTTTACCCAGTGACCTATGATTTAACATCAATGTATCCAGTGGTTGATCCCACAATCCCCCTTTATTCTGAGATACTGTATGGGTGCTGAGTGTATGCCAGTCTGGTGTTGAAGGTGTCCTTCCAGGGGCTGTTGGTCTGCAGCTGTCTTACTAGGCCATTGAGTGAGCGCAGCAGCGAAGCAAAGACCTTTGTCAGGTACAAGGTCACGCAAGCAGCATTATATGGCGAACTGTGATGGTGGCAATAGATGCACACCACGCGCTTGCATTTGTTGCGCCTGCATTACAGGGACCATCACCATCACGAACTGTCCAGCATCCCAGGTTGTGAGATATGCCCACATCAAACATAGAGCCTTCATAGACATAATGGTGAATTTCTTTTAATTGAATATTACATAATTTGAATATTACAGTGACTGCATTGAGCAGCAGAATGTTGCCATAACTGCAGGATGAGGGCGTACGTGTGGGTGTTGGTTGGATCCGCGCAGCGTAGGAAAAAGCAATGCAGCTTAGCGCGGCAGACTTGAGCGCAAGCGAGCCCATGCTGTAGACTCACTTTTTGCCATAATGGAGAATAGTCACTAATTTTGTTTTCTCTGCCCTTTTTGTTTTTTCTTACTTTTATTCTCAATCTTCTATTTGTTTTTATTTTACAATCCCTTGTCCTCCCTTCTACGTACTATACCTATCCCATTCTCCCTCTTCTCCTCCTTTCCTGTGGTTTTTCACTGTAAACCCATTCAAGGCTTGTTACCTGAAAGCCATTGAGACTCAGCCCAACTTTGCAGTGGCTTGGAGCAACCTGGGCTGTGTGTTCAATGCCCAGGGAGAGATATGGCTAGCCATACACCATTTTGAAAAGGTCAGTATTTCTGTCAATTTGTGTGTTTAATCTTATTGTTTGATGTCTTGGTACATAGGTATATTCTTGTGTGGTCCCATGGTATAATCTGGATTTTCATGTTTAGGCAGTGACCCTGGACCCAAATTTTCTTGATGCATACATCAATTTGGGAAATGTTTTGAAGGAGGCCCGCATTTTTGACAGGTGAGTTTAAATCCCTGAATTACACCACTCCCTTTCATTATTCATGTGTAATCTTTTGGTTTAAAAGCATCAACCTACCACACCCTGTGTGGAATCTAGAATGACTCAAGAACATTGTGATTTCATTGTAGCTGGGTTTTTGCATACCATTGTTAGTCAGGGCAGATTTGCTGCATCTGCAAAACTGCTATCAAGGTCACGGCTGTTATTCTAGAAACTGGTGTAACATAATGTGCTATCAGTTATGGGGTTATGTGAAATGTATGTACTTAGTTCTTCTTATCTAATGTGTTGTTGTAACGTGTGGTGGTTGTAAAAAGAGAAATGTGAAAGGTTGATCTTGAACATCAGTTGTATATCATGTTTTTCAGGGCAGTTGCTGGTTATCTGAGAGCCCTGAGCCTTAGCCCCAACCACGCAGTTGTTCATGGAAATCTGGCTTGTGTCTACTATGAGCAGGGCCTAATTGACCTGGCTATTGACACCTACCGTCGGGCTATTGAGTTGCAGCCCCACTTCCCTGATGCATACTGCAATTTAGCAAATGCCCTAAAGGAGAAAGGCAATGTAAGGCAATACTTACACACATCCCCTGTGTAGACAATCTGAACATAAATACATTCTGAATATTTGTCAGATACCTAAAGTTAGTGAGGATTTACTAAATTTCTCTCTCAAAATGCCAACATCTTTCCCAGGTGTCTGAAGCAGAGGAGTGTTACAACACGGCCTTGCGTTTATGTCCAACCCATGCAGACTCCCTTAATAACTTGGCCAATATCAAGCGTGAACAGGGCAACATTGAGGAGGCAGTTCAGCTCTACAGAAAAGCCTTAGAGGTGAGTCAAGATTTCAGCTTCTGTTCATTACATTGTCTCCTATGAATAGGGATGTTTAACAAGACCACGTAAATATAAGCAAGGCATTCTTGTACTGTTGTTTTAACAAACCCCTTCGTTTTTCATCAGGTGTTTCCAGAGTTTGCAGCAGCTCACTCTAACCTGGCCAGTGTCCTGCAGCAGCAGGGAAAACTCCAGGAGGCACTCATGCATTACAAGGAGGCCATTAGGTTTGTAAATCTATACTACAGATACATGCTGATCTAAGCTGTTTTTAGACATGCGCTGGAATTCTGCACTTATCTAGCCGCTAATCAGAGGCGCTGTATGTCAGAACACAAATGATCCTGCCTGCTTCATAGTACAGAGTCTGTGTGATGTTCAATTGAACCCATGTTTGAACACAACAATTAAGTGTCTGGGGATTTACAGCGTGTAAGTGGACAATTGACATTTCTGTCATGCAGCTAGTGCTGATTCTATGTGATTGCATGCACTCATATTGCATGCTTTGCCCAGGTGCCACCCATGTGCAACACCACATTGTTTGAAGTTCATTTGAGAACTCGCTTTAGTGTGTATTAAGGGGGTTAAAGCAATAGTAAAATCGGAACCTTGAATGCACCTATAATGTTGGTGTGATGCCAAATCACACATACCAGTTTGGCCTGGTGGTTTTCTTTTATTTCCCATGCAGTAATCTTTAAAACAAATTATTATAAATCACCTGCCACTAGGTTGAGTTGAATGGGGCACAACATATTTGAGTAATGTTGTTATACAGGTGTTTTAACAGGTTTGATGTTTTGTTTTTAGAATCAGTCCCACCTTCGCTGATGCCTACTCAAACATGGGTAATACACTGAAGGAAATGCAAGACGTACAGGGAGCGCTGCAGTGCTACACACGTGCCATCCAGATTAACCCTGCCTTTGCTGATGCTCACAGCAATTTGGCCTCTATCCACAAGGTAAGGATAATTCTTCATTTTTCCTTGGGTCATTATAGCCTTGGTCACTATAAAAAACTAAAACTAAAAACTATGGCCATTAATTATTTTACAACTTCTAGCATTAAAAGTTTAGTATATTCATGTTTCTCTTGACTATTAGGATTCTGGAAACATCCCAGAGGCCATTGCATCTTATCGCACAGCTCTGAAACTCAAGCCAGACTTTCCTGATGCATACTGCAATTTGGCACATTGCCTTCAGGTTCGTACTGTTTTTTTGTCAGATATTCATATGTGCAGTATTTACCAATTTTCTCATGATAAATTACATTACATTATCAAACATTTGTTTCCAGATTGTCTGTGACTGGACAGATTATGATGAGCGAATGAAGAAGCTTGTGAGCATTGTGGCTGACCAGTTGGAAAAGAACCGCTTGCCTTCAGTGCACCCACACCACAGCATGCTGTACCCACTCTCTCATGGGTTCCGCAAGGCCATTGCTGAACGCCATGGAAACCTTTGCCTGGACAAGGTACACACACTGATCAAAGCAAGTAACGTTTAATTAATTATTTTTTATGGGTTGGGAGGTGGCTGGTGAAAGCAGTGGCTGTCTGCAGGGATATAGGGAAGGTAAGGAATGGGTGAGGTACTGGATGTATTTGAAAGCTTGAGGTAGATGGGCTGCTTGCACTGGTGAGGGTATGTTGACGTGATTTGACATGTGGCAGTTTTTCCAGCTTTAGTCATTGTAAGTCAGTCAGAGTAGAGTGGTTTGTCTTGCTGTTATTGTATTTTCACATTGTTGCTCGTTCCATAGATCAATGCTTTGCACAAACCTGCCTATGAACATCCAAAGGATCTGAAGGCTAGTAGTGGGAGGCTGCGTGTTGGTTATGTTAGCTCTGATTTTGGCAACCATCCGACATCCCACCTGATGCAGTCCATTCCTGGAATGCACAATCCTGAGAAATTTGAGGTAAGTCGCCTTTATTATGTGATCTGGTGGGGATAAAAGTGCTTATTAAGAGTGTGTATGTGTGTGGATGGGGGTGCGCGGAGGGCGTGGTTGATCCAGTAAGTGCAGCTATTGAGTCTATACATATTTCCCTTAAGGTGTTCTGCTATGCACTCAGCCCTGATGATAGTACCAACTTCCGTGTGAAGGTTGTAGCAGAGGCTCATCATTTCACAGACCTCTCTCAGGTAAATCTCATAATCTGAATGAAGTTTCTACTTGATCAGTATTTGTATATTTCCTGTATCTTAATCTGAAGGATGTGAACTAAGTAATAATTCTAACGGTGTGGTTGATGTTAATATTAATATTATTATATAACCATTTATACTGAAACCTTTCTCTTCCAGATTCCTTGCAATGGCAAGGCAGCAGATCGTATTCACCAGGATGGAATTCACATTTTAGTCAACATGAATGGCTACACCAAAGGAGCCCGAAATGAGCTGTTTGCCCTCCGCCCTGCCCCCATTCAGGTAAGAACCATGTAACTTCTATTTGACACTGTTTTATCATATATATGTATATCTCACCAGATCTTCACTCATATTTGCTGTGATCTCTGAAAATGGAAAATACAATAAATGGCTTATTCCACAGGCAATGTGGCTGGGTTACCCAGGAACTAGTGGAGCTCCTTTCATGGATTACATCATCTCTGACAAGGAGACATCACCTATGGAGGTCGCTGAGCAGTATTCTGAGAAACTTGCCTACATGCCCCATACTTTCTTCATTGGAGACCATGCCAACATGTTCCCTCACCTCAAGGTTTGTCCACCTTCACACTGCTACCCTTTATTTAAGAAAAAATAACCAGAATATTAGTATTATCAAGGTGTTTAACATGTTTTTTCTTTTTTATTCACAGAAAAAAGCTGTTATTGATTTTAAGTCTAATGGACACATTTTTGACAACCGCATTGTCCTTAATGGTATCGATCTAAAGGCCTTCTTGGACAGTCTGCCAGATGTCAAAGTCATAAAGGTGAGTTAAATGAAATGTATGAATCTTGAAGAACTGTCATTTTTATGTGTATTGTTGTATACAATGAGATTTGAGTTGGGCATTACAGTTATCTGTTCTTCTGTGACCAGATGAAGTGTGACAACAACCAGGAAGCAGCTGGAGACACAAATGGAGCTCTGTCTATGCCTGTAATTCCCATGAACACAGCAGCTGAAGCAATCATCAACATGATCAACCAAGGGCAAATCCAGGTCACAATCAATGGCTTCACTGTCAGCAACGGCCTGGCCACCACACAGGTTTGTCTAACCTGGAAACACTCTTCGGTATTAGTGCAGATACGGAAAGATATAGCATGGACACTGTGTTTGTACAAAGGCAGAATCAGCTATTTAATTTAGCTATTGTAGTCCTTACAGTTATGTCTTCATGAAGGTAAGGTACATGCACAAGAAGATTGGTGAAGGAAATGGTGGCTTTAGCAATTGAGTTTAGAAAAAACCCTTATATCTTGGCTTTTCAAGCAGTATTATAGCACCAATGCATTCAGTCAATGTCCTGCCACACTTGAGGACAAAAACTGTCACTGTTTTGTCTCCCATTTTTTTAGATCAATAACAAAGCTGC
This sequence comes from Ctenopoma kingsleyae, assembly GCA_032353495.1. Classification (NCBI taxonomy): domain Eukaryota; kingdom Metazoa; phylum Chordata; class Actinopteri; order Anabantiformes; family Anabantidae; genus Ctenopoma; species Ctenopoma kingsleyae. The sequence goes on along the minus strand of JAUBNQ010000002.1, from coordinate 9,005,983 downwards.
CACTGGGGAAGAGGTGCCACGCACAATTGTTGTGACAACCCGCTCCCAGTATGGTCTGCCAGAGGATTCCATTGTCTACTGCAACTTCAATCAGCTCTACAAGATTGACCCCCCTACTCTTCAGATGTGGGCAAACGTAAGTTAGACGGGCATTTTCTATTGTCACTGATTCAGCTCTGTTCTTTCAGCTCTACACCTATAACAGATGGCTTCATTGCTTCAGTTTTAAATCCCACCTCTTGCTGCAGATTCTGAAGCGTGTGCCCAACAGTGTGTTGTGGCTTCTTCGTTTCCCTGCTGTGGGTGAGCCCAACATCCAGCAGTATGCTCAGAACATGGGTCTGCCAGGCTCTCGCATCATCTTCTCACCTGTGGCCCCTAAGGAAGAGCATGTCAGAAGGGGCCAGCTGGCTGATGTTTGCCTTGACACTCCTCTGTGCAATGGTCACACCACAGGCATGGATGTTCTCTGGGCTGGAACACCCATGGTCACTATGCCAGGTGAGTAAACAAATGAAACCTGTAAGCTGAAAATGATTTATGTGTAAATATCTTACAATCAGGGCTTGACATTAACACCCACCAAACTGCCTAATGCAAATGCAGAAAAAGTTGATGTCAAGCCCTGCTTACAATATCCACTGCTCAAAAAAAGGAACACCTAATCATCACAGTATAAAAAGTCATGGATCTCAATCTAACCGTTGAGGAAGAACAAGTTATTGTGAATTAGTTTCAGCTGCGTCGGTGTAAATTAATGTGACGTGCAATGGACATGCCGAACAAGGACAACTCTCCAAAAAAGTAATGATTTTACATGTGTGTGAGACAGACAAATGCTCTCCTTATTCTTCCTGACTGATTCTGTTTGCTAGCGTCACTACTGGTAGCAATAGGCAGTATCTGCAGTTTAATCAGGTTGCAAAGTTAGTCCAGTTCCTCCAAGATGGCACATCCGTATGTACAGTCACAAGAAGGTTAGCTGTGTCTTAAAGCAAAGTCTCAGGAGAATGTAGGAGATCTCAGGAGAGCGGCCCTTACACCAGAACAGCTGGACAGGGCTGTAGAATGGAAACTCAGCAGCAGGACTGCACAAGGAACATTGTGAGAACCCTACAAAATTACCTCCAGCTTGATTGGCACTTGCCAGAGAACAGCAGAATTTGAAGGTCTGGCACTCATTCTCTTTAGATGAGAACTACTATAGTCATTAATATTATTAATATTGAGTCTATGTTTACACTGTATTTCTTTTCAATTTGATGTTAGTAGTGTATATTAAGAAAGCTTTGTGGAATTAATTCATTTTGTGATTTCAGTGTTCCCTTAATTATTTTTTTGCAGTGTATAACCATCTTGGGTGTAAAATTTTCAGATATATTATGATTAAAATGGAAACACATTTTAAGAAAAGCAGCTATTTAATTTGTAAACCTGCTTCTTTAAAGGTGAGACCCTTGCGTCTCGTGTGGCTGCCTCACAACTCAACTGTCTGGGCTGCCCTGAGCTAATAGCCCAGAGTCGTCAGGACTACGAGGATATAGCAGTCAAACTGGGCTCTGACATGGAATAGTAAGAAGAATTTGATCCTACTAAATTTGAATAACAGTCTTCTCTGTTTGTTGTCCTAATCTTAAAATCGTACCGTTTTTGTCTCATTCAGCCTGAAGATGGTAAGAGCACGTGTTTGGAAGCAGCGAATCTGCAGCCCTCTTTTCAACACCAAGCAGTACACACTAGACCTGGAGAGGCTCTACCTGCAGATGTGGGAGCACCATAGCAATGGCAAGAAGCCAGATCACCTTGTCAAATTCCAGACAGTAGAGACCAGTGACACTGCCTGAAATGGAAGGACTCAAGTTATTTTCCTTTATACGCCAGCCATGTCCCTTCCTACCACTTCTTTTTTTTTTTTTTTTTTGCATCTCTGTAGCTTCTATAGGAAGTTACCACTCCATCCCTCTCGCTGATTGATTAACCATTTATTACTAATGGGACTCTTGCAAAGGAGCCTACGGATTTACACGTTTCCTCCCATCACGTGTTGTTGCATCACACATTTAGATGTCCTGAGCCAGATAGAGCCTGTCACTTTAAAGCACCTTGTCTGAGGCTGTGTCAAAAATCTCTTGTTACTCCCTATATAAACTCAACCAGTACACTAGTTCACTCAATAGTGAGCAGTCAATTGCTCAAAGATTTTGGGTACTCATTGTACTATTTCAACATCACTAATAACTTTGTGCCGCACAGCAGTAATTTTCTTATCTCTAAGACGGGGAACAGTGAATTGTGGGATTTTTAGCAGCAAGTACATGCATTGCTTTTTTTCCCTCCACTGTGGAAGCTTTTGAGTACAGTATATAGTGCACAGGTTTATGCACTCAGCATTCAGATACCACTACAAGATGGTGAACATGCTACGTAGTAAATAAAGAATGATTTCAGACACAGCCTGAGACTTCCTAAAACACCATATATTTGGTGAGCATGAGAGGATTGTGAATGCCCTGCTACCCCTTCAGTACTTGGATCGGTGGATTTTGTTTTTCCTGTCGGTGTGCATACAGGACTAATTGCAGCTTGTGGGGGAAATGCCCAGCTGTTGTTACTTGTTGATCTATTTATAAATGGATTAAGAGTGTTGTGTATTTTTAAAAGGACAATGTTGTAACTCTGACTTATGTTTCATCAGCTTTAACACACAATTGTAAAATTTAGATCGCAACAGTTCTTAGTTTGTCTTAAGCTGGTATTTAACTGTTAAGACTACAATGAGCAGACATGCGCGTTATCAGACATTTGGTCTCCACAAACACTTCTTCCCGTCACCAAATGCCAACTGGTCGATCAAATCTGTTGAGTAGCTGTTGTCCTGTTTGATGTCATGCTATGCTTGTAAAAATTATTTGATAAATCTTGACAACAGAGCTTCAAGTTGCTGGAAAGGGCCTAAATTTCAGTCTATATATCAGAGCTATTCAGAGTTGATCTTGTTATTTTTTTTAATCATCTAAGGAACAGCCTAGGTAAGTATTTTCTAAGGAGTTTGTGTTTTGTATTGTCCATTAATGGTATGCTGTCAATGATGCCACAAGGCTCTAAATATGACAAATAAAGAGACTGCAAAACTCTGTACTGTCTTGTGCACTGACTTGACTCAGTTGTTCCTGAAAACATTTAATTTCTTAAGTGTGTCCTCATTTTGAAAGATACCCTGGGATTATTGCTTGTTCAGAGGGGAAAGCTACGAGTAATTGTAAATTAGTTTTCATGATGGATTTTTGTAATGGTTGGGACATTAAGTTTATTCGAGAGTATTGACCTTCCAGGGTCACACCTTCAGTTACCATTGTGATTTGTGTACTTAAACTGCCACCTTTCTATATTAAACATCTGTAAAACATGGTCACATAGAAAAGACTACTGATGCCATGTGTTTATGTATTATGAATGGTAATATAAAAGTAAAGTAAGAGTAAAAGTTGTTGCACTATTACTATGCTCCATATGTTACTAGGTTGTGGTGCGT
>JAUBNQ010000002.1:8981616-8993902 GCA_032353495.1 Ctenopoma kingsleyae | reverse complement strand
CACTCAACCACTAACCACGAGAAGAAAGAAACATTTTTGTGTTATCATTCATATTCTCTGAAAAATGGCCAAAAAAATCACAAATTCTGCCAGGGTATGTAAACTTTTGAGCACAATTGTAGAAATGTTGTGCAAACATTTTAAACTGCAGTCATGACCTTTGACTATTCAAAGACAGTCAACCTGTGAGTTACAATAATCTGCTTTTATTGTGGATGGGGTTGTGAATATTGTTTTATTATATAATAACATGCCATACCTGCAACTCTTCATCTGTGAGGTTCTCTCCCAGCTCCTTGGCTACTCTCTTCAAATTCTTGAATGAGATCTTGCCCGTCTCATCATCATCAAACAGGCGGAAAGCTTTCAGGATCTCCTCTTTGGAGTCCTTCTCAGCCTGAATTGGATAAAAGATAAATGTGGTTTTACCACAAACTGTCATTTGTCAGTGGTTGGGTAGTTCTTACAAACTGTAAACAACTGAAAACATATACATAAATACACCAGAAAGTCTAAGAAATGTGACCAGAGTTTGTGTTGTTCGATGGGGAATCTAAATGATGCTGACATAGTGGAGTTAGTGCTGTGGGTTCTGATAAATAAACTAGTTAAAGTCAGAAATTAAAATCTGTAAGACACATCCAGAAACTCTAAAGCTAATGTGAAATGATGGAGTTGGAAGCTTTAAAAGTATAAATATCTACCATTTTCTGTGTCATGACAGCAAGGAAGTCAGTGAAAGAGATCTTCCCGGTGCCATCCTTATCCACTTCACCAATCATTTTCTTGATCTCCTCTTTCTTCGGTTCAAACCCCAGAGCTCTCATCGCGACCTGGAGAAAATTATAAAATGTCACAGGACAGGGAAGCAACTTCCTGAGGCGTGTTGATTGTGATCCGTGTTTGAGCCCCTTGTACCTTTAGCTCTTTGACATCGATGAATCCAGAACCATCGGTGTCAAACAGCTCAAATGCCTCCCTGATCTCCTGCTTCTGCTCCTCAGTCAGTTCAGGTTTGGGGGTAGTCTTCTTGCGAGGTGGGGGTATTGGACCTTGCAGGGATGGTCTCTTGGCACTGGTCGCCTGATGGAGCACACGAGAGAGGAACAAGAAGAAAAATCAACTTCAAAATGGTATTAATAGCAAGAACCACATCTATGATGACGTCTGAGATATTTCCTGGGGCTAACATTATTTCCTTTAACCTGAAATAAAGAACAACAGCTAACAAAAATAACTGTACATATTTATCACTCGCAGTTCAAAACCAACCCTTTATTATAAAATGATAAGACTCACCATCACTTGCTGTATATGTGATTGACAAAAACGAACTGCGGACTTATTGAGCAATGAATGTTTTCCTCTGTGCCAGGGAGCCTCCTTATCATTTAGAGGAGGAGGTGATGAATCGATTTCTGTTGTACATCAGTCGCTCGCATTAACCCGTTTAAATACACGGAATATAACACATCGTATTCATCAAACCATCCTATTTACGCAGGGACACCTGCCAAAATGTGCAGAAAATAAACGTTTCTAGCGAACAGCGTGCAGGTTTTTTCTTCTGGCCAGCACCTACTGTCATGGAGTCCAGATGTTTGATTTCTTTACCGTTTGTGCCAAAAGGTAATATCTTCGTTTACTGACGAGTAGAGTGTTACGGCAGCAAATTAACAGGCACAAAAGGGTGTAAAAAACAAGCGCACCAGTCGGGCAAAAATATGATTGGTTGCTGAAAATCACGGGGCGCAAGACACGATCATAAAATACAAAGCAGATAATGGAGTTAATGGAGAATAGGTAGCGTACGATTTTGTCTTATCCAAACTATGTCATATTCACAAATTGTATGATATCAGAGCGCATGTGCTTGTGCTACTGTTATGTTAGTGTGAGGTTTTAATGCCTGCTTTGAGGGAATGAAGAGAGGTTATTTTAATAACTTTGACAATAATAATGACAATAAAATAAACGAATATAATAATCAAAAAGTAACATGACAATGATCATATAGTAACAGAGTACTTACTTAACAGTGTTCTTTAGTTCATGAGAGGGTTAATACTAATATTAATGCTGAAATGAATAAATAAATAAAAAAGTTTTACACTGCCCCTGTGGATGTTAACATATCAGGTCTAACAGCACATCAGGTGGGCGTGGTCTCTGTACAGGGCGGTGAACAGCATCAGCGTGTGACCTGCGATTGGTTGAAGCTGTGGCGTTCTTTGACGTATTCTTAATGCCATTGGCTCTTCGTAAACGCCACCTTCGTGCCTAGACTTAACTCGACCAATCACAGATCGACTCTCCCTCAGCTGATTCCTACAGTTCAAGGTTTGCACGCGCTGACTGAAGGTAAATAGTAATATCCTTCAGCTACGGACTGTCACGCATCTATACTCAGTGTATTAGGTATTTAGGAGCAGTTATTCTGGCTTTTCTGCTTGTAATGACAAATATTTTCACCACAGTGCCTGTCAAGTCTTGATACTTCGTTCACCTGTTGGTCACTTTTCATTCATTATGGCTACGCGTGTTCGGCACGTGAGTTACAGCATTTTTGTACGAATTTGTTTAAACCTACACAATGCTACAGCTGTTGTTATATTCACCGCTTTTTGCGTCGCATACAGCGTAATAAAAGGTGCACGGTCATCGGGGGATCTGGTTTCCTGGGCAGGCACCTGGTGGAGAAGCTACTGGAACGAGGCTACTCAGTTTCTGTGTTTGACATCTGTCAGAACTGTGAGCTACCTGGTGTCACCTTCCACCAGGGAGACCTCTGCGACAAACAGGTGAGACAGATGCGTTACAAACGATTAAAGAAACAAAACACCGCACGATGCTTGAGCTGTGTGTAGTGAGTGTTGTGCTGCAGAGGGACCTTTTGCTGGTATGGTCAGTTTGCCACGTGTGTCGATTACAGTGACGTCACAAAAAAGGTGACTTAACACAAAAACACTGAATACGTCCTACTAAGTATGTGCCCACCCACATGCAAATGAGTGCGCAGTCACCAAATATCAGCATTGTTAATGTGTTTGTTTTTTCTATGCACCCATATCTTCATCATTTTTAAAGGTCCCTCTTGATAGTTTGTGCTAGACTTTTGCACAACATGTGTGTTTTAACAAGACACAAGGTTGGACCACTAGTACAAATGCGAAACTGATGGAGAGAGAGGCATTAGTTTGGAGCATATAAAATGAATGAAGAGGGCAGTTTAACTATAGCCAACTTTAGGCAGAATTGTTGGCAGAATTGATGTATTCCTCCTTGATCGCCCAAGGAGGAATCCTGTTGTTAAAGCAGCATAAATAAATCACAATAAATGTAAAGAAGAAAATATTTAGCTATAATATATGGCAATATAGCAACATATGTATTATAACAATACTGCTACTCACAATATTGACAATAATAAGTACAACGTAGATATCGATGTGCAGGTCAGTCTGCCACTTTTTGTGCAATTTGAGTTTGCTGAATCTGTTAGAAATTAGTTAAGTGATGCAGACTTTGCTGACATATTTATACAAAGCTGATTGATTGAAAAGAAAAATGTGGGGGTCATTAAATACATGAGTCATTTCTATGGCATTGTTTACATTATTTATAAAATCTCTAGATACTTCTGATATTGATTTCCCCTGATAACGTGGCTACTGTATATATAAGTCAAATTTGAAATGAAAATAATTTTATGGTGTATACACCTGTAGCCTAGACCACATACTCTTTCAATGCAACTGTCAATAGCTCTGATGTGTCTGTGTCATTCTGCCCTAGGCTTTGTTGCCAGCTCTGAAGGATGTGTCCCTGGTCTTCCATTGCGCCTCTCCAGCCCCTGGCAGCGATAACCGGGCACTGTTTGAGAGGGTCAACATTCAGGGCACACGCACCATTGTTCAGGCCTGCATCGAGGCTGGAGTGGAGGTGGGGCAGCATGTTATGCATCCGGGGATGAAAGGCTGTGCTTTTCATTCTGTAACTAACTGCTCAGTGATGAAACATGTATATAAAGTGTTTAAACTGTTTGTTTCGGACAGAAATTGGTCCTCACTAGCAGTGCCAGTGTGGTGTTTGAAGGGACAGACATTAAGAATGGAAGAGAGGACCTGCCATATGCCAAGAAGCCGATTGACTACTACACAGAGACTAAGATTGAACAAGAGAAGGTAGGAGAGTCATATTTTCAACTCTAGTGTTTGGTGATTTCTGCTCAGAATAATGCTTTTTGAGTTATTGGTTAATGGAGTTAATATGTTTTTTGTTATGTTATTTTTGTACGGCTCTCTTTCCCTACACATGGTTGTGATTGTGCGTGTGTCTGTGTTAACTCTGTCTGTCATGTAGTCAATGAATCAGATGCTGACACTGGGTCCAGCTCATCATGACAAGTGCCCTGTGTTTTCCACATTCTGTCGCAGCTGTCAAGAGAGAAGGGAGCAAATTACCCTCATAAGAGACATCATAACGCTAAAACCTGCCTTTTTGTTTTAGCTGGTTCTCAAGGCATGTGACAAAGAGAAGGGTTTCCTTACAGTTGCTATCCGACCTCATGGCATCTTTGGGCCCCGGGACCCACAGCTGGTTCCTATCCTTGTCGACACAGCTCGCAGGGGCAAGATGAAATATATCATTGGGTAAGTCATAGTGGATGAAGGATACAAATTTATCTACTTTTATTTACTACTAGAAATAAAAATGTCTCTTACTTCAGACACAAACATTGCTTTTATGTTAATTCCAGTAACATAATGGTGTTACTGTTGTTAACTTGTTTTACCAGTTGATTTATAAAATTGTTTTAAAGTCAGTGTAATGCAGTAATATTTCTCTGAGTTTGTTACATCACAGTAAAAAAATGTTATTAACCACCCAGTCATATTTGAATGATCAAAAACATTGGCAAGTTTATATAATTAGGTTTGAAAATCATGATTAAAATATGCTGTACTCTCTGGTCTGAAATGCTGGGAGCATGTCCAGTATAACACATGGACTTGCCTTTTCTGTCGAACCAAGATGTTTATCCTGCAAATGTCTAGGGCTCATGGGAAATGGTGTTCTTTAAAGGCCGATATAAAACAGAATGTTGGATAAAAAAACTGTATTAAATTATTTTAAAAAATGAATGCGCTTTTCTTGACACACCAGGTATGTTGTAGAACTAGGTTGCATTCCAAGGCTGGAATCTTAGTCATTAGCGATGTTGAAATCTCAATGTGATTTTGAGTTTTCATCGGTTCCTGGTTCACGTCAGTTCAGTAACTCCAGTGTATTATCCAGCTTCATTTCTGTCCTGCCCAAATATAATTTTTTAACATGTTAGTGTTTAGAATCAGAATCAGTGATTTCACTTTACCTGTTTTTAGTATTTCTACTGTCTTTTAAACCCATTTGTGTGTCTTCTCCCACTTCAATCATTCACCAGCCTCTCCACTACTCTCCTGCCATTTGAAAAGTTGAAATTAATAGTTGAGTGAGGTAGCTGCTCTGCCAACCAATAGCTATAGCAATGTACTGTGTGGTTCCTTTGTGCTCATTAGTATTTCTCTTTATTTTATTTTCTGCAGTGATGGGACCAACCTGGTGGATTTCACTTTTGTGGAGAATGTAGTTTATGGACACATCCTGGCTGCTGAACATCTAAGACCAGACTCTCCCATATGTGGAAAAGTGAGTGAAAATAAAATCTAAAGCAGAGCCTCGTGGTACAGCAGGTTTAAGGAATTCTGAACATGCATACATCTGTATCTAGTTCTGTTGTCTGTGCAAGATTTTATATTTGGTCTTATATGCTCTGTTTTTACTTGTCAGCCATACCATATCACCAATGATGAGCCAGTTAGATTTTGGGACTTCATGTCTGATGTACTGGTAGGTCTGGGCTATGATCCTCCGCGCTACCACCTCCCTTACATTCTTGTCTATGGACTGGCCCTACTCCTCTGGCTGCTGGCCCTGGTCCTGCGTCCTCTTGTGTCCTTCAAGCCTACGTTTACTCCAATGAGAGTGGCTCTGGCTGGAACCCACCACTATTACAGCTGTGAACGTGCCAAACAGGACATGGGCTACAAACCTATAGTCAGCCTTAAGGAAGGGATCACCCGCACAGTGCAGAGCTACCCTCATCTTCGTCAAGGGTCTTGATGGGGGAATAGAATAAAGATGAAGACATAAAAGGCTGGGATGAGAATGATCAAGTCAGACTGAAAGGACATTTCAAACTGAGTAAACAGAAAGTTAATCCTTATGCAAACCTTACAATGCAGCGTTTATGTGCCTTTTCATTGTTTATGCTCAATTTTCACCAGCAGATGGCAGCAGTTGGTCCTGGTTTTGGTTGACAAATTGGAGTCTGCTGTCCCAAAAGTTTAAATGCACTAAGTAAACACTAAAAGTAGAGAGTGTATGAGAACTTGAACTTAATGATTATACACTGTGAAAACTACAAAGATTTACAAATGTGCTGTACGTAGAATGAGATGCTGCTGTTTATGTCCAAAAGCCTTAATACATTCCACTAAACAACAGTTCTGATACAACTTGTACAAACATCATTGCTTAAATGGTGACTAGCATTACATTATGTGGCTAAAAGCATGCAGACACCCATGTCTTTGGTCTGGGCTGGTTTTTATGGTTGGGAATAGGCCCTATAGTTCAAATAAAGAAAAATCCTAATGTACTGCACATGCCGTGATTATTTAGACAACTGTATGTTGTCACCTTTGTTTCAACAGTTTGGGGAATTTGCCTTTCCTGAGTCTCCTGAAGTTCATCATGAAAAAACATGATCACTCATTGTAAGTCAGGCCTAAGCAGCAAATCTCAACAATGCTGCAGTGATTGTTGCCTGAATTTAGGAAGGTTTTCAAAAACATTTTGAAAACCTTCCTAAAATATTACATATTATTGCCATATATTGCCATATTTTAAAACGCAGGTTCACATTTTCAAGTTTGTCCTAAAACAGTTCTCACATAATCCTTTGTACAGTACATTGAAATACTTTTTGGTTGATGTAATTGTTGCACCTGTTCATACAGATCTTAAAGAGATTTCTTAGTAGGATTCTAGTGTAAGCATATTTTAAGAGAGCATTTAAACTCAGGTCAACTCTTACATTAGACTTGCATTCTTTTCATGGCTAGTACAACCAGGAGGAATGATTGCAATTGTTTCACTGTACTTGTGGACATGTGAGCATTGTTTAAACACAGCCTTCGCATTTAATTCATATTGTACTAATGTCTGATATATCTTCTTCTGATATCTTCGTCCATATTTTGTATTTTTTATAGATGCATAATTCACGTACATTTTGCAAGCTCCTGACGCGGTCTGCCACACTGGTATGAGATACTATAAATCGCCAGGATGGGTCTATGATTTAGGGAAACTACTAGATAAAATTCAAGCACAGTCATTGAATACAATAATGGGATGGGCAATGAAAATGCATAGTTTTACACATTTCCACATTCCATCTGCCATTCTTTTGCTTCGATAATGGCTTTATATAAAGTTTTAAAACTGATGATCCTGTAGAAACTAGAGTACCTAATTTTCACACTGTTCCTGTTAAATGAAGAGCTTTGTCTTTTCTCAGTGAAGAATTATTGTCATTCCATGTCTTGGTGTGTACAACAAGGTTGGAGTTTCATTCAGATACTTTGCATTCTCCTTTTAATTTTGCGCCAGCAGCACCCTAATGATTCACTGCTAGAGTCAGAGCCACCAGGCAAGGCTGTCTGACTGGTTTCTTGTTGAGGAGGAAGAGGGGGAGGAATCCAGTTTGAGCATTTACACTTGCCAAATGTGCTCTCCAGAGTGAAACTTTGGCTCTCAGACTTGCTAATTTCCTCTCTCATTATCTCTATCTATGTTGTGAAATCTATTCACAGCCTGTTTTACAGTGAAAAGGCTTTATACATGCATGCACAACATGTATGAGATATTTTTTAATATACAGAAACAGTGGTAGGTTTATTTCCATGCTGTGTTTTCATAGTCCTTACTGTGGCCAGTTGCTCAGAAAGCACTCAATCCCAGGAACACTGATTAATCATTCTTCTTTCACTTGTGTAAACATAGAAACAATCACTCAAACTGACCAAACATTTAGTTTATCATAGACTTTCATCTGCCTGTATTATGACTTTTACCTAACTGATTAAGTCAAAGTTGGCCTTTATATTATTTTTACTAGTGCGTGAACCACTGTTTCTGTTTGTTGCCTCAGTTCACTTGTGTGTGTTGTTCTTGATCTCATTTGTAATGATGTGTGCTTATTGGGTTTTCCTACCCAAGCAAGCATGAGATGAACATTCCCACAGGAGATGTTGCTGCTAGTCACTTTATTTATGTATACCATGCTGTGCACCTTGTCGTTGCTCTCGTCCCTTTGCCTCACTCGTTCTCAGAACTGACTGTCAGCCACCTGTATGGCAGGTATGTGCTTGCTGACTCCCAACAAAGCACAGATGTAGTTAACAAAAATGCTTTCTTAGCAACGTCTATTACGCACAACACACACACACACACGAAAAGATAAATAGATTGCTCCACCCCTAGTCGACTTTCCTTAACTGGCTGGGCATGTTAATGCTCACGCCCGCACCTGTTCCACAGAGATACCTGTCAGACAGAGAAACACGTCCCTCTGCTTACCTCTGCTTACACCAGTCACACTCAGTGGGACACCCTGTCACACACTCCAGACTAAGCTGCGTGGACGTTGTTCAGCTGCTTGTAGCAGGTAGGTGTTTGTGTTATTCTTAGCATGATTTAGCAAATTATTTAGATACTTTCTATAGGTATGTCTTCTGTAATTACCAGCTTTAAGAATAGAAAGTTTTTTAACAATCATCAGCTGTTAAGTGTCAACTGATCATTGTGTTTACCTTGTCATTTTTATGGGTGTTTCTCTGGCGTGGTTGCTTGTCAGTAGAATAGTTGATCCTGCTTTTTGCCTAAATGCTATTGCTCTCCATTAATCATTAATGTATCTTGTGTGGACTGGTGTGTTGAACCTAAGATAAATATGCTTTCTGAGCCCTCAGTGTATTTGTTCTGTCATCAATATTTGGGACAATATCCTCAAGAGATATTGCTGCGATGTTCTTTAGAAGCACTGAATTCACAGCCTCAAGCAGTTCTACAAGTTATATTTGCATTTTGAATTTGGCAGTACTGCACAATTTTGCATAAGCTTTGGTCTGCGCCTTCTTTCAGATAAGGGAACATTCGTCAGTATTTCATTAGTATTTCCTTTTTCTTCTTAAGTTCCCTGAGGACGCGGGTGTGCCTTTAAGCAGTTCATTTTTGATCAGCAAAAACTGAGGATTTAACTAATGTGGAAATGTGTGAAAGGAACCAACATTTTCCTAGTCACGTAAATCATTCTGTGTGTTTTGTAGACAAAGGTTTATATATACCCTAGATATACACATATGTTTGTATATGTGTCAAGTCATCCATTCTGATTTAGTAAATAGCAGTATCTTTTGGAAAGTGGTAAAACAGGAAGAACTACATGTCTGAATGATGAGACTGACAAATGCTTAAAAGAACACACTCCTTATTGAGGGGGGAACATAGTTTGGAAAAGAACATTTTTAAAGTTATTGTCATAATAAACTGCAGTATGTTTTTAAAATCATAGTAATTTCTGTTAATGTGGTGCCAATATGTTTTTCAGGTGGCCTGTGAATACAACAGAAGAAAGGAGAGAAATCTATTCAACAAGCATGTCAAAAGGTGAGCAGGCTGACTGATCTCATCTGAATGTGAGATGACCGGTTTCCTCCAATAAAAGCAGGGAGTATGTCTCTGTACTGTGCTGCTGATGCAGCAAATTCATTGCACTGACTGACTCCAGGATACAAGTGGTTAATGATGCTATTACACAGGCATGATCCTTCTGTTGTGATGCAGCCTACAGTTATATCTTAGCTGGTGTGTGGGTATGTGATATGCACATGTTTGTGTCTCAGAGGGGGACAGAGCGTCTGTGCTTCGTACCACCAAAGTACGGACCAAACTGAAGGGAGATGCCAGCTGGATGCAACCCCGCAATGAACCTCAGGCTGAAACAGAGGAGAAGAAGCCCTGGTAAACTATGTTTGCATAAGGTTCTTAGCATGTTATCCATTACTCAGTTACCTGAGAATAGAAAAAAAAGTTCCTGTGTGTCCATGCAGGTTAGCAGAAGTAAGAGCCAACCGTCTGAGTGGAGCACCTAATGTGACCAGTCCAGTGTCTTCACCAACGCAACCCACTATGCCGCCTACCAAGTCTGACGCTGAAAGGTAAACACAGGTTTCTAATGTGATACAGATATCTACTATAGCACTTCTCACAATACATGACTGTTGTCATAACAAGTCTCTGTTTTGAACCTAGAACACCAACACCAGGATACCTGATCAGGTACAACTTCCAACTTATTCAGTTATGAACAACTCAGTCTGGAGCCATTTTTTTTGTACAAAACCTTTACAAGTACAATAGCAAGCATCTGGATAGCTTTGAGTTTACAGTCACTTTCTAGCTCAGTTAGTTATCCCATTTGAAACTAGAAACATGAATCAAAGGTTTACATAGTGAAAAAGTATTTCTACTAATTTTTCATTTTATATTCAGAGGTGTTTTCACTAAGCTAGACAACAAGCCTGCTTCCCCAACAACATCTAATGGATTTAGGTAAGGTACTTAAATAAGCAGAGTTAACTGTCTCATCAACTGATGGACTTTATAATGGTCACATTAACACTGCCATTTTTTTTCTAGTGGAACAACACCATTCAAAAAACCTTCAGAGAGCTATAAGAAAATGTGAGTACACACAAATCATATTTCTACTTAAATGCTGTCAATGTCAGTGTGAGTAAGAATTTATTCTCATGAGGTCTATGTTTGTTCTGTTTATTAGAGCCCCTCACACTAGGAGGTCCACTTCTGACAGTCTGGAACGTGACCTTAGCCTTGAGGAGCAGGAGAAACGGTGAGACTCTTCAGTCTCAAAAGAACACCATCCATTGTGAAGTCACACACCCAAGAAAGAGATTACATTAACATTATAATGACTTATCTCACAGGACGGAGGCAGCCAACAGTGTCCTGAAGAGATCTTCAGTCAGGGAACGATCTTATGTGCTTTCTGCTGCTAAGAAATATGAGTACGTATGTCGCCCTCTTAATGCTGATCTATCTGTAACTGCTGTTTCTGAAATTCTTAAACCACAGAATAAGTAGGCTTCCAAAAAGCCTACTACACATTGTGAAACTGCTTTTCATTAACATGATTATTTAAGCGATTTTATGGAGGTATGTTTAAGCTGTGTTTTGTCTTATGTCAGGTCTAAAGAAACTGACCCTGAAACCTCACTGGTCAGCAGATCATCATTTGTGGCTAAAAGGTAAATTCTCCTTATAATAGAAAAACAAAACAAAACAAAAACCTCTCAGTCAAAATGTTTCAATATCTCTCTAATGTGTGTCGTTGTTCGTGTGTACAACCAACGACACACATGCATTCATGCATGTGTACATGTGTGCTTGCTTCTAAACATGCAGGGTGGAGATTGCTGATGATGATGAGAGCGTTACAACTCCTGCACCTGCTAACACACTGCCTGACTCCCCTGTGGTCCCCGTCACATCTGTTGTCTCTGTCCCTGAGCCCAAATCAAGGTAAAACCTGAATCATGTTTCTTTTTCCCAGTGCAATAAGTGATTTCTGTTCCTTTTATTCCAATTATATCCTTAAATTATACTCATTATTTGGGTGGTCTACAGAGTCAACACCAGTGTGAAAACAGCAGTTGATGAGCCCTTGGCTCCAAAGCTTGTAAAAGAAGACCCAGTGCCAGTGGCTGTTGCAGAAGAAAGAAAAAAGAAATCTGATATTTCTGATCAACTTGACAAGCCTATGGTTAAACTCATTCCAGCTTCATCCACTCCTAAATCACCTGCCCCAACTGCCCCAAAACCAACGACTCCAGTGTCCCCTGCCCTGTCTTCAACAGGTCCAAAATCAAATGCTCTGGTGTCTCCTGCTAAGACTTCAACTGACCCAAAAACAGCTGCTCCTGTGTCCCCTGCCCCGACTTCTACTGACCCAAAATCAGCTGCTCCGGTGTCCACTGTCCCGACTTCAACCGACCCAAAAACAGCTGCTCCGGTGTCCACTGCCCCGACTTCAACTGACCCTAAAACAGTTGCTCCGGTGTCCACTGCCCCAACGTCAACTGACCCAAAAACAGTTGCT
>JAUBNQ010000002.1:8943222-8973464 GCA_032353495.1 Ctenopoma kingsleyae | reverse complement strand
TTTTTTTTTTTACAACATACAGTAAAATTATTACTAGTAAATAAATTTGTCATGATCCCATACTACATGTAAAGTCTTTGTTTGTGCTCAAGGTCCACTGAGAATGACTCACCATGGGCCAGGTGGACATCACCCACTGCCTATACTATCACCACCACAAGAGAGAAGGAGGAGGAGAAAAGGTATCTCTGTTGTGGCTGAGCTCATTAAATGCATATTAAAGCACCTTTTTTATTTTAGCAGGATGTGATTAAAGCACCTTAAAATTCAGTGGCTATCAACTATTTAATTGAAAGCAAGCTAAAACAAATTCCTTGTGTCTCAGTCTGAGAATAATCAAAATCTTCTGATCTTGTTTTTTTTCTTCAATACTGTAACTGTCCCACCTGTTCTGTCAGAATGGATAATACAAAAATGCCCTCTGTTTTGTAGACACAAGGATACACCGACAGTCACTACCACCACCATTATCAGGTTGGGAAAGTTTTTTGAAAAATTCTTCAAACTTTTCATATTAGAAGGAAATTAAAGTGGGGATGGTGTTAACAATTACAATGCATGGGGGGAAGGCTGAGGATGAGGCAATGCTGTGGCACAATAGAAAACAGATCACACCTGGTCAATAAATCCAGATGCCTCTGGAGCTCTGAGTCCGAAAGATCAGCTTTATAAAAAACACAGAATTGTTGTTCACTGGATAGTGTCCAGCTTATTGACTCCTACAGCTTTTAGTGAAAGTCTAATACAGCATTCTTTGCTTTTCAGGGAGACACACAGTGATCCAAAGCCCGCTGTGGATCGGTAAGTTTATGAGCTTTTTAATGTCAGACCCAGCATAATGCAAGAATGCATTCTCCTGAATGTTATTTTCTAGTATTTGGTCTGTTGATTTTCTAATTTTTGTAAAGTCACCCCTCTTTTAACTGAAGCCGTTTCTCATTTCTGACACTAGAAATTTTAAACAAGGATGTGATAGTGCATGAAAGTTAAATTTACCTGAGCTGGATTAATTATTAATGTAATGAAATGTATTTGAAATTGAACACACATTATATAACATTTAGACAATCTGGGCTTGTTTTACACTTTCACCTACGAGATCTGCTTTTGTCTCCGTGTTTGCAACAGCCGTATTAGCTCATGGGTGAGAGAATCAGACCAAACCCTATGGGAATGTAGCTGTATTCTCTTAATACTGTAGTTACCTGCAATCCCTGTATGATGCCTGGTTAGACAGTCTCCTGTCTCAGCTCAGTTACTGAAGTTTAATGACAAGATCAACTCTCTCAATGTCTTTCAATTTGCCCTCATTTCCTTCCCCATAATTATCAGCCTCCAGATGTCAGATTAATGATGTGTATTAGAAATGTCCTTTTGTCAAATCACTGCCCATTAAACAGCATGCCATTAACAAGCAATGGCAGAAAATGATTATCTCCCAAGTTACATTTGACAGATGTGGAGTCCTTCTGTATAACCCATCACACTGCTGTCATTAGTGAGTGAAAGATGAGACTAATGCTGCTGCACTCTCTCTGCAGTTATGAAACCTATTCCAGGACTGTGACAAAAGACGACCGACGTGTCCACACACCCGAACCTGAGACCAAAAAGTGAGTAATTTAAAAAAAAAAGACATTTAAGTAAAAGTGACAACTAATGTCTATTTTAACTACGCCTGTGAACTCACCCGTTCCATCGCCTGACTCTGCTCCAGGGGGTTTGTGTTTGTGAAGGAATATGTCAGTGCAACAGAGATGGCCTTGCGTAATGCCAGAGACACAGTCAGCAGGTAAGACCACTACATTATTACTTATAATGAAAAAAGACTTATGAATAAATATGACTGTGATGCTCATATATATTTCTCTTTTCCAAAGTGGGTCAGATTATTTGACATCAAGCTCCACTGGTTATTCCTATAGCAGTCCCTCTACTTACTCCAGGTAATAACACAATCTCTAAACCCAAACCCTTTCTCACTCTTAACTACTTTCATGTTTTGCTCCTCAAATAACAATTCAACTGCTTTCATCAATTGCACATCACCTGACATTTCAATTGCCTCTATCTGTTGACATTTTAACCCCCTTTCAGTACTTACACATCACTGACACTCCCAGCTTTATATCTCACCCACACCACAAGTGACATTTCAACTCCTTTCAGTCATTTGAACTTATTTTGGTGGTCACACTTTCACCTCATTTACTTTCAGTATTTGCATTTCAACAGCCACTTGAACTACTTTCAGTATTTCTTTGATACTGACTCTTTTACTTCAAATATTTAAAATAATTCAACTGCACAATTTTCTTCTGTAATTATTGTCTGTACTTATTTCCACAGTGGGTCAGATTATTTGACATCAAGCTCCACAAGTTATTCTTACAGCAGTCCATCCACTTACTCCAGGTAATAACACAATCTCTAAATCTTAATCCTTTCTCACTCTAAACTCCTTTTATGTGTTGCTCATCAAATGATAATTCAACTGCCTTCACCAATTACCCATCAACAGACATTTTATGTGTATCTGCTTCTCTCCAACTGACATTTAAACCCCTTCCAGTGTTTACACTTTGAGTGACCTTTCAAATCCTTTCATATCTGAGGTCTTAATAATGACATAATGATAACCACAACTTCCACAGATAAAACATAGGTTCGAGTGACATTTAAACTAATTGTACTCAAAAAATAACATTTTAACCAAACTGTCACTTAGTGCTCACACTTAAATTGTAATTTAAGCTTAATTTTAAGGTCACCATTCAACTGGCATTTTAACACTTTTGTTTAACTGCCACTACAAATACCTTCAGTATTTGTATTTTGACTACTTTCAGTATTTTATTGAGATTGACACTTGTACTTTAAACATTTAAAATGATTCAACTCCTCAATTTTCATCAGTAAATGTTACATGTACTTGTTGTTCTTTTCACACTATTTGAGAAGAATTCCTGTCAGTTCCTAAAACTGGCCCTATACTAGTAACAACACAGGTCCCTAAACCTGTTTTAAACCTGATATAAACATGAGCTCTTTCTCCCGCTGCCTTGTTGTTTCCAGTGGTGACAAAACTAAATACGTGTAAGCTGTAGGGCAGAAATTCTGCCAAGCCTGCTCATTAGGAGGTTAAGCAGGGACATCAAAGGATTATTTATACTTACTAAATTCCCTGACACTGGACAGAAAATGTCACTGGTTATTTAACCAGACAGATCTGTGGTTGCGGAAGAGCTGTTTCTGAATGAGTGGCTAAATAAAATTGTTTGAATTGCTGTGTCTCCCCCAGCGGCTCACTGTCATCCACCTGTACGTACTGTGGAAAGCAGGTGGGCAATGATGCCAAGATCACCATTGATCACCTCAATATCAACTGCCACCCTGAGTGCTTCAAGGTAATTCATTTTTCTGCCAAAATGCAATTATGTTTCACAAACAATGTGGTTTTATAGTCCTAAGAAACATGTCACTGAAGGAACTGACCTGGAAAAATTAAGCTTCTGTTCATCTTAAAGAGGTTAACATTTTGGTTAATATGTCTATTCATTTTTTGTGCAAAATGATATCACACGAATATGAATTACTACTTAGAATAAAGAGTGGAAATATGGAAAATCCCTCCATAATTTCAAACTTGGCCTAAAAAGAGCTGTATAGCTTAATATAAACGTGAATGTTTCCAGTTATTAGTTCTAAGCTAAATCGCTGCAGCTTCCTATTTGACGGATACCAGTTTGCTATCAGTCTTCTTGGCAAGGCAGACATAAGCGTATTTCCCAAAATACAGAATATTCCTTTGAAATTTACAATAATTTCAAATACAAATTCTGTTAACATATTACAAATTGCCAGTCCATGCAAGATTTAACCAGTGTAAAGATAAAAGACTGCTCTCCACTGTATTTTCACATAATCACTTGTTCTATTAACGTTTCATATTTTTTTCAGTGCGGTGTGTGTGGTAAGCCTATGGGAGACCTCCTCCACAGTATGTTTCTACATCGTGGGAAGGTTCACTGCGAGTACTGCTACTCCAACGTGGACTGATTATGGAAACTCTTCAGCAGCCTCTTATCCTCATCCCTTTTTATGTTCATTTGCATATAAAGTGAGAACTGGTCTTTCACTAAGTTTGGACTGTGCTTGATTTGAACTTAAAATGTTATGGTTAAGGCTGATCAAAGAGATTGTTACACTGAACAGTATGATTAATTAATGTTGGTTCTTATATTAGGATAAATTTATTCTTAAACATGTTATACAAGCGTGTGTTGTTTTTTTTATGGTGAAAGCTGTATCTGCCTCAGTAGACTATGAAGGATATGTCTGTGCTACATCATGATCAGACTAATACTGGCAAGTGGGGTACAATGTCATGCAAAAAAATGTATTTGTTACAAAATATTTACTTCATTCTTCTTGATACAAAAAATGTGTGTACATGTAAGATATTTTGTTAGCAAAATAAAGTGATTTATATGATTCTGGTAAAAATATGTGATACAGAGGTATTGTGCTAGTAGACAACACTGTTGAGCAGTTACATTTTAGAAAAGCATGCTAAAAAAAAATTATTGCACGTAAAAATGATGTTAGTATCATGTAACAAAAACAAAACAGATAGAGCCACATTACAAAATAGCTTCCACAGAAATTCATCAGATGAGCTGTTCCTGAGAACAACTTCACAAATGCCATGGTGATTTTCAACTCAGGGCTGTGCTTAACTCTACATTTGCCTTTTTCCACTCCTTCGCAAAATAATATTTTCCTTGCATAGTCATTTAAAATAGCTGTGTACATAAATGTAACTTAATCTAATAATCAGCAGCTACATGCTGAGTAACTATAAAAAAGGTAATGAAGTTCATTGGCTACTGTCCTGATGGTCTTCACACACAGTTAAGCAGCACTCCCCTGGTACAGATTAGTATATATTAGTATTTGGCTCTATCCCAGCCCGATGAAAATGCCCTAAAACATTATTTTGCCCATTATATTCAAATTGCTGAATTTGTGATAAAGGACACATGTATCATGACACCTGAAGGCAATATCAAAATCTGTGACAGTCTAAAATGTTCATTAGCATAAATGAGTTTCTACTTCTGTGCAAAAATATTAGCAGTATCTGCTTCCTTCCCTCATTTAAACAGAGGGGATGTATAATATCAGACACCACTGTAATCCTGGACATGCTCCACCTTCTATTTGTTTCAAGGCCAGTGTCAGTGTTTTCCTCTGGCTCGGCTTACAGCTATGTTTTGGATGTGTTTCCACAGCATCGAAGGGTCGGACTCATTGTGTCTTATCAGAGACTCCAGCCCCTCTGCTTGGTCCAGGCTCTGCCAATAATCCTGAGGCCATATTTGCAACCATCTGCGGACAGATATACAGACAAACAGATTAGGCTCATCACCGAGGTTATTTTAATTAGACAGTTAAAACATTGTGATTGCTCCTCCCTTGGGACATATTATTCACATTAAGGTACACAAAGTAGAAGGATATCACACTGAATAATTCAAAACAAACGCACCCATCATCTGCAGGTAAATCCTGGATGTCTCCATACCCTGGCCTAGGCAGAGGGCATCCCATGTGAGAGTTATTGGCCATTTTAGGGTGAGGAGGTAGGCTTTTCTTGTGAGCTTGCCTGTGTGCTCGTTCAGCTGCTAATCGTGCATTTTCCTGGTCACACACGTAACATTCAAATCCATTCAGGTAGTTGGGTTTACTCATGTCATTAACCCCCCACTCACGAGTCTCTAGAGCCTCCAGCAAGCGAGTGTTAGTAATGTGCCTGGGGTTCTTGAACTCTAAATATTTTGCATATTCATCATCATTCTCATCAAGACGTTTGAGGAAGTCAGCAAGAGCTTTTGGCGATGGGAAGCTATTTATTATAATTACAGAGTGGTTGTTGGGCATCCAGTCTGCTACCACAGAGGAGCCTCGATACACAGGCACACAGCCCTGATGGAGAGGTCGCCACAGTTTCTCTGTCATGTAATCTGGACACAGGCCATTCTCCAGTGCCAGGTGGAACTTATAGCGTGCAACAAAATCCATGAATTTGGGTTCCTCGCCAGTAGCAGTGGCTGTGTCCTCCAGCTGCTCAGGTAGAGGTTTGTTATTCAAGCATTTCCCATAAGAGTCCACCTACAGAAAGAAAAAATAAGCACTACTTTACTTGGCAGATGCTTTTATCCAAAGCGACTTACAAGGAAAAAGGAGAGACACAATATTATATTGGCTCAACCTGTGTATTGAGTAGAAATGAGGGAGATTAAGCTAAATATTCCAAAGGCATGCACGTGAACTGTTTCTTTTAAACTGAAATGACTATAGTAAGGTTCAAAATAAAGGAGATTATTGATATTGATATTTGACACCATGACGAATGATGCCCTGACACATGTGCAGAGCAGGAACAGAAAAATCAAGGCAACAAATGAAATAAATATGAATTAAAAACCACCAAGTCACACGATACTACCACAAGTGACTGATGCATCACTGCAGGTTGCTCGCTTACTATAAATGCCTTGACAGCAACCCTGCAGCATGTAAAGCTATGACTGCACGTTAGTTATTATGATTGTAGAGTTGAATCTCCCTGAACATAGAAACTGTGTAATCTGTATAAATCAAGCACTAAAATGGAAACATTCATCTCAAATGCACCTTAGTAAACATGGCCCTGTACTGTACCTCAATGTACTTCATGAGCTCCTTGACGTATCTATCTCTATCTGATGGTACATCACAGTGAGACTGCATGTAAAGCACAGGAGCCAGGCCCTCCCTCCTCAGGTGGTTCTTCTGCTCAAGGGACACAGCTAAAGGCTCCAGCAAGTAATCCAGAGACGGCAACCACTGCAAAGTCAGAGGATAGTCTGACTCCCTGCGAAAGGTGGCAGTGTAGTTGAACAGCCGGATTCCTGGTCCATGGGAGAGGAGGTAATTATTCATAGGTGACTCTTCATGGAACAGTGCCCAGGTCTGGTGGTGGAGTCGAGGAAGCGGTGCCTCATATGCCCTTAAGTCTGTCCCATAAAAGATGATGGATGCTGTTCGTTTGTACAGCTGGACCTTTCAAAATCAAACTCAAGATTACTGGCAGAACATCTTAAGATGGTAATTTTTATTAATGTGCCCATGGATCTACCTTCTATCTAAGCCAAGCCAAGCTTTATAAGGTTAATTATCTCTCGTACCTTGCGGTTGCTTGTGACCAGGCAGGAGGACGTGGCACAGTCAATACGCTCAGTGTCACCAGGGAAATGCGGGAACAGTCCCCCGCTCCACCAGAGGAGGATGGGTAGCTCCTTGTTCCTGCGACGGTCGTTGTTGCCAGGTCCTCTGTATGAACTGATGGAGGAAAACTCCATCTCTGATAGAGCACTTTGGGGCTGAAAGGCTCCTCGGTCCACTGCATCCAGGGCCTCCAGGGGAAGTTGGTCGTCTGGAAAGGAGGCAAAGGAGCCCCAGACCCAGCACAGGACGCCAAACAGTCCCAGACAAACACAGGGCAAAAGTCTGCCCCTGCCTGCCATCTTCAAAGTTGAAAAGAAGACAAAACACATTTCGGAGACAGACACTTACTCGACGTAGTCCGCTTCACGTTCCTACCTCCGTTATCATGAATCCTCGGTTTTCATGTAAAGTTACAACTAGCTTTGGTGCCCATACCGCAAATTACAACTGACCTATGTTACAGCTGGACACAGCTGTTTCTAATGGCAACTGTTTAACAAACAGACCAACAAGTAGCGTTTGAGTCGTAGCGTTACGCGTCTGTTCTGACACAGCATGCATAAATATCGAGACATTTACACAGATTCCTACTATTATCGCTGTAGAATACACATGAAGACGCGTTTGTCTCAATTCTTCAAAAAATATAAACAGCTATCCTCCGGAACAGCTGGTTCTGAGGATTAATGTTAACGGGACTCTGTGAGCAGGAGGAGCAGAGCGAATAAAAACAGCTGGATTCTTTCTTCTACTACGCTGCTTTTCTTCTTCGTCTTGGGTTACAAACAAAACCAAGCTGCGCAGCGCCACCTACAGCTGAGGGGAGGGAATAGCGCTTTGTAATAGGCTGTGAGCGCTAAAACCATTAAAATAATTTCCTTCTTTCCGATTTATTTTCATTTAAGCAAAACGCAATACAGTACATAAAACAACAGATTCTTATAATACGGTTAGAGAAAACTAAATAATTCATATAATCCTCTATACAAAAGAAGACTACAAAACAGTCTTCTTATGTATACTTCTGCAGATGTAAAATGTGTATATAAATATCCATGTCATTCCCTCGTTTGCTTTTAACTCAGGCTAAATTATGCAAATGCTGTTTGGAAGCCACTCTAGTATGCAGTTCCTACACGTGTAAAGTGCACATTTATAAAAAAATGTATTTTTATCCAATCGATACATCAAAGCTGATAATTATTAAAGCAGTTGAAAGGAAATCTAACAAGTGTTCACATTTGAGAGGCTGAAAGAGAAACGTTTGATGATCAAAATGATGCTGCTGTTAGTTTTCTGTCACTTGACAGAAATTTACATTAATTTAAGCTGAAAGTGGGTAATGTATAGCAAAACACTTTATAAACTCTTTATATCTTCAAATAGAATAAGTCACTAACTACAGCTGTCAGATAAATGTAATTTAATAAAACATGTAGTTTAATAAACACTCAAGCCTGGATTGCAGTAAAATACATCAACACTATGGATTACTGTATACAGTACTTAAATGTAAAGTAACTGTACACAACTTTTGATTTTGAGAGGTGATTAACTTTGCGAGCTTTAGGACCCCGGTAAAACCTGGGCGGTGTGCACGTGCAACTCGGTCCGTGACGGGGGCGCGCACGTCACGAGTCACGACACTCAATCTCAGATGTAGGGAAGCAGGGCAGCCCACACAAAATCAAGTATTAGAACCAGGGTGAGTGGAATTATATCTTTGTTCTCTGTATATGAAATACAACCATTTATGCACATGCCACTTCACTGCAATATTATTTTTTTTGTTGATTAGAAAGGTTTTTTTTTATTATTATTTAGAGTCGCAAATGCACAGAGGCTAACGATTAGCCTGACCAGGGGGGATGTCAACAACCCGTCAGACTAGCCGGCTAGCTAAGCCGCTACACAGTATAACAGTCTTAATGGCTGTTACATTCAAGTATTTTAAAAGTACGTTACCTATTTCGGTTCCTAGTTAACTTCACTGAGACCATCGACGATCCAGCTTAACCAGAGTTTTAGTCGCCAGCCACAGTTGACATAAAGCGGGTTGTTTATGGTCTGCGCATGTGTCGTTTCTAGAGTCCAATTTTGACTCGCTCTTGTTGTTGTGGCGTAGTACTCTTAGTAGTATATTTTTGTTGTGTGCTTGTACACATAACCAGTTATATATGTCCTAAAAACAAATGTCTTTTATGTTTTAGGGTAATGTCTCTGTCCCACATTATGGCTGACACCTGTTGATTTCTGTTTATTCAGGCGTAATAGATGAGTATTCGTGTAGTCATGAATTATTGTTGTTGTTATTGTGTTGTGCAAGAAACGACAAAGCTGTACTCATTCATCCAAGAGCTAGCTTCTTACTTCAGCTAGACACCTTTGGCAGCCATGACATCGAGGCCATTCACCCCTGTCACTGGGTTCCTAAAACTAGTCAACCATTACGCATCTCATTTCCACTTATCAGAAAGGTTCATGTGAGGTTAAATACAAATACTGATAGATCAGCAGTAGTCTGCGCTGCATCATCAGCAAAGTCAGGCACATATACTGCTTTTGCTGTTGACATTTTAAATGATTTCTTATTACACAATAGTGAAATTTATTGGTCTTTTTATTTTCTAGAAAGTGTTCATTTTAGTATTTGTTCCTCTTTCTAGGTTAAATTGTCCCTGGTTTTCCACCTGGTGTGGAGGCCTGCAACCCACGGAGGAGGCCCTGCTGAGTGTGAGGAACCACAATGAGTGGGAAGAGCCTGCTGCTGAAGGTGATCCTGCTTGGGGATGGCGGGGTGGGCAAGTCATCCCTGATGAACCGTTATGTCACAGATCGGTTCGACTCCCAGTCCTTTCATACCATAGGTGTGGAGTTCCTCAACCGGGACCTAGAGGTGGACGGGCGCCTGGTCACTCTTCAGATCTGGGACACAGCAGGTCAGGAGCGCTTCAAGTCCCTGCGCACACCCTTTTACAGAGGCGCAGACTGTTGTCTGCTCACATTTGCTGTAAACGACCTGCAGAGCTTCCAGAATCTCGGCTGCTGGAAGAAGGAGTTCATGTACTACTCAGACGTTAAAGACCCTGAGCGGTTCCCTTTTGTGGTGCTAGGCAATAAGGTAGATATGGAGCAGAGGGAGGTGGGGGAGGATGAAGCACGGGCCTGGTGTGAAGAGAATGGCTGTTGTCCTTATTTTGAAACCAGTGCAAAGGATGACACAAATGTCACAGCTGCATTTGAAGCAGCTGTCAGAGAAGTTCTGGCTGCTGAGGACAAGATTGACCATGCACTACTGAGTAGTACTATCGATCTCCATGGCAACCGCAAAACCTCTCGCACATCTTGCTGCTGATTGTTCAGGTGTGAATCTACCTTGTCTTAATCTCTCTGGCTGAAACTTGCCCGAGGCAGTGGTGAGAGCCAGTCAGATATTGTTTATGGTACATGTTCTGTAGGTACAAGATGCTGAGTACAGTATTCCCCAAAGATGATATGGATAAGATGCAGCAGTTCTGAAGAGGGCAGCATCAAGGATTCAGCTGGTCTCTAGATTGTTGAAATATTGCTCTAACCACAGTACAGGCAAACTATAATAGGCACACTTGTCCTTGTACTACTGCTTTCAGTACTGTTTTACCCAACTCCACCTTTCTTATCCTATGCAGGAGTTTTATCAGTGGATGCTTTCAAAGCATTTATATTAATCAAAGTTACATTTTAATTAACACAGTCCTCTCTTGAATGGCACACTCTGCCTTTTGCATAGCAACATATTGTAAGTGTTAAACTCTATGTCCATAATGTGATATTTATAGGTTTACAACATTGCGTTCTCCTCTCCCATCATCAGTTACTGGAGTGGTGTGTGAAACTCCATGCAGATGTTATGACTGGTAATGCCTATTGAAAAGAAAGGTCATGTTTGTCATTAATAGAAGGGATTTATAAGAGAGGTGTGAGCTCTGATTGTACACACTAGGTACGAACTATTGTGGTGCTCCCATATGACTATATCACCTACTATGTAGCCAAACATGTCAGGTGTAGGATTCCGGCATTATCAGATAAGATCAGTGTTTCAGAAATAATACTGCTGTTGTTGATAAACTGATGTTTACATTTCCATCCTTAAGTTTTTTTTTATACAGATATTCTTGCCTGATATTTATGTTGGGCTTCAGTGTTTGATCAGGGGCTGATTAAAGCGTGTATTCCTGATGTGTAGATAAGGTTATAATTAACATTAATTTTCATAATCATGCATAATTGTCATCCTGTGTCTGCCTTGTTGATTGCTTGGCAGGCCTTAAGATACCAGTTCTTTATCGTGGCCTATCATGAATGTCCCCTGTGCTTTATTGATACGTTCCATACGCCTGGTGCTGTCAGACAGGTCATTCTAGGTCTCAGCTGAATGTGAAATTGCCTCAGTGCAAGGTTAATGCTTCTTACAACTGATGTGTGCATTGTGCATCACCTCCCTTGTCCATTCATATTGTATTGAGTGAGTATTCAGAGAACCTAGTGGTGTTTATTTATGTTAATCTGGATGGTACTTTTATTTCAGTGTTTTACATACTTCTTTTATTGCCACAGCAACATTTGACCTATGTCGCTGTGGCTTTTACTACTGTTGGCCAGAGGGCTGTGTGTGTCTGTGTGTCATTTGAAAATATGCCTGATATTCAATGCTTCAAACTTTAACATGGTTTAAATCATTCCCATCAGTACTTCAATTGCTGCTTGAATAATATTTTATATGGTGTCTGCTCAAACAACCAAACCGGTTTCATTAATGAGATACAAGTGTTTTCATCTTCTGTATGCACAAAGTCACTATCGTTCACTCTATGGCATTTTCAGTTACGTTGTTGGTCTTGTGTAACTCTCTTATCCTGAGATCACATTATTTGCCTTTCAAGTCAATTCAAATTTCAGTATGCATGCAGACTAATGGTGAACATTATGGTACGAGAGCACTGTGAAAGTTAATGTAATCTAATCAGGTACTGACATATTTGCTTATTACATGGTTCTTTGGTTTAATGTAGGCTCATAGTAAATAAATAACTTGTTTATATGATTACCGTTAAACATATTATTAGCTGTTTTTGAGTACTGGTACTCAAAATGTATGAGAGAAACTTTATTACCTGAGAACTTAGTAGGGCATTTTAACAAGCAGTTAGCCTACATTAATGCAAAGCAAAAAATGAGGGCTCTTAGTGTATCATTTGTCTGTTAATGTTTTAGGGATTAAACAGAATATTTTGTCCCCTTACTGTACTATTTCATGTTTTATGCTATACAGATCATGTAGCCTATCATAGTGTTTACTAAAGCTCTAACATACCTGGAAATCAGTGGACAGTTAAGGTGGTAGCATAACCCGACATTATATTCCTCTCATGATGCTGTCTTATGTCACTGCAACCCAGTCTGATGTCAATATTTTTTTAATGTTACTGTAATATTTATGAATGTAAAAACTTTTTTTTTTGGGCTGTCCACATTAATTGCTTATGTAAATTGCAAAGGGCATTGGTTTTAAAATGTACAAAATGACACTGAAAGTTTGTTTCACTCTCAGTGTTTGTCCCTTGAGTGTAATTTAAGCTGTGGGAAAGTTAAGACTGTTCATCTTGATTGTGTGTTGCTCTAATGGAAAACTTCCCTTACTCCTCTTTTTGCACTACCGAGGATAAGACTGGTTGAGCCAACATACTGGAAAAGTGGTGAAAACTTTCCAGTGCTTGGCTATAAATAAAACGTAAAACTTACCAAATGGAGACTTTCTTGTCCGTGGTTTTTGTGCTGATGCCTTGAACATTCCTGAAAGTCTATGGCTTTAACAATGACTTTAAAGTCTGATAAGAAAAGCTATTTTTAACACTAAAATAGGTCACTCGAAATGGTTAGTACAGGTTCTCTATTTCCAATCACTTCGCCATCAGAAAAAACAGCAGTAATAAAAAGCAAAATGAAAAGGAAAATCTAAATTTCTCAAAAAGAAAATCATAAGTCTTATAATTACACCCCCAAAAATATCTTAGCACACAAGACCTTAAATAATATTGAATAGCCAATCACAGTATGCACTGTATACTGTGAAATCTCACCTAAGCAGGTTAGTTCATGTCTGCCAGTACATATTTTAATATGTAAATTAAATAACTATACAGAAGGTTTTGAATTGGTAACCATTGGTCAAATGTAGAAAATCTAAAGAGACGATCACATAATAGTGGCCTCCTGTCACTTGGTTTAAAAAAAATGCTTTTGTACCATTTTTTTATGAAAAATAATTAAGGCTATCACTTTAACAAATAGTACCAAGTTCTATTGACACATACTTTTGATGACCATGCTGGTGTTGTCATGGTTATCATTTAAAGCTCCTGCACCAAAACTGAGGTGCTGTCAGGAGATGTCAGATGTGTTTGCAGGGTATGGAGACCACAGTGTCCCTCCTCTGTCCCTCTGCAGCCTTCCATACAGGTCATAACCTCCCCTCTCCTCTTTCACCCTGTGCCTCAGCTTCCTTAGGTACATCTGGTTCACAGCCAAGTACAAGGAACAGTGCACCTGCAGACACAAGAGGAGAGAATACAAAACACCTTACAAAACACCTTGGCCCCTTGGTGTGGCAGCAAGCCAAGGACAGACCGCCAGTTAAACATAGTTACACTACCACAGACACTGCACTCTCACACATACGTCAAAAACATTTTTAGGGGAACACTGCTTAAATACTTGAAAGAATATTCTTTTTATTATCAAATTACAAACACAAAAAATAATCTTCAAACAGCCTGCTGCTGCTTGACAAATCCACCAGTCACAGTTGGGTAAAGCTTCCACCAAATAGAATAATCTACTGTGCTTATTATTTTGCTAAATATTTTGTTAGTAATACTTAAAGTGTAAAAGTACTAGTGAATTCAGCTACAATCAAGTAAAAAATAGGTTATACAATAGCTACAATTAAATTCCTAAAGGATTAGAGATGAACAAAGCTGTCCGATCTCAATAAATGTACCTCAGTCATGCATTAAAAGCAGGGAGGACTCACACCTCAACAATGTGTTTTAGGTCTTATTATATTATAAGTTAGCACCTAGTGCTTTTGCCATCTCAAAATTATGAGAAACAATTTCAGACCTTTGTAGATCAGAACTAAACAACATGTCCCTTTATCAGAAAGAAACTATTCAAGATCATCTAAAATTTCTTCAGTGTCCTCATGCTTTGTTTTTATTATTGGTAGTGGTGATAATGGGATATGTGGGTCGCACTGCAGCGTGTGGATGTGTTGTGCATGTGGCTGCTGTCCCAGATGGGCTGCAGTGAGGCTTTAGAGAGGTCTAACCCTCTCTTTGTCCAGAGGACCCTCTCCTTTGACGTGTAATATAACCCTTGGCAGAGACTTGTAGTGCAGGTGGCCCCTAGAACTGGATCCTTATTGGCTAGTTCTAAAACAGGCATGACTCCATTGTTGAGGCTTTTCTCCAGCCCGTGAGAAAAGTTCTGAGGTCAGCATGAGACTGCATATGCGTGTTTGTCTGCCACCATGGCAACCAGATGTGAAGGATGGTTGCCACGGTAACCTGTAATCCCTATTCTGTGTAACAGCTGCATTCTAGCTCCAGGTGTATTGCAAACGGGTAGGTATGTCTTGCATGTTAATCTATTAGTGATGTTATTATTTGATTGCAATGGGAAGCAGAAATACATTTTAGACAATTTCATCAAGCAAATATTGGTGACTAAAATAATTACATAAGATGTACTGCAAGCAGCAGACAAATCTCATGCACACGTCAAAAACAGCAAGAAAAGTACAAAACCATAATCTCCTTACAATGAAGAAAGTAAAAAAAGACAAAATTTGTAAAAGTCCATAATCACAGGTGAACCTGTATAGATGTGGTGGAAGCAGAGAATTGTTGTCATCCTTTTTTGATCCCCGTGTTGGTGAAGTAATGACAGAGCAGACAGGAAGCTAGTGAGCCTAACACCGTGCACTTATTCCCTTTCTGCCCAGATACCGCAGAACTGCAAAGTTATAGGTGGTTGACACAATATATGTCAGCTATAAAAAAAAGAAGCAGAGACAGGAAGTGTCAGAGCAAAACTGATATCCATAACATCATAATAAAAATAAGAAAAAAGAAAAAAGAATCAACAGATAATGGCATTATTTGATAGAAGATACCATTCCTATAACAGCTTCTGTAATGGAGCATTTGAATATAATGGATGCACCATTTGCCAAGCTGGAAAAACCACCAGACATTACAGCATTATTATGATGTTTGTGTCAGCTGAGAAAGAGGAACAGAGAGCGATAGTACAAAAGTCATCAGTCATGGAGGCCTCAGATGCCTCAGCGCCTACACTCTGAGCGTCACTAAGTCACATGAGCCATAACACTATTGTTGTACCCCACCATGGCAGCACAGCCAAATTGGCTCTGGCTGAAGCATAATCACTCACCAGAGCCAAGAGAGTGATGCCCGCACCGGCAAAGGCCGCAATGTAGAGGTCATAGGTCATTCGGTACTGAAAGGAGAAGATTTGCATTAGTGGTGAGAACATGTCTGCTTTATTTCATGTCAGGCCAGTTATAGATGATGACAACAGAGCCTGGTCCTTACTTCTCTGGTCTTGCATACAGTGGACAGTGTCATCCCGCAAGCTTTCCCTGGAACTGCATTCCATGGCAAGAGCCCTGTTAAAATAGGTAAAAGTATCTTATCAATTCTATGAGTTACAGCGGTATTTCCCGTGTAAAGCTGGCATATTCTATATTTTTCTTATGTCCTGCAAACATTAAACGACCAAAACCAATAATGCATTAGTTTATTTTCAGTACTTTGTGGCTTCCTTATCTTGTCTGTGGCTCTCAACTAAAGCCAAAGTTATTCTTTACAAACTGGTCACAACTATACAATTTCACTTTAGCAAACATTGCCAAGACAGGAGTAAACAGAGCATCTACTGGGGAATATTTTCAACTGTGGATTAATTCACATTTGATTAGCTTGTGATCACAGCAGTGGGAGTGAATGTGAGATACACTGAAAGAACTACAGTGCCTGTGTTCATGGCAGTGGTTCCCAAACTCAGTCCTCGGGGGAGGGGGGCTGTTCTGCTTGTTTTCCACCCATTCCTGCACTACTACCTGCACTGCTGATTTTCTGGATTGATTTGGGAACTACTGGTTTATGGTAGTGATGAAACATGACATCCGGTGTAACTGTGCGGTTTACTGATGATTTTTAAAGGGGTCAGAACAGACTAATCATTTGACTACATACAATTGGTGTGACGTTAAACAGGTTTCTTGTTACCATATTGCCTTGCATCAACGCAGAGCTGGTTGATACTTGCTGGGGTCTCTGTCAGAACATCAATGGTGTGGCAGGTGACATCCATGTTGTAGAAAAAGTAGACAGGCAGAGCGGAGAAGGCAAACACCAACAACCACAACACTGCTAGTACATACGTCACCACAATAAACTGTACAAGGAGAGAGAAGAATAAACATAAGGGTACATTATCATAATAAACTGATGCACATAACTAATCCGAGAGTGATTTTATGAGCAGTGACTCACTTAGTGACCACATTTACTTTTCTGATTAGCTTTACTTATTATCTCACTCTATGTTCTCCTCCTCCTCTTCCAACTGCTCAGCCCCCCCCCCAGAGCTGCTCAAACACACACTGTATGCTTATCTCTGCATGTCCCCAAAGGTTTTAAGCAACCTTAAGATTTTCGGCTCAGCTCCCACCAGGGAGTGATATATGTATTAATCCCATCCAGTCTCTCCAATCCCCTTTACTTTTCCCATTCTGGGCCGTCTCACCGAGGAGCTGAGGCAGCGGCCACACATGGTGCTCCTGAACTCTCCAAACGTTTGCTTGGCAGCGCTTGTGGTGTAGAAGCCCTCGGCCAGCAGCACAATGCAGTAGAGGAAAAAAAAGGAGGCCAAACCGTAGATGACATACTGGAAATACTGAATGCTGAAAAAGAGAGGAAAAGGAAAACTTAAACCAAAACCTACAAAATAGACTGCAACATGAGAAATCCTTTGGGAAGGCTGAAAAGATACCACTATAATGATGGAAACTTACATGTAGGCAAGCGTGATGTAGTCTTGAAGGTTTCGGGCAAAGTAAGTCTCGATTATTCTCTCCGTCTCTGTGAGTGCCTGGTGCCCACAGCCACAGAAGAGGGCAATGCCAGAGAAACACAGCAGTGTGGCAACCAGGGAGCAGTATGGTATCCCACCCAAGCAGCGCATACAGCAGTCATAGCAACCTGTTAGTCAAAACATAACACCGTGAAAGTCAGAGCACATTACCAACTGATGCCTTATGACAGACAACACAGGAGGCTTACTATGTTCCAGTGTAACTATGCACAGCGGAAAGTGAAATTTTACTCTTCCAAATTAGTTAATATAGACTATTGTTCTTCAATCTATAAAAGGATAGGTTCACACAAATTAGAACATTTCTTACATAACTGTCGTGGCGGTTATGGAGACAGTTTTGAATTTATTTGTTCTTGTTTTGAGAATTTGACTGTTTTCATTTTATTGGTGTGAACATCACACAAAATTCCTTTAAATGCAAGTGAAGGAAGAAATTATACGGATATCACACCCTAAACAAGTAAAAAAAAAAAAAAAACGGAACTATTTAAAGAAAATTTTACATCCTATTTTGTCTTTATGGATTGAACTGCAGCTGTAAACATTTTAGTTCACTTAGTAAAGCTGTGCATTCTTCCCTATAGTCATGTGCTGTTTGAATGGATGCCAAGGGCCAAGGAGATGGGGATGTGGCTGACCTGACCCCAGCTCACACCCTGACTCCATTCACCACCCAGCATTGAGTGTGTAAGGGGGAGGACGGAGAGGAGAGACAAAGTGAAAAGGGGAGAGAGGCTGCTTTTGTGGCTGCAGAGACAACAGTCTTTGTCCCACAGCATCATGGGGGTACAAGGGCCACCAATGTCAAGCTAACAAAGGCCAGAGGCACCTCTATGCCTGACACAAATATACGCACACATGCACACACTGACAGACTTCCTTCTGGTGAGAGACAGGAATAAAGTTATAGTGCGGACTGTCTGTGCTCGAAGAGGATGGAAAAGCAAATCCATAAACAAACAGTGCAACAGCGTGCATGTGTGCCATTACACGCTTGCATGCGTGCATCCACACAGGCAGGCACAAAGGAAGCAGGCAGACTGTGGTTGGTACCATTACAGTAAACACAGATGGCAGGAGGGGCAAATAAATAACTCTTTAATTGAACACATCTACGTGGCCTTGTTGGCTATGTGACAGGGACGAGAGACAGACTGTGATCACTGTCATTCAGATAGAATAACCCTAATATGGAACTTAAAACCAAACTGCGAGGGGAACTGGCAAATTAAAATCAAAGACTTTCTATATTCTAAGAAGGAATTAAATTAAAAACATTATTTCATGCCACAAATATTTTCTGGTCATCAGCTCATGTAGTATTAGTACCACGCAAAGTAACAGCATGCACATACTCCAGAGCTTTAATCATAGTCTGCCTAACAAACAGGAAGCCGCATACCTTCACAAACACCTAGTACCAATTACTAATTAGTGACATCACCAGTTTAGAACAAACAACTGCAGCACTCTGAAGCAGGGAGCCTGCAGATTCTGGATTGTGTCTCAAATGAAAATACAGGCCTAGTTCTGGTAGAAAATGCATAAACTGGGGTTAAATTCGTCCCTTTAACAATTGAGAAAGATTGCAAGCGAAAGTAAATGCGACAAGCCTCCTCTGAAAGTAGCCCTGCCATCTGAAGCATGAAATAAATCTCATAATATCAGTGGAGCATCAGTCGATGAAAAGCCAACCTCTAAATTGACAAAAAGAAAAAACTTAATAACCTCTGATGTCCTTTCACAATCACATTCATACCACAAACAAAATGCAGATTTGATAATAAGAAGCGTGTGCTAAATGTGAATAAAGGAAGATGCCAGTGGCTGGAGCTTCTTACCCATGTCTGTAAAGATGCGTTCAGCACTTGTTGGCTACTGCTCCCTGCACCGCAGCTGGTCCGCTGATGATATGCGCAACTAGTCTTCGGCCCCCGTATATCAATCTCAACTCGCTTTCTGTTCCCCCAACAATGGACAGACTCGCCGATGACTGCAAGTGCAATTTTAAAGAAACAATGTCGCTTTTGAATGAACTTCAAGGCGGAGAATAATAAGGAGGAGGTCAAGGTTCTTACGCTTGTAGAAATTTACTTAGCTCATTGTTTACGCGTATTTGCATATAGAGAGAAACTTGCATCTTCTTATGCAAATACAGAAGAGGGGAAGTTTTTTCCCATGGAAAAAAAGATAACTACTGAGTTGGCCGTCACAACACCAGGGCTCCTGGTTCTCCAAGGCCTTTGCTAAAGAGACATTTCCAGCTAATGAATAAAACCAAAGAGCCACATAAAACGTGCAGTCGATATAGTCACTGTAGTATACTGAACATGAGAGATCTGACAACCCACCAGGCAAAACAGATATGAGCACTGTCGTTAACCTCTTAAATCAGACTACATAGTTCTGAAATGCTCCTTTAACAGGAGACCTAAAAGAGGCTTTCACAAACCATGAGTATCTTAAAAGTTCAACTGCTGATAAAGTCTGATAATTGAGGGGCAACTAAACCACAACAAGCTTCTTTGATAAGCAAAAAAAAATAAAAATAAAAAATCACAGGTATTTTAATCAGACTGCATTGGTATGTGATTTGTGATAATAAAACCCTTAAGGTATTTGGGTCAAAGCCAGATGGTTTCTCTGTCCACGTCAGTTTATTCAATCTCATAACCTGCTATCAAATGCTGGGCTTGAGAAAAATGATTTTGATTAAAATGAAATGTGCTGTGAGTGGAGCAGAGCAGCATGCAGCGGGGAAATATCACTGATATCAGGCGACCTGACTGTGGAGGAGTGAGAGACGGTCCTCTGATTCATCTCCACCCTCTGGCTAACTACCAGAAATAAAGAGACTGATGTGGTTTTATCTGTCACCAGTAGATGGCAGACTTTCTCCTGCCACATATGTAAAGCAGCAGGTAGACAAACACTTAACATCCCATAATAACATTTATTTTTTGAGAAAAGTGTTTTTATCGTGAAACATCTCTAAACCTGGAAATGAATTTTTTTTTCAGCCAGGTCAAAAATGTCTTGAAAAAGATTTAATACTAAAATGTTCACATTTTAGTCTTATGGAATCTGAAATTCCTTGTGTGAAGACACAACTTTAATTTATAATTGTGTCATGAGGCCCTTTACTTTCTTTCAGTTAATGTAACTCTCATGGTGCAACCCTATTAGATTATTTATTTTTGAGCTTCCAGCCCAGAGATCCTCAGAGAGACACCAGACATGTTATACAAGCCTTGTTCTTCACTAACCAGGTTGTTGTACACTGTGTTTTACAGGCTCTGACTCTTGGCACGCCTCCAGTCCCGTTGCACAGGTCTAGAAAGGACCACTTGCTGGATTATATTACTGTAAAGATAAAATTGTTTTCTTTTGTAAGAGCTAGAACAATTACCCTGTCATCTTTGTGTGATTGTGTGTTCGCAGATTTGCGCACACATTTTATCCTGACTCATTCATACTTCATGCATCACTTAACCTGGTTTGATATCTTAATTGTTCCTCAGCATACAAATGTATCAGTAATACATGAGAGTTATTGGCTTTTGTAAAGATTTCTTTGAACACAGTGTGATTTCTCTCCAAACATCTGTCATCAAAACAACAACCCTGTTGGGTTATTTGGTACAGTACAGTGGGTTTTCTGCCTTTTGGGTGAGATCCAGTACTGTTGGCGAGAAGGAGTGCTATCAGGTAACAGGTGTGAGGCAGTAACGTGAGATGCTGGTATGTCTTTCCTCTAATGCCTCTCACTTGTCCACAGCTAACTCTCTGCCTCCTGTAGTTGTCTCAGAGCTGCATCTTGAGAGACTTTCATCACCTCCCCACCACAGGAACATTAAACCCTTTTGTGTATCTTAACACTTTAGACTTCCCAACTCTCAGAGTTGGAAATCTGAGAAAGGTCCAATCAACTTAGCAGACCATTTCCTCAGTCTTCTTCTGTCTGCAGGACTTATAGAGAAAACCTCCTGGAGATAATAACTGTATTACTGGTGTTTTAGCAATGTCTCTCTGTGATATAGTCTATTGTAAATATGTATGTACAGTGTGTACAATATCTGTATAAAATAATACTGTTACACCTTTTTCTACAGAAAGTACACATCTACAAAAAGAACAAGTCTTTCCTGATAACTTGAAATACTCTACATACTTCAGATCACCGTTTATAAGGTTCCCTAGTAGCTTATCAGAAAATGGATCAAGTTTATTTCCACAGAATCTTTCCGTTTTGCTGTTGACAAATGCTTGAGTATACAGTGTATCAGAACAAGTTGACAAATTTGATCAAATGCAAATGCAAAAAGCCTCTGACAAATATCCAGAATACATTTAATTCACAGGCGGATTTCATCCTTGACACTGTGTGAGTGAAGATTACACACATTGCTTGCTTTATTCTGTTAGTCATCAGAGTGATATTTGTCTTTGAGTCTGAGTGCAATCTCATTCTCCTCAACATGCCTCTTCTTGTTCTGACTTCTCCTTCTCTTTTTGAAATATAAAACAGCTGACAGCACAAGCAAAAATATGGATGCCAGCATCATAGCCAGGCCTACGAGCAGCATGAGCTTAGCAGATGTGAGGTTTTCTATCTCACAGACGCAGGCCTTTGAGGGCTGAACCAAATCATGTGTCCCTGTCCAGGTGGGCACCCTGTCCAAGTGACAGGGCTCAATGCTTTCATTGACCAACAAATTAACCCATACAGTGCTATACAGTGGAGTTGGCTTCCCTCCATCCCTGACAACAACAAACAGGTGATGCATTCCCATGTCTTTCTGTAGAAGCTGCTGCCCTAACGTGATGTTCCCTGACCTTGAATCCACCAGGAAGGGGCTGCTGTTTTGCACTGGCTCTGGCGCTACAAGAGTGTAAGTTATTTCTGAATTCAGCCCTGAGTCTTCGTCAATGGCATAGATCTTTGTCACCATGGCGCCTGCCTTTGTCAATGGTGAGACAGTGAGGCATGAGGAGTTGCTGCTGGGAAGGATCACTTTTGGCTGGTTGTCATTGATGTCCTCCACAAAGATAGTTACTCTGGCAGTGGAAGTCAAAGCAGCCGGGTGCCCATGATCACTGGCCAGCAGGTAGAGTTCATAGCAGTCCTCTGTTTCACGATCCAAGTTGGTGGTGGTGCGAAGTGTCCCCTGAAAGTTATCCACAACAAAAGGTCCGCTGCTGTTTACAACATTCAACTCTATTTTCCCATTCTCCCCATCGTCTGGGTCTGCAACCTCTAACTTCCCCACTGGGGCGAATGCCGGTACATTCTCAGGGATGAAAAAGATAAAGTGAGGGGTTAGAAAAACAGGTGTATTGTCATTCTGGTCCAAAACACAAATGGATACTGTGGCCACAGACTCCAAAGGAGGAGAGCCGCTATCTCGTGCAAACACAGTGAGTTTGTGTACACCCTGCTGTTCCCTATCCAGAGAGGCTGACACAGACAGTTGACCTGTCAAAGGGTCAATGTTAAAGATGGTAGACATGTGTTTGTTCAGCCTGTAAGTCACCCTGCCATTGTATCCACTGTCTGCATCTGATGCTGAGACCCGCAGCAGTGATATTCCAGGATGGTTGTTTTCCTCTACCTCCAGCTGGTAGTGAGACTGGAAGAAATGTGGGGCATTATCATTAACATCTGCCACCAACACCCCGATCACACTCCTAGAAAGAACGATCACAGACCCTTCAGCTGATCTCCCCTGCGCTACCACAGAAATATGATGTTCCCTTTTTATCTCATAGTCTAAAGGCTTTGATGTGGAAAGCAGATATTTGCCATTCTGTGGGCTTAAAGTGAAAGGCACTTCACCCTCTATGGAAAGAGACGAGTCTTTAAAGCTGCTGTCACCCTCAAGCTCTAAAACAGCTAAGACAGTGGGGGGCTGGTTCTCTGGTAACACCATAGTTTGGTTTTGTTGCTCTGCTATGAACCCGATCTTGATAGTTAGCTCTTGGTTTGCCTTGGGGAGCACACGCACAGTCACCTGAGTGTCTGCTGGGGGGCAATGATGGCCGCTAGCTAACACTTTCAACACCAGCTCCTCAGAGTTGTCACTCTGGAGGTCCTGTGTTAGTCTGATGTACCCAGTGAGGCTGTCGAGGCTAAAGAGCTTCTTGGCCCGCTCTGAGACTATGGGACTGAGGGAGTAAATGATGGCAGCATTCAGCCCTGAATCTGGGTCTGTGGCACTGACCTGAGCAACCAGCATGTTCTTCGGAGAGTCTCCGGGGATTGTTACACTGCGGGGGCTGTCAGGGCTAAAGCTTGGACAGTTGTCATTAACATCTGTCACTGTAACTATTAAAGTTGCTGTAGAACTTAAAGGGTCTGTGCCACAGTCAGTGGCCACCAGCAGCATCTGATACTGGTCCTGAATCTCCCTATCCAGAGCTGTTTTCACAATCAGCATGATAAAAGGCTTGTTAATTCTTAAACTGAAGACTCCATCAGAATCTTCTAGGTCGTACTGCAGTTCTCCGTTACGACCAGCATCCCTGTCCAAAGCCTGGTCATCCAACAACAAACTAGTCCCTACAGTCACGTCCTCAGGCACCCTCAGGTGTATTTCACTGTTTTCAAAATGAGGTGCATTGTCATTGATGTCTTCTATGATCACAGGAATCTGTATAAGGTCTCCTGAGGGCCCCACGACAGCATTGAGAAGAATAATGCATTCCTCAGCTTTTGTCTCCTCGGGGCAGAGGGCCTCGCGATCCATCTTTCGCTCAGTGGTGAAGATATTCCCAGTAATTTTGTCCATCCAGAGATACTCCTGGGTGAGGAGCTGGTATGGAGGTGGAAAGTGTTTACTAAATGACCCAGCTAGAGTACCAGGCTCTTGTTCCTCTGGGAGAGAAAAATGGACAGAACCACATATGATCTGCCTGAGATGGACCAGAAGCAGCAGGTTCTGATGTAAAAAGAAACAAACTGTGAGCAGGCATTATTGGTAAAATAAATAAATAAAATGTTGGTTATGACTTGACGACCTTATTGTTCTTCAACCTGACAGAGTATGAAGTTTTTCCACCTAGTGATAAGGTTTTAACTTCATGCCTCAGTGAGCTTTTTCAAAAGCAGCCAACTGCACAGTGGAGGTAATGTGATGCCCTGCAATTATCTACAACCAATTATAGTTACACACAAACAACACACAAAACAAAAAGTAAACTTATAAAATTCACTTTCACTAACTTTCGCTCCACTTTTCATATAACCCAACAACTCTTCACTGCTGCTCCAGCTGCTCTAATACACTTTCAGTATATTTTTATTTTTTCAAAGGACAAACTGAAGAACAATATACCAGTTATATGTTTTCACTCAAACACAATTAAACAATTAATAAGAAACTAAATACTGTAGATACGTCCACAATTAATAATCCTTTTGACTCACTGACCTGCAGTAGTCCAGCCCAGTTCATATTATTAGGAGTCCCATGGCCCATTGCCCTCACACATATTACCCAAGTTCCCTGGCAGCAAATGAACACTGAGGACGGAGACACCGACCTAAACCTGCAAAGCTCAAGGCATAATTCATTAGATGCCCCTCCTACAACACTTACCTTGCGTGTCAGACTGACACAGGAGGAGTTGGAGTTGCATGAGTTGAAAGCATGTTTGGTAACAACTCATGCATGCTAAAGAATAAAAAACAGGTAATCTCAGGCTTATATTGTGTACATATTTTGCCTCTAAACTACACAGTACAATATTAATCTGCCAATACCAAATGTGCACACCTGCTATCTGTTTTTCTTTCTTTTCTTTTTTCTTTTTTTTTTTACAGAATAGTGTAGCTGTTTTTGACATTTTATTTCTTCTCATGCCTTCTGGTACTGTTCTGTCCACTTTTCCGCAACCCTTTATGACACTGGAGATGATGTCTTAAAAATAACATCTGTAACAGTGTCTCTATGTGCACACATACACAGATCTAAACTGGCAGTTTCAAGTAAACATTAGTGATGTGAAGAAACAAAGTGTGTTTACTCAAGCACAATTAATTATTACATTTCAAAAGCAAATGTTGGACTTGAATTTAATTTAATCTGTAGCCATAGCTACTAAGTTACAAAATACAAAATAAATTTGTAATGGATTATTATACTGTAGCTTCACTACTGTTGATTACTACTGTTATACAAAAGTCCAATAATATATATATATAGTCATACATATTTTCCCATAGGGGATCAATAACGTATGTCACCATAACACTTAGAGAGAAGACATTCTGAACTACTTATAATTATACTAATTCTAATATATATATACTAATTATACTTATAGTTAATTAAAGGTTTAGAGCCTTTACTTGTAATGGAGAGCTCCACACGGGTAAATACGCACTGAAAACATCAGCACAGATGCTCTATGAAATCACACTCTAGGGCCCTCTATCGACAGAGCTGAGTCCTGCACCACTAACAGCACAATAGTATGTTTTTAATAGAGGATGAAGTTTTTTTAATTTTAGTCACCAGTGGTCAGGGACGTTTGTAGCGTTTTGATCCAATCGAAAATGTGGAAATGTCCCTAAAACATGTATTGATGTTTTCTAAAGAAAAACTCTGAGGTCCTTTGTTAATTCATTTTGGCGCTAGCTGTTTGTGCCATAAACATGATACAACTTTTCTGGATATTGACGAGGACATAAACTTTTAAAGTACACAGAGTTTCTATTTTAATTGTAAAGCGTATGGAAAAACCGCCACGAATAGAGTTGCGTAACGGCTTACTTCTGTCACATTTTCCCATTTGTTTTTTTCCGCTTACAGTAGACCTCTGTGGTCCTTCTGTGAGGTGATTGGCTGCTCCGACCCGCTAGCTGAGCGGATGTGGAGGACTTTAGAATAAAACTACCGTCCTGCTCCTCACTTTGAAAAACCGCACTGAATCCAGAGGAACTGTAACTTGGTGGTGTTTTATTTTACTGTTGTAGGATGGCCTCAGACAGTACCACAGGTGAGTCCAGCGAATAGAGTCATTAGTCCTAAATAATGATAAAGTGTAGAAATATTTTACCCTTTATTTTAACCCATTGTGCTGTTTTATTAAAGCTGACGGA
The DNA here is from genome assembly GCA_032353495.1 of Ctenopoma kingsleyae. Classification (NCBI taxonomy): domain Eukaryota; kingdom Metazoa; phylum Chordata; class Actinopteri; order Anabantiformes; family Anabantidae; genus Ctenopoma; species Ctenopoma kingsleyae. The sequence goes on along the minus strand of JAUBNQ010000002.1, from coordinate 8,946,862 downwards.
CTGTAGATCATCTAGTCTGCTTTGTATGTATGTCATGTAGTATTATTTCTTCTTTTAGCCCGTGTTCTTCATAACTTACTGAACACTATGTTTATGGATGTGTATATTTTTCTACTACATTTAGCGTCTCCCATGGCATCCTATTCCTCATAGTTTTTGTTTTTTAATGTTCCTGTTGGCCTAATAAAACGACTTTGTGATAAAATGATGCGTTTAAGCTGAGGTGTGTTACACCTGTACTGTGGTTGTTATTTTATAACTGTGCCTTTAGACAAGAAATGTCCAAACATGTTGGTTTATAGTTTCACAAAGCATAAACTGGTAACATTTAAAATTTAACATTTTGTATCACAGATGTTTTACACGCTGCTGTTTTATATGCCTTATGGGCTGTTAAGTTTATTTTCATACATCCAGTTATCCAACACAAACCCACTGACATAAACTTTAACTGCAGCTTTGGATTTTCTTTAGCATATTTCTTTCATTCCTACCCACAATATATCTGTAATACTGTTTTTTAACATTAAAAAGTGTGTCTGATCATTAAGATATGACATTGTTTCATTTGAAAAGTATTTCACATATCCCAAACTTAATCAGGGTTTTAAGGTTTGATATTGATGCAGTATGCGTTTTTTTTTTAAAGTTGTATTATTCTTTTTGACAATACTTACTACAATTGTGATTTCTGAAATAACCTAGATGATCTTGGCATTTTCATTCAGTGGTGTAAAGGGATTTCTTTCCAACTGCTGTCACATTTTCCACAGAGTTGGAGCTCGAGCTGGGTGAGTTGCTGCAGGAGTTCCAGCATGTGGTGGAGGAGCTGAAAGCCCCTGCCCAAAGCAAACCTCATGCTTACCAGCACGTACTGCAGGAAGCCAAAAGTCGCACAGGGCTCGGAGACGACAGCGTAACCGAGGACTCGGATTACAGTAAGTCACGAAATCATCACCCTAGAGCAGTGTTACTGTGATTAAGATAATGTGTGTTTAATACACAAAGGACAGGGAAGGAAAGTTATTATTTAGTCCATCATTTGTCTGTAAGTGAGGTTGTATGAAGGCCCCATGGGTGCTGGTTGGACCCCTTTATCAGCCTAAACAACTGCATCTTGACACTTTCAATTTGCATGAAATTAGTGGTACAAGAGGACACATGCCTATTAAAGTGGCTGTTTTGCACATGACAATAGCTGTGCACTGCATGAACTACAGTATGTTTATGAATAACCCATCCTTTGTAGTTGTTTGTTTGTTTTTTTCCCTTTTTGCTGTTGTTGTGCATTTGTGGATGGTTATGAGATAAAAGGAGAAAATGTGTTTTCTTGTTCCCATGTGTCGTCATTATTGAAAGTAACGTTTCAACAGACAAGCCGCTTTCAAAAGCTGACACATGGGAGTCACTAACAGTGAAAAACATTTACCTTCACTTTACTGTATGTTATTATCATTATGCGCATCTCCTGCATTGTGTTAAAATTGCTTTTGTTGACCATTTGCATGGGCTGGCGCTTGTCTCGTCTTTATTATCTCTGCTCACTCCCTTCTCTCCTCCCTCTCCCCCCAGGCAGCGAAGCTTCTTTGGGAAACAGTTTGAACACCAGCGAGGAAGAGCTTCACACAGCAGGCATAAAGCTGGCACCGAAAGGTACTAGAGGCTTCCATCAGCCTATCTCAATCCAGATAGCCCTCGTTCTTACAGTGATCACTATCACTTTTTCTGTGATCACTGTCACAGCAACACAAAACCCTCTGCATTAAGCTGGGAGCTCTTTTGTTTTTACACAACAAAGCCCCTGCCACTGTGACTATAACTCTCCCCCCCCCTGCTTTCAAAGTCTCCTGCAGGGGTTATTCGTGCTCTTGCATAGTGGTGAGTCTGGCTCAGGTGTGCGCAAATGAATAAAAGCTGTTGTGTTTTTTTTGCATGTATTAAATCTCAATGAATAAAAACAAGAGTGTCCAGGAGGTGTCATTCACTATGTGTTTATACCTCAAGATATTTACAGACATCCTGGTGAGATCCATCAAGCTGTCAAGGTTTTCTAGATCTTTAGATCAGCTTTATCTTAGATGCTGATCTGGTAGAAAACCTTTCAGATAAGAAGCTGAAAATGTTTTTGCTAGTGAAAGAGCAGTTTGGCTCATATGTAATCCTGGCACTTGGATTAGTTTTTTGCTTTTGCTCCAAAGGAAATACCACTTAACTGAGCTGCGTTCTCCACAAAAATGTTCCATTGCTGTTTTTTTTCTATAGTTTCTCAAATTACCTTTTCTTGCTGTCCTCTTTCTGCAGCCAAACTGGGGGACACGAGGGAACTTGATAATTTTATTGACATGTTGGACCGGGAGCTTGCTGGTACGTGTTTAAAAAAATTACACCCCATATCACTCAGTGTTTTCTTTATTCCTTTTGCACCTAAGCTGACAGGCCAGCAGGCAGCAGTGTGTATTGGTGGCAGAGATGCTGACAGGTTGCATGTTTTGTTACACATTCAAAAGCGCATAGTAGTTGCCACCTTGTTTCTACCAGGTACTGTCACCTTCCTGTTTATCTCTGAGCACCACTTGTGTGTAAATGCCATGTCTGGCAACTCAGGTGGACTATCTACGCGCCCTTTAGTGATAATAGCATACTTGACTACATGAGCATCATGATCCTGCTCTTAGCACTGAAGCAGTAGTGTTTCAGAGGCCTGTGAACTCACGTCTCTGTGCAGACACATAAACCACAAAGAACAAAACATGCATCCTCTCCTATCAATGGTCTCGTCACAGAGAGAATTACAAATGAATCGTAACTCCCCCCGTGTCTGTACAAAGCGCAATTATTAGTCACTGCATGTTTGCATGAGCATGTTTTTTCTTTTATGCTGGCTCCTGAGCTTTTGTAGTTTTCTCTTGTCTCCCTCTCTTGCAGAGATGTGAACGGCGAGAAAAAAGTAAGCCACGTAGAGGGGGGAGAAACAGGCTGTGGGCAAAATGGCTGGCAGATCTACACCAGAGCAGATCTGAGGAAGCAAATGCTCCCGTTGCTGCTCCAGGGAAAAAAGGCCAACATCAGAAAATTAAAAGGGCACTCTATTCCAACATGCAAGAATACCCTCAGACCCCTGGCAATGCCACGTCCAGTCAGCAAGACAATGTCCTTGTAGCATGGAATCTAAGATGTATGACAAAGCTTCCATCTATCTGGGAATAAAACACTGCCTACAGTATAGAAAGCATGCGTGTGTCACATGTGAAATCGCCTTTAGAACAACACCAGGAAAGACCTCTAAGTCCTCATATGTTTTTTAATAGGAGCCAATCATTTTCCAGTTCAAAATTACAAATGGCACTTTAGGTTTAAATTCATTTCTACTCCAAAGGGGTTCAGATCTACTGTGTATTAGCAAATGTCACGTCTATGCTGATGTTTCCAGTGTACAATTTTTGTTAATATCAATTTTTATATAAATTGCTGTACAGATGATTGCACATGAAAATAAAGGTAAATTTTGATTATGTTTTGTACTATATTTTATTTTTTTCTGATATATAAAAGCAAAATTTGATCTTGTTTCAGATTCAGAGACACTGTCTGCCTTGTTGGCCACAAGTGATTCTACACACACACACACACACACACACAC